>JAJIBD010021549.1:0-163721 GCA_021461705.1 Cryptotis parvus
CCCTTCAGCTCTTTCTCAAGAGAAGCTTGAATAAATATCTCCTGACTCATTCTCTACCTAGCCACTTCGGTTTTACTACACCTCCAACTAGCCTGCCAGGACCTGAAAGACTACCACAAGATTTTTTTTTTTTTTTAATTTTTTTTATTTTTTACAATTACAAAGATATACAATTAAAAAGTTCATATTTGGGTTTTGGTCATACAGTGTTCCAGCACCCGTCCCTCCACCAGTGCCCATCTCCCACCACCAACGTCCCCGGTTTCCCTCCCCCTTCCCCAGCCCACCTCCATGGCAGGTTTTCTTTATTTCTTTCCCTTTCTCTCTCTTTCTCTTTTCCTTCCCTTCAGACTATGGATTACAGAACATACATTAAAAGGTTGTCATGTGTATCCTTTTGCCTCTATTTAATGCTCAGTTCTAGGTTGGCATTAGTACCCTCGACAATTATTAGCACACTGTTCCATTTTCTGTCTTACCTAACCTCTGACTCCCACACGTTTGTGATAATTTCCACCTTTGACAAGACCTCCTGATATATGTTTCACTTGACCTTGGATATTGGTATCATAATATGTACATATATATTTATGCCATGCAAATAAATGCAGTCATTCTGTATCTGTCTCTCTCTCCTTCTGGCTAATTTCGCTCAACATAATCTTCTCCATGTCCATCCATTTATAGGCAAATTTTATAACTTCATTTTTTCCTAACAGCTGCATAGTATTCCATTGTGTAGATGTACCAAAGCTTCTTTATCCAGTCATCGATTTTCGGGCACTCTGGTTGCTTCCAGATTCTGGCTATTGTGAATAATGCTGCTATGAACATAAAAGTAGGGATGGTGTTTCCGCTGCGTATTTTTGGTTTCCCAGAGTAGATTCCCAGGAGTGGTATGGCTGGGTCAAATGGGAGTTCAATTTCTAGTCTTTGGAGGAAAGTCCATATTGTTTTCCAGAAAGGCTGTACCAGCCGGCATTCCCACCAACAATGGATGAGTGTCCCCTTTTCCCCACATCCACGCCAGCACTTGTTGTTCTTGCTCTTTTGAATATGTGCCAGTCTCTGTGGTGCAAAGTGGTATCTCATTGTTGTTTTGATTTGCATCTCTCTGATGATTAGTGATGATGAGCATTTTTTCATATGTTTTTTGGCCATTCGAATTTCTTCCTTGCTGAAGTTTCTGTTCATTTCTTCTCCCCCATTTTTTGATGGGGTTGTTTGTTTTCTTCTTGTAAAGTTCTACCAGTGCCTGATATATCCTGGATATTAACCCCTTATCAGATGGGTATTGGGTGAATATTCTTTCCCATTCTGTGGACTGCTTTTGTATCTTAGTCACTGTTTCTTTTGAGGTGCAGAAGCTTTTTTAGTTTCATGTAGCCCCATATGTTTATCCTTTCTTCTAGTTGCTTTGTTAGTGATGTTTCACCTTTGAAGATGCCTTTAACTTCAATGTCGTGGAGGGTTTTTCCTATATTTTCTTCAATGTACTTTATGGATTCAAGTCTGATATTGAGATCTTTAATCCATTTTGATCTGATTTTTTGTGCATGGTGTTAGACACAGGTCCAAATTCATTTTTTACATGTCGCTGCCCAGTTTTCCCAACACCACTTGTTGAAGAGGCTTTCCTTACTCCATTTTAGACTCATTGCACCTTTATCAAAGATTAAATGATCATGTGTTTGAGGTTGGGTGTCAGGATACTCAATTCTATTCCATAGGTCCACAGGTCTGTTTTTATTCCAATACCATGCTGTTTTAATTACTACTGCCTTGTAGTACAGTTTGAAGTTGGGAAAGGTGATGCCTCCCATCTTCTTTTTCCCGAGGATTGCTTTAGCTATCCTTGGGGGGTTTATTGTTCCATACAAATTTCAGGAGCGTTTGGTCAATTTCTTTGAAGAATGTCATCGGTATCCTCATAGGGACTGCATTGAATCTGTACAGAGCTCTAGGGAGTATTACCATTTTGACAATGTTGATTCTCCCCATCCATGAACAGGGAATGTGTTTCCATTTCCTTGTGTCCTCTTTTATCTCTTGGAGCAGTGTCTTGTAGTTTTCTTTGTACAGGTCCTTTTACACACTTGGGTAAGTTGATTCCTAGGTATTTGATTTTCTGTGGCACAATTGTGAATGGAATAGTTTCCTTAATATCCCTTTCTTCTCTTTCGTTATTTGTATATAGGAAAGCCACTGACTTTTGGGTGTTGATTTTGTATCCTGCCACTCTACTATATGCGTCCATTGTTTCTAGGAGTTTTTTGGTAGAGAGTTTAGGGTTCTCTAGGTATAATATCATGTCATCTGCAAATAATGATAAGCTTGACTTCTTCCTTGCCTATCTGGATGCCCTTGATGTCCTTTTCTTCTCTGATTGCTATGGCAAGTACTTCCAGTACTATATTGAATAAAAGAGGTGAGAGTGGGCAACCTTGTCTTGTCCCTGATCTCAGGGGGAAGGCTTTCAACTTTTCCCCATTTAGAATGATGCTTGCTGTGGGCTTTTGGTAGATGGCTGTAACTATCTTGAGGAAAGTCCCTTCAATTCCCATTTTCTGGAGGGTTTTAATCATGAACGGGTGCTGGATCTTGTCAAATGCTTTTTCTGCATCTATTGAAAGGATCATATGGTTTTTATTTTTTCTTTTATTGATATGATGTATTATGTTGATTGACTTGCGAATGTTGAACCATCCTTGCATTCCCGGGATGAATCCTACTTGGTCATGATGTATAATCTCCTTGATGATTCTTTGCATTCTGTTTGCTAGTATTTTGTTGAAGATCTTAGCATCCGTGTTCATCAGGGATATTGGTCTGTAGTTTTCTTTCTTTGTGTTGTCTCTCCTTGCTTTGGGTATCAGGGTGATATGTGCCTCGTAGAAGCTGTTTGGGAGTGTTTCTGTTTCTTCTATTTCCTGGAAGAGCTTGAAAAGGACTGGCAGTAGGTCCTCCTTAAAGGTTTGGTAGAGTTCACTAGGGTATCCGTCTGGACCTGGGCTTTTGTGTTTGGGCAGACTTTTTAATTACTGTTTCTATTTCCTCAATGGTCATAGGCTTATTCAGGTATTGGAGGTCTTCTTGTTTCAGCCATGGGAGGTTTTAGGACTTCAGGAATTTATCCATTTCTTCTAGATTCTCATGTTTCACGGCATACAGGCTCTCAAAGTAATCTCTGATGATCTTTTGGATTTCTGTGGTTTCTGTTGTGATGTCACCCTTTTTATTTCTGATTCTGCTTATTTGGGTTTTTCTCTTACCCTGTACTTACAAGTCTTGCCAATGGTTTGTCAATCTTGTTTATTTTTTTCAAAAAAACCAGCTCTTGGTTTCATTAATCTTTTGGTTTGTTTTTTTGGTTTCCAACTCATTGATTTCCTCTCTAAGTTTTATTATTTCCTTTTTTCTGCCTGTGTTGGGCTCCTTTTGTTGGTCTTTTTCTAATGTCTTCAGCTGTGTAGTCAGGTTATTTATGTGGGACCTTTCTTGTTTCCTGATGAATGCTTGCAGAGCTATAAACTTCCCTCTTAACACGGCTTTTGCCGTGTCCCACAAGTTCTTATAATTGGTGTCTTCATTTTCATTTGTTTTCAGAAATCTTTGGATTTCCTGTTTGATTTCTTCTATGACCCATTTGTTGTTCAGGAGTGAGCTGTTCAGTTTCCAGGTGTTTGGTTTGACTCCCTGTTTCTGTGTATGGTTAACTTCCATTTTCAGTGCATCATGGTCTGTAAAGATAGCTGACACAATTTCTATCTTTTTATTTTATTGAGGTATGCTTTGTGGCTCAGCACGTGGTCTATCTTGGAGAGTGTTCCATGTGCACTAGAGAAAAATGTGTATTCAGCTTTTTTGGCATGAAAAGCCCTGTATATATCCACTAGCTCTCTTTCTTCCATTTCCTCCTTGAGGGCCAATATTTCCTTGGTGAGTTTCAGTCTTGTTGATCTATTCATCGTTGATAGAGCAGTGTTGAAGTCTCCAACTATTATTGTGCTACTGTTAATGTCTTATTTGAGGTCTCTTAGCAGTTGATTTATGTATTTTGCTGACCCCTCGTTGGGTGCATATATCTTTATTAGTGTAATTTCTTCCTGGTGTACAGACCCCTTAATTAATAAGAAGTGACCTTCGTTTTCCCTTCTAACCTTTTTCAGCCTGAAGTCTATATTATCTGATACTAATATGGCCACACTAGCCTTTTCGAGGAGTTGTTTGCATGGAGAATGGTCTTCCAACATTTGACTCTGAGTCTCTGTTTGTTCTGATTATTCAGATGCTTTTCTTGTAGACAGCAGAATGTTGGGTTCAATTTTTTAATCCATTTTGTCACTCTGTGTCTCTTAATTGGTGCATTTAGACCATTGACATTGAAAGAGATTATTGTCATTGGATTTTGTGCCATCTTTCTTTTTGTGTTTGTTGTGCTTATGGGTTTGGTCGCATTACAGTAGACCCTTCAGTCCTTTTTAAAGTTGGTTTTGAGTCCATGAAGTTCCTGAGTTGTTGCTTATCCATGAAGTTGTGTATCTTTCCTTCATATCTGAATGTGAGCCTGGCCGGATAAAGAATTCTTGGTGAAGCCTGCAGTTCATTGAGCCTTTTCGCAAAATCCCACCATTGTTTTCGGGCTCGGAGTGTTTTATCAGAGAAGTCTGCTGTAAATCTTAGAGATGTTCCTTTGTATGTGATTTCCTTCTTTGATCTTGCTGCTTTCAGTATTCTATCCCTATCTATAGTTTTTGTCATTTTTATTAAGATGTGTCTAGGAGTATTCTTGTTGGGGTTTCTTTTAGCTGGTATCCTTCGGGCCTCTTGGATCTTGAGGCAAGCATTCTTTAGTTCCGGGAACTTTTCAGCAATTATGGCTTTGACAGTTTCTTCTTCATCAGGGTTTTCTTCTTGCCCTTCTGGGACCCCAATGATCCGTATGTTGTTTCTTCTGGCTTCATCCCGATTATCTCTTGTTGTCTTTGGTAATTGTGAGCCTTTTTTTCTATCTTCTGGTGTTGTGTAGAAAATCTTAGCACTAGCGTCCACAGGGTTTTGAGTTTTGGGATGTTCCCAGAAGCGCAGGGCCCAAGGGTCGGTTCGGGGTGGAACCAAGGCAGTTCCAAGGCAAACTGCCTTGGTTCCCCGTTGATGGAGTTTCCGCTCTTCCCTGGGGTAGCTTGGGGTCTGCGAGACACCAGTCTCATACTATTTTTTAACACAGAGATGACACTCTTAAGCACCAGTGCAATACCACTCCTGCACTTGCCTATAGCAGGTGTCCTGGTCAGTTGTGGGCAGAGCCAGCACGGTATCTGCTGTACTATGGCTCTGGCCCGTAACTGAAAACAATGTGTACTATCACTCCGGCCCCGTGAGTGAAAGCAATCCTGTCTCAAATGTGTAATTTTGGGATTGCCAGCAGAACACATCTGCTCACAAAAGGCCCTTTGCACCCTCCCACTAGTCTCCTGTAGGCCTGAGCACTAGATCACCAGGAGCTTTTGGGTTTCCTGCATTAGACCTGTACTCGCCAAACTGGACCACAGGGGTAGCCCTCGGACCACTCTCCCGCAGCCTGCGAGCCACACAGCAACTTAGCTCCACCCCTGTGTCACCTGTGCAGTGTGAGGGGAGTGCCAGACACTGTCCCTTCTGGTCACTCCGACAGCACCAGGGCTGGGAGTGTGGATGGCGAAGCAAGAGCAGAGCACTAGGAACCAAGGGAAAGCAGCAGATGAGGCCTGAGGCTGGAGACAGGGCTCACCCTTTGGGTGGCCATGGGCATAGACAGCAGCAGGCTGGGCGCCTCGGGCCAGAGTTAAGTGTCAATGTCCCCAGAATGCTGTGTTGGCACATCTGGTACATCCCAGTGTACATCTGGTACATCTTGGGCTCCGGATGCCCCTAAGGCATGCTGCAGATACTGGTGGTCACCCAGGGCTAACTAGAGTCCAGTCTGGGCCTTGGGGAGACCAGTTGTAGCAAGCGCCGAGTGCAAATTTAGTTGCTAAGGTGCTTCCCTGAATAGGCGGTTTAGCTGACCGGGACAGATCTGCTCTGAGTGTTCCCAGTTACCTCTGGTGCTAAATAGTGTCTGTGTACTTTACCGGTAACTTTCATCTCATCAGCTGTCGGGGACACCGCTGGGGTCCCCTAACGGTGCCAGGAAGCGGAGTTCCCTTCTACCTCTGAAGCTGGCGGGGGAATGGATGAAGACTCAGGAATCCGATGCAGTTTAAAAAGGACTTTACTATCACAAGTTCCACTATACAATCCAAGAGCAGGGAAAACCTCTGGACTCTGGGTTCCAAAGTAGGCCCCACCAGGTGTAGGCCAAGATGGCTGCCACCACGTGTTGAGGCCCAACAGAGAATGGAGAGGATGGAGAAGCAAAATGCCAATGGAAGCCGAAATGGCAAAAGGGGAAGATAGCTTCTTTCTTCTTGCAGCTTATTTTATAGCTTATTTTATAGTTAGAAAACCACCCAAACTCCCCAGCCCAGCCCATTCTGACTGGGCTATCTAGAGATGAAAACAGGAAAATAACTCTATAGAAAAGTAGCAACTTCAGGAGATCCTTCTGGCTGTTTACAAGGACCCAGAGATAATTCAAAGCCTCCTAGCAGAGCTGGGACAAGCTGTAAGCTAAATGTAACTTCCCCTGGCAGGAAGGGTCAAATGTCCTCAGGTAATTTCTCCCAGCACCTCACCTACTGTCTTTTTTATATGCTAATGTCTTGAGCCAAGATCTGCCCGGAAAAGCCTTTAAAGGGTAGAGAAGGGGGTTTCTGAGATGGCATGTCTCTGTACCAAAGACTAATACTAATGCCTGTTAAATATTTCTCCAAGCCTTCACAAGTCTCGTCTACTTCATGGTAGTTTTGTATTTTAGTTGCCTTTGAGTTATCAGGGAGCCATGCTTGCTCACTTGGAGGCAAACAGCATTTCACTTTGGTCTAATTACTTAGGGATCCAACGTGACCAGGCAAATATGCTGGTAAGATCTAGCTAGTCCCACGATGATTGTGGTAGCATGAGAGAATATTTATACCAGCTAGTACAGAATACATGGTCAGATAAACTGCCACATTTAGACTACCCCCTTATCTATGAAGTGATTTGCAGGAGGCAATTCAGAGCAGAAGCAGAGGCTCTTAGAGGAGTTCTGCAACAATCAGCCTCATGCTCATGACAGTTTGACAGCACACGGTTTCGTGGTTTTTACACATTTGCTCCGGGGCCCAGAGATGTCCCAGAGCTAGGTAAGGTTCTTGCCTTGCAGGGTTGTAGGCTCCCACTCTGTGCTGCACCTCGTGTGTCCTGAGTATCTGCAGCGGTGTAACTCTGGAGTTCCCTTATACTCCACTGTACGCTCTGGAGTCCACCTACACCACACTGTACCCCATCCACCACATAATCTCTGGCAGCCCAGGGACTTGTGTCAGCCATCGCATTGTCTAGCTCTCCTTTGAACCACAGACCTGTTTGTATAGGACCGTGGAGAATAGGCCTTCATTTTCTAAGCACTCCCAGGTAGTATAGGTTCAGAAAAGTGAAAAAATATATGACAGACAATTTAAAGTAGTTCAGTGAGGCTTCGCATAATATTATTATATGTTCTTCCTTATATGACATGTCCGCTTAGCCTACAGCACAAGAGGCACACCTTGTCACACCCGACAAGTGTGTGGATTCTACCTTGAAATTGGCACATGGCTTCCCATGAGGAACTTGTGGGGTCTAAAGATCATCTAAGACTATCTATCTGGGTGGTACAGGAGAGGAATCAACTGTGAGCATTGTCACGGGCAGGATGAGATTGGTTGTTGCAGGACACCTAAAAGCCTAAAAGCCTCTGCATCTGCCCTGAAATGCCTCCCTGCAGATCACTTTGTAGATAGGGGGGTAGTTTAAATGTGGCTGTTTATCTGACCATGTATTCTGTACTGGCTGGTAGAAATATCTTTCATGCTAGCACAATCGTCGTGGGACTAGCTAGAGCTTACCACCATATTTGCCTGGCCATGTCGGATCTCTAAGTAATCAGACCAGAAAGAAGTGCTCTTTGCCTCCAAGCAAGCAAGCAACCAACCATGTCTCCCTTACAACTCAAAGGCAACTAAAATACAAAACTACCACAAAGTAGAGGGAGACTCTTGTGAAGGCTTGGAGAAATATTTAACTGGCATTAGTATAGTCTTGGGTACAGAGACATGCCATCTCAGAAACCCTCTTCTCTACCCTATAAAGGCATTCCCAGGCAGATCTTGGCTCAAGACATTAGGTGAGGTGCCGGGAGAAATTACCTGAGGGCATTTGACCCTTCCTTCCAGTGAAAGTTACATTTAGCTTACAGTTCCTCCCAGCTCTGCTAGGAGGCTTTGAATTACCTCTGGGTCTTTGTAAACAGCCAGAAGGGCTCCTGACATTGCTACATTTCTATAGAGCTATTTTCCTGTTTTCATCTCTAGATAGCCCAGTCCAGAATGGGCCTGACTGGGGAGTTTGGGTGGATTTCTAGCTATAACATAAGCTGCAAGAAGAAAGAAGATCTCCCTTTTTTCCACTTTTTGCCATTTTGGCTTCCTTTGGCGTTTTGCTTCTCTGTCCTCTCCTTTCTCTGTTCAGCCTCAACACAGGATAGCAGTCATCTTGGCCTACACGTGGCTGTGGCCTACCTGGGAACCCAGAGTCCGGAGGTTTTCCCTGCTCTTGTATTGTGTATCGAAACCTGTGTTAGTAAAGCCCTTTTAAAACTGCATCGGATTCCTGAGTTTTCATTCATTCCCTGCAGGCTTCGGCGGTAGAAGGGAACTCGCTTCCCAGCACTGTTGGGGACACCAACGGCTTCCCGACAATTGGTGGCAGGCAGACCCTACTTTCTTCCATTAAGAAACGCCACGCTGAACTAAGCAAGTTCCCTGGTGGTCTAGTGCCTCGCTGCAGCCTGGTTTAATTCCCTGTCAGGGAAACGTGTTCCCCCCACCTGCCCATCATCCCTCCGTTCTGCCAGCAGAACTCTTCTTCAGCTTACATTACTACTTACATTTCCAACTCAGGGACAAAAGGTCAGGAGCTTACACAAGCAGTGCAGGACATTGGACATAAATCTCTTTTGCCCGAGGACAGAGGTAGCGCCATTTCTGCCAAGTCACCCCAAATGTAGGGTACCCAGGAACTGACACCAGGTCGTCCTTCAATCTGCAACTGGTCACTGGAATCAATTTTCAGTAGTAGAAAGTGTGGGGCTTCTTTAAACAGTGAAGCAGAAAGCAAATACCCCCAATCTGGACTTTATGTCAGATCACACTTGTATCCTGGGGCATTGTGGGTGCTGCCTAGGTTAAGGTTCCTGCCCTGACTTGACTTGTTCAGCAGGACCAGGTGCGGGAGTCACATAGTCTGAGCTTCAGATTTTCCCCACCTAGCAACAGCAGTAAACAGGGTCCCACACTGAACTTCTCATTTCCTGTGCATTGGTGACATGGCTCCTGCCCCTGCCCTCATGTCTGTGCTCAGCCGCTGTGGTTCTCGTTGGGCAGCTCACTGCAACCCACACTCTGGGGTGGACTGTTCCTCTATGGAGACTCCTTCTGCTCCTTCAGGAGCCTAGCCTCATTCTCCTCCAGCCTGAGGGTGATGGCAGGGTCTGAGCTCTCTCTCTCTCTCTCTCTCTCTCTCTCTCTCTCTCTCTGTGTGTTGTGTGTGTGTGTGTGTGAGTGTGTGTGAGTCATGCGGGCATCCAGTTGGCCCCTTCTGCCTTGCTCCTCAGCCACTTTGATTTCCATCTCCGTGGAACATGAACCACTGCCTTGGCCTGCCGCCTGGAGGTACCAGGACTGCAAGAGAGGGAAACTCAAGACCAGCGGCCCTACTGGGATCTCCCTCCTGAGGATAACACTTCCCTTCTGCCGAGACAGTCTGCCGGGCCACTGTGCCCACGCTGCCCTGGGAAGCTCCAAAAAGCAGCAGGAGCGGTGGCCCCGGGATAAAGAAATGATGATGAGGCAGGAAGGAAGTTGGGGGAGACTGTAGGAGCCACCGGAGGCCTAAACTTAGGCTGGCAGCTGGGGATGGAGACTCAAGTGGTTCCGATGGTTCCCTGCCCCTGATAGTAAGAGCAGGTGAGATGGGGCTTGACACAGGAATTAGGCGTGCAATGACTGGACAGCAGCTAGTGCTTGTCCTGGTGGACTCAGTTACCTAAGGGTCAGTTAGGGTCCTGGCAGTTGCGGCTGCCCAGGTTGCCATCCCGTGTCTCTCAGCTGTTGCTTTGACACACCCGGCGACTCTTCTGCTAGATGCCCTAAGAGCCCTTTTCCGCTGTGGATGCTGCCCTGCATGCCTAGAGACAACAGGACTAGGGAAAAGAACCATCGCCAAACTCGGGAAATGAGCCTCCCAGGGCAGAGCCACCACCCCATCCCCAATACCAAGGCGTTTCTTGGGACACTTGATCAACACTGGGGCATGGTTTTAGAGATGACATTGGTTGCAAGTTGAGAGTTCAAGACTTTTTAAGCACTTTTAGTTCTTGGCCCTCTAATTTCTTCTACCCACCCAATGCCGCAAGAGAATTTACAGCTTTCTTTCAGGTCTATGGAGGGGGAAGAAAAAGGGTTAATGGTTCCCCCAAGAGTCCCCACTGTGTGTCTGGGCATGTCTAGAACTCAGGGAAATAAGTCCTAGTGGCAGAAGCCTCAATCCAGAGCTCCAGGCGCCTGAGAAGCTTAGGTAGGAGCAGGTGGGAAGGGCTGCAGGAGGTTGCCGGGTCAGCAGGCCAATATCTGGGCTGTAGCCAGTGTGGCTCTGAAGGATCCTTTGATGAGTGTGACTAAGCCGTCACAGCTCAGAGTCCCTGATTGTGTCGGAGATCGTGGGGTCCCCTTCTGACATTCCCCAGCTGCTGAGGGTGCCGTGACTTCAGAGCTGTGCTGGGTGCTGCTGCTGCGGTTTGTCCTGTGGTCAATGCAGTAGGGGGCTGAGCACAGTGCGCATCATGTCAGAGGAGGAGAGCAATGACCACGTACCATACATTCCCTGGCAATGTAGTGGTTAGGATTTGGCTCTTTCACCGCCACGGCTGGGTTCGATACCCGGTCAGAGAAGCCTCTTTGGCATTTTCCTCTGGGATGCAAGTAATCTTGCTCAACCCGCTTGGCACCAGAGGCTCACCCAGAAAGGAGAGGAGTGAGGTTAGGTGCCTCTGGGGCAGGTCAGGGTCTGAGAAAATGTTCCAGTCCTCTCTCTCAGGTGCTCGTGGTTATGCAGTTTGGTGTTTTCTGTACCTCAATGTCCTAGGGAGTCAGGTCACTAGTGCACCAGGTCGGATTCAGAATGTGGGAGTGGTTCCTTACTTGTGGTTTTCATTTCCATCACACTGAAATGAGAAATTTCAGAGGAAATATTATGTAACAATGGAATTTCCAATGCCACCAGAGTATTTGTTTAATTTGTATTTAATTAAAATTTTTTTATTCGTGGGGCGGAGTGATAGCAGAGTGGGTAGGGCATTTGCCTTGCAAGTGGCCAACGCGAGTTCGATCCCTGGCATCCCATAAGGTCCACTGTGCTAGCCAGGAGTAATTCTTGAGCAAAGACCTGGAGGTTCTTGAGCATCACCATGTTTGACCCAAAAAGCAAAAAAAAAAATAAAAAAACCAAAACCAAAACAAACCTTTTATTTGTTTTGGGTCAGCTCCAGCTCCATGCTTTGGATTATATAGTGCAAGGATGGAGCCCGGACTCCAGGAGCAGAGCATGTAAGGAGCCCCTGTGACCCATCTCCTGTGCCAAATATGCTGGTTTTATCAATATCAGTGAAGCACATTATTTTCAGTCATAGAATAATGACTCATCACCCTATTTATCTTCAAAATAGTTAAAAAGGGAGACAGAGAGACAGCTCTATAGGCTGGATGAATGCTTTAGATGGCAGAGGCCTGGTTTCATGCCTTGACAAAATACGGATCTCTAGTCCAGTCAAGAAAGAGTCTAGAGCCATGAGCTGGAAACAATGTGACCCAAAACACTGCGAATCTAGCCCCAAACAAACTACATACTGATTCCAGTGACTTAGAGACTCTACCCCTGGTAAGACAACCTCCACTTCCTAATAAGCTCTTTGCAATCTTCCTTCCCTCCTCATTCCTTCCTAACTCTATCCCTCCCTTCCTTCCTCACTCCCTGTCTTTCCTTTTCTTTTTATCTTTTTTTCTGTTAGATCAAGCAATGGGAAGGGATTACTCTGGTCTCTACTCAGGAATTACTCCCTGTGGTACTCGGGTGATTGTAAGGGATGCCAGGATGAAACCAGGATGGGTTGTGTGCACCGCAAATGCCCTTCCTGCTGTATATTGCTCCAGACCGCAGTTTTCTTTTCTTTGCGTAGCACAATTTACTGTGTTGGGCCTTAGTTCTGATTTTGTATTCAGGGGTCTCTCCTGTCAGGTCTCAGGAGGGCATATATTGTGCCAGGGATTGAACCTGGGTCAGCTGCATGCAAGGTAAACAATTACCTACCACACTATCTCTCCAGAATCATGTTCAGTTTCTTGCTTTTACTCTTGGTGTGCTTGGGGAACCTGACTTGTGCCAGGGTTGAACCTGGGGACTCCAGACACTTAGTCACAATCTCATTGGTCTCTAATCCCCAAGGCTCTCTTTTATTATCTCATTGGCTATCAATTTTTTTGTACCACACCTGGCATTATTCAGAGTTTATTCCTGGTTCTGAGCGTATGGGATGCCGGGAATCTAACCAGGGTCAGCTGCATGCAAGGAAGACGCCATATTCACTGTGCTATTGTTCAGTCCCAAACCCAGATCATTATGTTCCTTGAACATCACTGAAAGCTATTCCTCAGATATACTTGGTGGACATGCAGACCCGGTAGCAGTGGATCTGAATAGCACTGCACTGATTGACCTTAACATTGAACTCTCAGGCCTGGAGGAAGAATATTGCCAGTGGTGGCAAATGGGTCCCCCTTAGAACAGTTTGAGAATGAGCCTTGCCACACACAACTCCCTTCCCCAGCGACAAACTCACACAAACACACACACCTACACATAGAAACATACTTACTCAAGTCAGTTCAAGGCTATGAAGATATCTGGTATGGGATTACAAACTCTAACTATGGAGAAAGAGAGAGCATCCCTGTGACAGGTAGCTGAAATGGGTCATAGAAAATCCATGTTTCTAAAACATGTGTGACCTGAGCCTGCGTAATCATAGGTTCAGTTGTTATTGAAATAAAATTTAATTTTGAGAAATTCTGATCGCTTATGACTGGGATTCATAAGCTGAGAGACATTCCTAGTTTGGCCCATACTACCTGCATGGTAAAATGTAAGAGAGAACTCATTAGAATCTCAGTGCAATACTACTCACACATGACTATTTACAAGTTTAGGTCAAATTAGTCACAGAGAATCCACAGGGTAAATTGGAAAATCACTGTCTGGACATTCTGAATTTTTCTGTATAAAATCATGATGATCAGGGACAGAATGATAGCACTGTGGGTACTGCAGATGACTGCATGAGTGATTCCTGAGTGCAGAGCCAGGAGTAACCTCTGAGTATTGCTAGGTGTGGTGCAAAAATAAAAGAAAAGAAGACAATCATGAAGATCATGACGGAAAACATATAGCAGAAGTTCTTCCTACCATGTATATCAGCAGCCTCAAAAAAAACCCACATTAAAAAAAACCCACATTGGGAAATGGTAATGGCAGATTAAAACTCACCATTGAAAAGACGCAAAGAGACTTAAGGTATAAACTCTAAATATCTGCGGGACTAGCCACAATGTGTAAAATAAGAGGGAGATAGATGCAGAGACAGAGAGAGAGACAGAGAGAGAGACAGAGAGAGACAGAGAGGAAACTGGGGTACCTGCTATTAAGGCAGCATTGGGGTGGGGTGGGAGGGGGTGGGGTACATTGGTGGTGGAAATGGGGCACTAGTGAAGGGATGGGTGCTGGTATACTGTATTACCAAGAACCAATTATGAACACCTTTGTAATTGTATGTTTCACGGTGGTATAAAAAAAAATTAAAAAAATAAAAAATAAAAATTCTGGTATCAAAATACCAGAATTCTGATATCAAAATATATATTTATTGATACCAATATCCAAGGTCAGGCAAAACATGAATCAGGAGGTCTCATCAACAAGTGGAATCTACCACCAACAAGTGGAATCTATGTGTGGGAGTCAGAGATTAAGTAAGACAAAGAAGGGATCAGTGTGCCAATAATCATCGAAAATGATAATACCAGCCTAGAACTGAGCATTGAATATAGACGAAAAGATCCACATAACCTCTAAATGTATATATTGCAAGCCACATGTGTAATAGAAGGAAGAGTGAAAAGAGAGAGAGAGAGAAGAGGGAGAGAGAGGGAGATTAGAACCTGCGATTTAGGCAGGCTATGGGAGGGGGAGGGAATTGGGGACATTGGTGGTGGGAGATGGGCACTGGTAGAGGCGGGGGTGCTGGAGCACTGTGTGACCGAAACCTCCAAACGTGAACAACGTTGTAATTGTATATCTCACGGTGGTATAATAAAATGTTTAAAGAAAGAGAGAGAGAGAGAGGAGATAAAGAACGTACTATAGAGGCAAGCTGGGTGGGGAGGAATTGGGGATTTGGTGGTGGGAAATGGACACTGATGGGGTGATGGGTGCTAGAACACTGTATGACCGAGACCCAGATATGAGCATCTTTGTAATTGTATATCTCATGGTCATATAATAAAGTATTTTTTAAAAAAACAAAAAACCCACATTACTTTGATAGTTTTTATGCACGTGTTTTCACTGTAGCATGTAATCCAACAGCCAAAACAAAAAAGAACCAACATGCCCAACTAAGGAGGAATGAATTAAGATATTGTATAGAGAAACAATGGACGTCGCTAAACAATAGAAAGAACTAAATCACGTAATCTGCATTAGATATGGATGGAACTAGAGGACATACTACTGAGTGAAGTCAGTGATAAAAAGGCACAAAGTGTGAGGATGAATGGAATGAACAGGAAAAAGTAGCATCAGGCTTCTAAGTCACTATATGTAGTATACTGAAGTTTATGTACAGAACAACTTCATTCAAGTTTGTCACTGAATAAAGTCTTTTGAGCTGGCAAGAAACCTTTCAATAGTAATGGGTTAGCAGCGAAGGGTAAGGGGCAGGGCACTTGCTATGCTGCCCCCAGTCAATCTGACTTTGATCCCCAGCAACACCTACTTTGAAGACACCTTATCAAGTCTCCCCCCCAGCGTCAGTCTCCCCCACAGGTGTGTGCGTGACCCCTGCGTCTCCGATGACCCAAGTTGCCCCAGGGAAGAGCGGAAACTCCATCAACGGGAACCAAGGCAAAGTGCCTTGGTTTCACCTAGGAGCCTTTGGGCCTTGCGCTTCCAGGACCGGCCGCTTATCCCCCCAGCGTCAGTCTCCCCCACAGGTGTGTGCGTGACCCCTGCGTCTCCAGCGGACCCAAGTTGCCCCAGGGAAGAGCGGAAACTCCATCAACGGGAACCAAGGCAAAGTGCCTTGGTTTCACCGTGGACCCTTTGGGCCCTGCGCTTCCGGGACCAGCGGCAGTCTCCCCCAGCGTCAGTCTCCCCCCACAGGTGTGTGCGTGACCCCTGCGTCCCCGCGGACCCAAGTTGCCCCAGGGAAGAGCGGAAACTCCATCAACGGGAACCAAGGCAAAGTGCCTTGGTTTCACCATGGACCCTTTGGGCCCTGCGCTTCCGGGACCGGCGGCAGTCTCCCCCCCAGCGTCAGTCTCCCCCACAGGTGTGTGCGTGACCCCTGCGTCTCCCCGGACCCAAGTTGCCCCAGGGAAGAGCGGAAACTCCATCAACGGGAACCAAGGCAAACTGCCTTGGTTTCACCGCGGACCCTTTGGGCCCTGCGCTTCCTAGAACATCCCAAAACTCAAAACAGCGCGAGCGCTAGCGTGTCCCGACCCTCTTACTACCTATCTTGCATGAGGTACCAGTGAACCTTGGTTCCTACATCCTTGCTACCCACCCAAACTCTGCAAACAGACCAGACACCTACTAACTGTACTATCTAGTCCCCCAAGACCCCATATTTGCAACCTACAATAGTCATAATGGTAAAGCAACGCAAAATTCCATCAAGCTCTGTGAGTGAAATCACTAGTCCAGATGAGCCAAGCAATACCAATGAGTTGTATAACCACTCTGATAAGGAATTTCGGAAAGAAATGTTAAGAATTCATAAGGAATTCAAAGAAGCAATGGAATGCAAACTCAATAAAATACAAGAGGACATGATAGAAGAAGTGAGGAAAATGCAAATGGAAATGACAGTTATTAAAAATGAGGTAAATGAAATGAAAAACACAATGGAAAGCCAGCATAGCAGAATAATAGCTACTGAAGAAAGAATTAGTGATCTCGAGGACGAGTTCCAAAGATTCGCTACACAACACCAGAAGATAGAAAAAAAGACTCACAATTACCGAACAGACAACAAGAGATAATCGGGATGAAGCCAGAAGAAACAACATACGGATCATTGGGGTCCCAGAAGGCCAAGAAGAAAACCCTGATGAAGAAGAAACTGTCAAAGCCATAATTGCTGAGAAGTTCCCGGATCTAAAGAACGCTTGCCTCAAGATCCAGGAGGCCCGTAGGATACCAGCTAAAAAGAAACCCCAACAAGAATACTCCAAGACACATCTTAATAAAAATGACAAAAGCTATAG
This sequence comes from Cryptotis parvus, assembly GCA_021461705.1. Taxonomy (NCBI): domain Eukaryota; kingdom Metazoa; phylum Chordata; class Mammalia; order Eulipotyphla; family Soricidae; genus Cryptotis; species Cryptotis parvus. The sequence continues at coordinate 16,764 of JAJIBD010021549.1, forward strand.
ATAGAGATAGAATACTGAAAGCAGCAAGATCAAAGAAGGAAATCACATACAAAGGAACATCTCTAAGATTTACAGCAGACTTCTCTGATGAAACACTCCGAGCCCGAAAACAATGGTGGGATATTGTGAAAAGACTCAATGAACTGCAGGCCTCACCAAGAATTCTTTACCCGGCCAGACTCACATTCAGATATGAAGGAAAGATACACAACTTCATGGATAAGCAACAACTCAGGAACTTCATGGACTCAAAACCAACCTTAAAAGAAGGTCTGAAGGGTCTACTGTAATACGACCAAACCCATAAGCACAACAAGCACAAACAGAAAGATGACACAAAATCCCATGACAATAATCTCTCTCAATGTCAATGGTCTAAATGCACCAATTAAGAGACACAGAGTAACAAAATGGATTAAAAAATTGAACCCAACATTCTGCTGTCTACAAGAAACGCATCTGAATAATCAGAACAAACACAGACTCAAAATCAAAGGGTGGAAGACCATTCTCCATGCAAACAACTCCTCCAAAAAGGCTGGTGTGGCCATATTAGTATCAGATAATATAGACTTCAGGCTGAAAAAGGTTAGAAGGGACAACGAAGGCCATTTCTTATTACTTAAGGGGTATGTACACCAGGAAGAAATTACACTACTAAACATATATGCACCCAACGAGGGGCCAGCAAAATATATAAAACAACTGCTAAGAGACCTCAAAGAAGACATTAACAGTAGCACAATAATAGTTGGAGACTTCAACACTGCTCTATCAACGATGGATAGATCAACAAGACTGAAACTCACCAAGGAAATATTGGCCCTCAAGGAAGAAATGGAAGAAAGAGAGCTAGTGGATATATACAGGGCTTTTCATGCCAAAAAAGCTGAATACACATTTTTCTCTAGTGCACATGGAACATTCTCCAAGATAGACCACATGCTGAGCCACAAAGCATACCTCAATAAAATTAAAAAGATAGAAATTGTGTCAGCTATCTTTTCAGACCATGATGCACTGAAAATGGAAGTTAACCGTACACAGAAACAGGGAGTCAAACCAAACACCTGGAAACTGAACAGCTCACTCCTGAACAACAAATGGGTCATAGAAGAAATCAAACAGGAAATCCAAAGATTTCTGGAAACAAATGAAAATGAAGACACCAACTATAAGAACTTGTGGGACACGGCAAAAGCCGTGTTAAGAGGGAAGTTTATAGCTCTGCAAGCATACATCAGGAAACAAGAAAGGGCCCACATAAATAACCTGACTACACAGCTGAAGACATTAGAAAAAGACCAACAAAAGGAGCCCAACCCAGGCAGAAAAAAAGGAAATAATAAAACTTAGAGAGGAAATCAATGAGTTGGAAACCAAAAAAAACAATCCAAAAGATTAATGAAACCAAGAGCTGGTTTTATGAAAAGTTAAACAAGATTGACAAACCATTGGCAAGACTTGTAAGGACAGGGAAAGAGAGAACCCAAATAAACAGAATCAGAAATAAAAAGGGTGACATCACAACAGAAACCACAGAAATCCAAAAGATCATCAGAGATTACTTTGAGAGCCTGTATGCCGTGAAACATGAGAATCTAGAAGAAATGGATCAATTCCTGAAGTCCTATAACCTCCCACGGCTGAAACAAGAAGACCTCCAATACCTGAATAAGCCTATCACCATTGAGGAAATAGAAACAGTAATTAAAAGTCTGCCCAAACACAAAAGCCCAGGTCCAGACGGATTCCCTAGTGAACTCTACCAAACCTTTAAGGAGGACCTACTGCCAGTCCTTTTCAAGCTCTTCCAGGAAATAGAAGAAACAGAAACACTCCCAAACAGCTTCTATGAGGCACATATCACCCTGATACCCAAAGCAGGGAGAGACAACACAAAGAAAGAAAACTACAGACCAATATCCCTGATGAACACGGATGCTAAGATCTTCAACAAAATACTAGCAAACAGAATCCAAAGACTCATCAAGAAGATTATACATCATGACCAAGTAGGATTCATCCCGGGAATGCAAGGATGGTTCAACATTCGCAAGTCAATCAACATAATACACCATATCAATAAAAGAAAAAATAAAAACCATATGATCCTATCAATAGACGCAGAGAAAGCATTTGATAAGATCCAGCACCCGTTCATGATTAAAACCCTCCAGAATATGGGAATTGAAGGGACTTTCCTCAAGATAGTTACAGCCATCTACCAAAAGCCCACAGCGAGCATCATTCTCAATGGGGAAAAGTTGAAAGCCTTCCCCTGAGATCAGGGACAAGACAAGGTTGCCCACTCTCACCCCTTTTATTCAATATAGTACTGGAAGTACTTGCCATAGCAATCAGAGAAGAAAAGGACATCAAGGGCATCCAGATAGGCAAGGAAGAAGTCAAGCTATCATTATTTGCAGATGACATGATATTATACCTAGAGAACCCTAAACTCTCTACCAAAAACTCCTAGAAACAATAGATGCATATAGTAGAGTGGCAGGATACAAAATCAACACCCAAAAAGTCGGTGGCTTTCCTATATACAAATAACGAAAGAGAAGAAAGGGATATTAAGGAAACAATTCCATTCACAATTGTGCCACAGAAAATCAAATACCTAGGAATCAACCTACCCAAGTGTGTAAAGGACCTGTACAAAGAAAACTACAAGACACTGCTCCAAGAGATAAAAGAGGACACAAGGAAATGGAAACATATTCCCTGCTCATGGATGGGGAGAATCAACATTGTCAAAATGGTAATACTCCCTAGAGCTCTGTACAGATTCAATGCAGTCCCTATAAAGATACCCATGACATTCTTCAAAGAAATTGACCAAATACTCCTGAAATTTGTATGGAACAATAAACCCCCAAGGATAGCTAAAGCAATCCTCGGGAAAAAGAAGATGGGAGGCATCACCTTTCCCAACTTCAAACTGTACTACAAGGCAGTAGTAATTAAAACAGCATGGTATTGGAATAAAAACAGACCTGTGGACCTATGGAATAGAATTGAGTATCCTGACACCCAACCTCAAACATATGATCATTTAATCTTTGATAAAGGTGCAACGAGTCCAAAATGGAGTAAGGAAAGCCTCTTCAACAAGTGGTGTTGGGAAAACTGGGCAGCGACATGTAAAAAAATGAATTTGGACCTGTGTCTAACACCATGCACAAAAATCAGATCAAAATGGATTAGAGATCTGAATATCAGACTTGAATCCATAAAGTACATTGAAGAAAATATAGGAAAAACCCTCCACGACATTGAAGCTAAAGGCATCTTCAAAGGTGAAACATCACTAACAAAGCAACTAGAAGAAAAGATAAAAACATATGGGACTACCTGAGACTAAAAAGCTTCTGCACCTCAAAAGAAACAGTGACTAAGATACAAAAGCAGTCCACAGAATGGGAAAGAATATTCACCCAATACCCATCTGATAAGGGGTTAATATCCAGGATATATCAGGCACTGGTAGAACTTTACAAGAAGAAAACAAACAACCCCATCAAAAAATGGGGAGAAGAAATGAACAGAAACTTCAGCAAGGAAGAAATTCGAATGGCCAAAAAACATATGAAAAAATGCTCACCATCACTAATCATCAGAGAGATGCAAATCAAAACAACAATGAGATACCACTTTACACCACAGAGACTGGCACATATTCAAAAGAGCAAGAACAACAAGTGCTGGCGTGGATGTGGGGAAAAGGGGACACTCATCCATTGTTGGTGGGAATGCCGGCTGGTACAGCCTTTCTGGAAAACAATATGGACATTCCTCCAAAGACTAGAAATTGAACTCCCATTTGACCCAGCCATACCACTCCTGGGAATCTACTCTGGGAAACCAAAAATACGCAGCGGAAACACCATCCCTACTTTTATGTTCATAGCAGCATTATTCACAATAGCCAGAATCTGGAAGCAACCAGAGTGCCCGAAAATCGATGACTGGATAAAGAAGCTTTGGTACATCTACACAATGGAATACTATGCAGCTATTAGGAAAAATGAAGTTATAAAATTTGCCTATAAATGGATGGACATGGAGAAGATTATGTTGAGCGAAATTAGCCAGAAGGAGAGAGACAGACACAGAATGACTGCATTTATCTGCATAACATAAATATATATGTACATATTAAGATACCAATATCCAAGGTCAAGTGAAACATATATCAGGAGGTCTTGTCAAAGGTGGAAATTATCACAAACGTGTGGGAGTCAGAGGCTAGGTAAGACAGAAAATGGAACAGTGTGCTAACAATTGTCGAGGGTACTAATGCCAACCTAGAACTGAGCATTAAATAGAGGCAAAAAGATACACATGACAACCCTTTAATGTATTTTCTGTAATCCATAGTCTGGAGGGGAAGGAAAAGAGAAAGAGAGAGAAACGGAAAGAAATAAAGAACCTGCCATGGAGCTGGGCTGGGGGGGGGGGAGGGAACTGGGGACGTTGGTGGTGGGAGATGGGCACCGGTGGCGGGATGGGTGCTGGAACACTGTATGACCAAAACCCAAATATGAACTTTTTAATTGTATATCTTTGTAATTGTAAAAATAAAAAATTTAAAAAAAATGAAGACACCTTATCATAGACGTAGTAAAAAAGTCAGTGAGTCTGATATGGTTTGAATATGCCCTTTCTAAAGATATAGCCATTTACCTTTCTTTACTGATGTCCCTGATATTATAATTATCTCTTATACTGCTACAAGGAAATTCCCTATTTCACTTACCCCATGTTGAATGTATAAGCACTGTGCTATGGAAATAAGCTTTCCGATCTTCTTTAATACCAATAAAATGTTATAAAAGCAACAAAAACTATAAATAGCTTAATCTACGTCTTAACCAAATGACTGTTGTCATTGGAGCTTATTTCATCTCATGTCTGGGTATTTTATCCACATCGTCATATAATGGGGAGTGTCTTCAACATGATGGAGAGAGAGGGCCTCCAAACAGCTTAGGCTCCTGTAGGCCTGAGCACTAGATCACCAGGAGCTTCTGGGTTCCCTGTGTTAGACCTGTGCCCGCCAAACTGGACCGCCAGGGGGCGAGCTCGGACGACTCTCCCTCAGCAGCGACTAAGGAAGCATCTGGGCTCCACCCCTATGACTCCTGTGTGGTGTGAGGGGGAGCACAAGACACTGTCCCTTCTGGTCACTCCACAGCGCCGGTGCTGAGAGTGGGGATGGGGAATCCAGAGCAGGGTGCTGGGAGCCAAGGGAAATCAGCAAATGAGGCTGGAGGCGGGGGGGCTCACCCTGAGGGCAGCCTTGTGCACAGAGAGCAGCAGACAGGATGCCCTGGGGTCAGGCATCAGTGTCCATGTCCCCAGAGCGCTGTGTTGGTGCCTCTGGTACATCCCAAGTGATGCAGTCTTGGGTTCAGGATGCCTCTAAGGAGTGTTGCAGAGACTGGTAGTTGCCCAGGGCCAACTGGGGTCCAGCCTGGGCCACGGGGAGTCCAGTTGTCGCGAAGTGTCCTGTGCGGGTTTGGCTCTTAAGGTGCTACCCTGACGTGGCGCTTCTACCTGACCCAGACTGATCTGCTCTGAGAGTTCCCAGTTTCCTCTGGTGCTGAAACAGTGCCTGTGCGCTTTACCTGTAAGTTTCATTCATCAGCCTCATGCTCATGACAGTTGGACCACACACAGTTTCGTGGAGAGGCAGGAAGGAAGCTGGGGAGACTGTCGGAGCCACCGGAGGCCTGATCCGAGGCTGGATTCGTGGATGGAGACTCCGAGTGGATCGATGGTTCCCTCACACTGTGAGACGGAGCGGGTGAGACGGGGGCTTGGTAGAGGAACTAGGCGCGCAATGACTGAACAGCAGCTAGTGCTTGTCGCAGTGGACTCAACACCTGGGTCCAGTTAGGGTCCTGGCAGTTGCCGCTGCCCGGGCTGCCGTCCGTGTCTCGCTGCTATTGCTTTGACAAACCCGGCAACTCACCTGCTAGATGCCCTAAGAGCCCTTTTCCGCTGTGGATGCTCCCTGCCGCATGCCTCAAGACAACAGGACTAGGGAAAGGAACCTTCCCAGACTCGGGAAATGAGCCTCCAGGCAGGGCCGCCACCCCATCCCCAATGCCAAGGCGTTTCTCTGCACACTTGATCAACGCTGGGGCGTGGTTTTAGAGGTGACATTGGTGGCAAGTTGAGAGTTCAAGACTTTTAAGCATTTTTAATTTTTGGCCTTCTGATTTCTTCCACCCACCCAACGCCAGGAGAGGATTTACAGCTTTCTCTTCAGGTCTCTGGAGGGGGAAGATCAAAGGGTAAATGGTTTCCCCAAGTGTCCACACTGTATGTCTGGGCATGGCCGAATTCAGGGAAATAAGTCCTAGTGGCAGAAGCCGCATCCAGAGCTCCAGGCGCCTGAGAAGCGTAGGCAGGAGCAGGCAGGAAGGGCTGCAGGAGGCTGCCGGGCAGCAGGCCAGGATCTGACCATGGCCAGTGTGGCTGCGAAGGATCCATTGATGAGTGTGTCTAGGCTGTCACAGCTCATAGTCCTGATGGGGTCGGAGATCGCGGGGTCCCTTCTGACGTCCCCAGCTGCTGAGGGTGCCTTGACTGGAGAGCTGTGCTGGGTATTGCTGCTGCGGTTTGTCCCGTGTGCTTGCAGAAGGGCTGAGCACGGTGAGGATCTTGTCTAGGAGGAGGGCAGTGACCGGCGCACCATATCCCTCCCTGGGGATCTAGTGGTTAGGATTTCGTGCTTTCACTGCCACGGCTGGGTTCGATTCCCTGTCAGGGAAGCCTCTTTGGCATTTTCCTCTGGTATGCAAATAATCTTGCTCAACCTGCTTGGCACCAGGGGCTAGTCCAGAAAGGAGAGGAGCGGGAGTAGGTGCCTCTGGGGCAGGTCAGGGCCTAAGAAAATGTTCCAGTCCTCTCTCTCAGGTGCTCGTGGTTATCCAGTTTGGTGTTTTCTGTACCTCAATGTCCTAGGGAGTCATGTCACTAGAGCACCAGGTCGGGTTAGAATGTGGGTGTCGGTTCCTTTCTTATGGAATCTCATTTCCATCACACGGAAATGAGAAATTTCAGAGGAATTGCTATGTAACAATGGAATTTCCAATGTCACCAGAGTATTTTTAATTTGTATTTAATTAAAATTTTTATTCGTGGGGGATAAAAATGTTATTAATTTTTATTAAGTTATAATTTTATATTCGTGGGGCCGGAGTGATAGCAGAGTGGGTAGGGCATTTGCCTTGCAAGAGCCAACTCGGATTCGATCCCCGGCATCCCATAAGGTCCACCGAGCACCGCCGGCAGTAATTCCTGAGCAAAGACCAGGGAGGTTCTTCAGCATCACCAGGTTTGACCCAAAAAGCAAAACAAATATGAAAACAAAAAATTAAAACAAAACAAACCTTTTATTTGTTTTGGGTCAGCCCAGATCATTGATCTGGATAGCATAGTGCGAGGATGGAGCCCAGAATCCAGCAGGCAGAGCATGTAAGGAGCCCTGGGAACCATCTCCTGAGCCGAATATGCTGGTTTTGTCAATATCAGTGAAGCACATTATTTTTCATCATAGAATAATGACTCATCACCCTATTTATCTTCAAAATAGTTAAAAAGGGGGCCAGAGAGAGAGCTCTATAGGCGGAAGAATTCTTTAGATGCCGGAGGCCTGGTTTCTGTCCTTGACAACTCACTAATCTCTAGTCAAAAAAGAGCCCAGAAGCCCTGAGCTGGGAACAATGTGACCCAAAACATTGCCAACAATGCCCAAACAAACAACATACTGACACCAGTGACTTAGAGACTCTACCCCTGGTAAGACAACCTCCACTTCCTAATATGCTCTTTGCAATCTTCCTTCCTTCTTCATTCCTTCCTTCCCTCTCTCCCTCGTCCCTTCCTCACTCCCTCTCTTTCCTTTCCTTTAATCTCTTTTTTTTGTCAGATCTAGCAATGTGAAGGGGTTACTCCTGTCTCTACTCAGGAATTACTCCCTGTGGAACTCGAGTGACCATATGGGATGCCAGGATGAAACCAGGATGGTCTTTGTGCACCTCAAATGCCCTCCCTGCTCTATATTGCTCCAAACCCAGACCGCACTTTTCTTTTCTTCGCGTAGTACAATTTAAAGTGTTCTGATATTGTACTCAGGGGTCTCTCCTGGCAAGGCTCAGGATGCCATATATTGTGCCAGAGATTGAACCTGGGTCAGCTGCATGTTATGTAAGTAATTACCCACCATTCTATCTCTCTAGAATCATGTTTAGTTTCTTACTCTTAATCCTTTGTGGTGTTTGGCGGGCCTGACTTATGCCAGGGTTGAACCTGGGTCTGTCCAGACACTCAGTCAGTTTCTCATTGGTCTTGAATTCCCCAGGCACTCTTTTATTATCTCATTGGCTATCAATTTTTTTGTACTACACCTGGCATTATTTAGAGTTTATTCCTGGGTCTGAACATATGGGATGCTGGGAATCCAACCAGGGTCAGCCGCAAGCAAGGTAGATGCTATATATTCACTGTGCTATTGCTTCAGTCCCAAACACAGATCATTATGTTCCTTGAACATCACTGAAAGCTATTCCTCAGATATACTTGGTGGACATGCAGATCCCGGTAGCAGTGGATCTGAATAGCACTGCACTGATTGACCTTAACATTGAACTCTCAGGCATGGAGGAAGAATATTTCCAGTGATCGCACCTGGGTTCCCTTAGCACAGCCTGACAATGAGACTTTCACCCCCCCAACAACCTCCCCCCAGCGACAAACACACACACACCTACACATAGAAACATACTCACCCAAGTCTGTTGAAGGCTATGAACATATCTGGTATGGGATTGCAAACTCTATCTATGGAAAAAGAGAGAGGATCCCGGTGACAGGTAGCTGAAATGTGTCACAGAATATCCATGTTCTAAAACATGTGTGACCTGATCCTGGGTAATCTCAGGTTCAGTTGGAGGTGAATAAGCATTTAATTTTTAGAGAAATTCTGATTGCGTATGACTGGGATTCACAAGCTGAGAGACATTCCTAATTTGGCCCATATTGCCTGCGTGGCAAAATGTAAAAGAGAACTCATTAGAATCTCAGTGCAATACTAACTCATACATAACTATTTACAAATTTATCTCAAATAAGTCACAGAAAATCCACAGCGTAAATTTGGAAATCATTGTCTAGACATTCTGAAGTTTTCTGTATAAAATCATCATGAGCAAGGACAGAATGATAGCTCCGTGGGTACTGCAGATGACTTGTATGAGTGATTCCTGAGTGCAGAGCCAGGAGTAACCGCTGAGCAATGCTAGGTGTGTTGCAAAAATAAAAGAAAAGAAGACAATCATGAAGATCATGAGGGAAACATGCAGCCGAAGTTCTACCTACCAGGTATATCAGCAGCCTCAAAAAAAAAAAAAACCCAGATTGGAAAGGGGACTCTCATCCATTGTTGGTGGGAATGTCGACTTGTACAACCTTTCTGGAAAACAATACGGTCATTCATCCAAAGACCACAGATTGAGCTCCCTTTTGACCCAGCCATACCACTCCTGAGAATATACCCTGGGAAGCCAAAAACACACAGCGGAAACACAATCCGCACTTTCATTTTCATAGCAACACTATTCACAATAGGCAGAACCTGGAAACAACCAGCATGCCCGAGAATTGATGACTGGATAAAGAAATTGTGGTACATCTACACAATGGAATACTATGCAGCTGTCAGGAAAAATGAAGTTATGAAATTTGCCTATAAATGGATGGACATGGAAAGGATCATGTTTAGTGAAATTTGACAGAAGGAAAGAGAGAGACATAGAATGACTGCATTTATTTACATGACATAAATATATCGGTTGGTCTTACCAAAAGTGGAAATTACCGCAAACGTGAGGGAGTCAGAATTTAGGTAAGACAGAGAAGGGAACATGTGTGAATAAAGTCGAAAGGGCTGATACCAACATAGAACTGAGCATTAAATACAGGCAAAAATCATGCACATGATGGCTTCCAAGTGTATGTAGTGCAACCCACAATGTGAAGGAGAATGAACGGAGAGAGAGGGAGAAAGAAAAGAGATAAAGAACCTGCCATTTAGGCAGGCTATGGGAGGGGAGAGGGAATTTGGGACGTTGGTGGTGGGATACGGGCACTGGTGGAGGGCGGGTGCTGGAACACTATGTGACGAAACCCCCTAACATGAACAACTTTGTAATTGTACATCTCACGGTGGCATGATAAAGTATTAATTAAAAAATATTAAAAGCAAAAAAAACCTGCAAAGCATAATACAGGTAAAGATGGCCTGATTTTTGAAATGCAAAAAAAAAACCCCAGATTACTTTGATAGGTCATATGCACATCTGTTTTCACTGCAGCATGTAATCCAATAGCCAAGACATTAAAAGAACCCACATGCCCAATTAAGGATGAAAAGATTAAGATATTGTATGGAGAAACAACTAGAAATAACTAAATTGTGCAATCTGCATTAGATATGGATGGAACTAGAGGGACCTACTACTGAGTGAAGTCAGTGAGAATTAAGGCATAAAGTGTGAGGGTGAATGGAATGTATAGGAAAAAGTCGCATCAGGCTTCTAAGTCACTATATGTAGTATACTGAAGTTAATGTACAGAACAACTTCAATCAAGTTTGTCACTGGATAAAGCCTTTAGAGCTGGCATAAAACCTTTCAATAGTAATGGGGTAGCAGCAAAGGGTAAGGGCAGGGCACTTGCCATGCTGCCCCCAGTCACTCTGGCTTTGATTCCCAGCAACATCTTCTGTCCCCTGAGCCTGGTAGAAGCAATCCCATAGCCAGGAAAGAGCCATAAAAGAGCACTGACAGGCGTGGCCCCCAAAATTAAAATAAAATGTTAGTGTAATCATGAAATACCAAACTTAGTTACATTAAATGAAATGATAAAAAGAAATGAAAAGGAATAATCTGTGAAAGAGGACATGCATGGGCTAATTTCAATAAAGTTACAATGGTATTCAATAGAACTACTAAATCTGAAATAGCAAATAAAAGCAGAAAGTGTACTGTGGATCAAAAACATTTCAGGAAGAGATTGAGAGGACAGAAAACAAATGAAAAATAACTGCCTACTATTCTAGTAATGCCAAATTAGCCCTAGTGTTCCACAAGCACTGTCAAGGTATGGGCTTAGTGATCCCTGAAAACAGCAGGATATGGTGCTAAAGTATCCTGATCAGTGCTTAGGAGACTTAGCTTAGGTCTTGATATTTCCTAGCACATAGACACTAGGTACAGAAGTTTGAAAAATCATTTATTTATTTATCAATCCATTTATGTATGCATGTATGTATGTATGTATGTATGTATGTATGTATGTGTATATTTACTTATTTTTAAGTTGGGGTCACACCTGGTAATGCTCAGGGGGCTACTCCTTGCTCTGCACACAGGAATTACTCCTGGAGGAGCTCAGGGACCCATATACAATGGCAGGGATCAAACCTGAATAGGCCACATGCAAGGCAAATGCCTCACCACTAAGCTGTCATTCTGGTCCCAAGTTTAGAAAATTACAAGTGGCATTGGCCTCAGGTTCCCAGGCAATTAGATGAAATACCAATTATTTAATGAAATCAATTGTTTTTCTTGATATTTTGGCCACATCCAGTGATGTTCAGGGTTGTTCCAGGCTCTTTACTCAGAAGTTAGTCTTGGAGGTATCGGGAGACAATACAGGATACCAGGAATCACAAATAGATCAGCCAGGTGCAAGGTAAGCTCTCTACACACTGTAACAATTTCCTCAGTCCTGAAAACAAATTTCTTATATGATTTCGAAGAGTAATAAATGTTATTTCGCTGGATATGGAGGAACGGAAATGCAGAATTAAGAACACATCAGTGTTGGGTTTTCATCATTGTTGGATGAATGCTGCTCCTCCCTTGAGGGAAAGGGTAGTTTCAGCAGAGCACACCACAGATTAGGAGTGTCACTTCTGTCCTCAGAAAGCGAAGGCTGCAGAGAAATCATCGAATCAGTATTAGCAGAGAAGCTACAGTGTGAAGAGAAGTTGGCAGACCATGCAGGCCTACCTGAGCAGTTCAAGTAAGGAAGTTGAGAGTGGGCGGCTGGTTAGAGAGCATCAGAATCTGAAGTGAGACAGGATCAGGGGAATAAACTATGTGCTGAAGCAGCTACACAAATATTTCTCTAAAACTGAGACAGTCACAACTTGTTGAGCTCCTTAAGCCAATCAGTATTCACATCATTAGTGACAGAGTTAATATTTGGTTTAAAGTTCACAGGACTTAGTTGGACAAATAGATCAGCAAACTGTACTGACGGGGCACAAGTTGTGTTACTTTTTAGCTATGAATATTGTCTTCTTGGTTTTTTCTCTCTCTCTCTCTCTCTCTTCCCCTCTTCTGTTCTTCCCTCTTTTCTATTTTGCTCTCCTTTCTCCTCATATGTGGGTATTTATTCAAGTCTGATACAGAAAGAAGTGAGGAAAATATGGGACATTCATTGATAGGTTTAAAATATCCCATGAGACTAGGGACCTCTATGAGAATAATACATAAAAATGTTCAATTTGGACAAGAACTGATTGCTAAATGTTGGTAATGGGATGTGGATAATAACCTTTCAGTATCTGTATTGCAAGCCATAATACGCAAAATGAGAGGAAGATATAGAGGAGACCTCAGAAGACAGAGAGAGAGAAAGGGAGCGAGAGAGGAGAGAGTGAGAGAGAGTGAGTTAGCGAATGAGAGAGTGGAGGTGCAAATATAGTGTTAGGTGGAGGTGGGAGGGTAAGGGTGGACATTGGTTGTTTGAAATGTACACTGGTGAAGATCTGGTGTTGGAACACTGTATGACTGAATCTGATCATGAAAATTTTGGTAACTATGTATCTCATAAGGATTCAAATACAATGTAAATAAGTTAACCCACACATCTTATAAGTTGATTAAAAAGAAAGTTGATAATGTCAGAACATAATGAATGAGTATTCTAATATTATGTTGTACTAGTCTGATCTCTCTTTGCTAATGGAAGTCATTTCCATTGGCCTGATTCTGTTTCATATGATGCTGCAAAAACACTCATTGAAACCTTTGCAAAATTTCATGTCTATCACTTATCCATTTTCATTCCTAACCATCCTCCAATATGTGTCCTCAGGAAATGCAATAGTATAATGCAAAAAAAAAACTTACAGGATAGCTGGGATGTCTCCTGCCTACTCCACCAGTGCATCCATGTACTTAAGCAAGAAGACTTGCGCACCATTCCGGGCAGGCCCTAAGGCAGAAAATGATGGAAATGCAGGGTCTGGTGGAGCATGTCATCACCCAGCTCAGTCCCAGTAAGTAGGTCACGCCACCCACTGCAGTGAGCCCCAGCTCACCTCCACATTCTACACTGCACCTCTAACCATAACGCTGTCACAAGCCCTCTTGGCATTTAAATCACATTTAGGGACCAGAGCAATAGTGTAATGGGTGGACATTTACTATATCCTAGCCTGCTTGTGATGCCAAGGATTCTTGGCATCACATAGGAACCACTCAGCACCAAAAGAAGTAATTCCTAGAGTGCAGGGCCTGGACTAGCTCTGAGCACCACTGGTATGGTCTGTAACCAAAAATAAATTTGAGACACAGTTACAGGGGCCAGACAGTGCAGCAGTTAAGAGTGTTTTCTTGCACGTTTCTGACCTGGTTTTCTTCCTTGGAACCCTGAGTCCCTCCAGCACTGTTCACTAGGTGGTAAGTGTCAGTCCTGAGACCACCAGTGATCGTCCTGAAAGAAAAGTAAACAACATAATCCAAAACCTTAGATCACATTTGGGCTGTGAAACAAGTTTTATGGTCTGTGGTATTAGGGAGCAGAAGCTCTAGGAATGTCGTGGGTTAGCTGGAAGACAAATATAATTGATGACACGGATCAATATTGTAGCCAGGAGCAGCAAGGGCATCAGTTTGACATCTGCCAATTTTCTAAAATTCCATGCCTCTCAGCAATATTGTTTCTTTCACAAGGGACAGTAGTATTAGGAGGAAACCTAGAATTTTTTTTTTTGCTTTTTTTTGGGTCACACCCGGCAATGCTCAGGGGTTACTCATGGCTCTGCACTCAGGAATTACTCCTGGCAGTGCTTGGTGGACCATATGGGATGCCAGGGGAGCGAACCCAGGCGGGCACACGCCGGCCACATACAAGGCAAACGCCCTACCTTCTGGGACATCTTTTAGAAGGAGAGTAGTGTTAGGGGGAAATCTAGAATTCTAAAAAAGGAATAAAATTTAAAAGAATAAGGTATTTAAATGATCACTATGTAACGATTTTGATTAATACTTTCACGGAAATAACACTTCCTGAATCTGAAACTCATGGTACAGAATATCCTTAAACACAATACATATAACTTCAGTACAGTAATCATACTAGTAATTTGTTTGTATATTTCACCTAGTATGTTCTATTTCATTCGTCACATATTTCTGGTAAGTTCCATGGGAAATAGGTGAATGAGTATTTCTGAATTTTCTATTTTTCAGAAAATAATGAAGAAGAATAGGTGAATAGATGAAGAAGAATAGAAGGAGCAGGTCAAATCCATGTTGCTCAGATGTCAGACTGAACATGCAGCTTCTTCTCCTGAACCAATAAAGCTCTGCACTTAATAGAGCTCTGCAAGGGATGTGTATTCATCCATATTTATTTATTTATAGGGGACTTCTCCTGGCAGTACTCAGCTCGAGGGTCACTCCCACCCGGGCATAGGTGAGGCCTTGACCCAAAAAGCAATAAATACATAAATGAATTAAACAAATTAAAAAAATCTTCAGCAAGGGGTCTGGAGCAATAGTCTAGCAGGCAGGATATTTGCCTTGCACGTGCCTGACCCAACTTGGATTCCTGGCATCCCATATAGTCCTCTGAGCACCAGCAGGGGGGGGCCAGCTGCGTGCAGGTCAGAACTCCACCCAGCAGAAGAGCCTATTACAGCCCGGTGCTTGCGGCCCCACGGTTCATCAATAAATGCTGGATTTCGAGGTGACTACAAGACTATGCCACCCACACGGCACAGCCTGGCAAGCCTCCTGTGTTGTATTTGATAGGCCAAATACCCGCAACAATTATAGACCTCATTCCCATGACCTGATGGAATGGTTTGAGGCTCTTTATGTTCCTGGAGCAAGCAGATGCCCTTAGCCTCTACTAGCATGAGACAGGACACATGGAGATGTTACTGGTGCCCGCTCTAGCAAATCGATGATGAACGGGAAGACAGTGATACAATGATGCAGTGAATGAAGAAGACACATTGTAAAAGAAGCAGTGAAATCAAGCAAAACAAGGTAAGGAACAATCTAGAGGGAAATGGGCAAAATATGTAGAGAGCATCAGCTAGAACACGACATGTGACCAAGAAAGTCCCGAATGCTGTCAGTGCAAATGTGAGGAATCCGTTCAATTCAGTCAGCCAACCAAGAATCCCTTTCTACTTAGTATTTTAAGATGACTTAGACAGCGATAAATCTGGTATGGTTTTCCATGTGTAGTTTGTGTCTCCGGCTGTACCATACTGGAAACTTGAGTCTAATATCTCAAGAGAAGTTCTGTAGTTAGTGCATCAAACATTCCGCTTAACTTTCCCCATGAGCACTTGCAGTCTAATTATGTCACTTAAATAGATGCTGTGAATTCCCAGAGCTCCCTGTGGTTTAAGGCTCCCTTCAGAAAATTCAAGACAGTAACTGATGAGATCCACTGCGTTCCCTCTTGTCTCTCTGCCTCTGGCACAGTGTGCCTATGGAGGAGGCTGTAACGGCAGTCCAGACAGAAGAGGAGTCTGTGAGTCTGACCGAGTATTCTGGAAATATCTTCAATTTTAAACAGTCCAGCATTGATAATGAAATCATACTGATGAGTGTACAACTGTGCTTTCATGTAGCCAATACAGTCTTATTTCCTACACACGAAAGTGAGCCAAATAAAGCCCACCCTGATGGCTAGATACAATACTAATAGATTGATTTAAACCAGGGTCTCAGACTGACAATAAACACATTTTTCAAAAGTCAGTGCGTTTGATCCCATTGCTAGTCCAAGTCACACCATTTTCATGTTGATCTCATTGCACTGGCACATGGCCTACATTGACACACTCACATCAACTTCTTTGCTGCGTCAGAGAACATCTTTTTAAACTCATCTTACATGCATGCTCTCACTTTCTTCCATTGCCATCTGTGCCCCTTACATTTGTATACTGTCTAAGGATGGTCAGCCTCTTCAGAATGTGGAAATAAAATGAGCTGTGTATAACTCCCTGCAGGTGATGGTTAAGAAAACTGTTAAAAATAGTTAGTAGACCAGGATACAGAGGCTGGAGGTGTGGCTCTAAATGGCCCCAGGAGAGGACCCCAGAGGGCCTACTCCACAATCTGCTGGGAGTAGAGGTGCTCACTGGATAACTTTTGGGAGAGAGAGGTTTCTATAGTGAGGTTCCTGGAGTGAAGTGGAGTGAGGAGTGAGAGAAGACAAATTAAAGGAGAGCTTCAGACTCTCTGCTAGCAGGTGGTGTATTTGTTTAACCAGGAATCGAGGGGAACAACTGTCAGCTCTGGACATTGCTGGGGTTTTCACTGAACCCCAATACTGTTGGGGACCCTGATGTACCCTGACCTATGCTTATTTACATCAACTTACAGTCTATCTCCTAGAAATTATTTTATGTATAAATCTGCGCACATCCAGTATCCACACTAATACTGTGCCTACACTCTTTTCCATTTTGGTCACACTGGCATTGCTCAGGGGTTTCTCCTGGCTGTGAACTCAGGAATTACTCCAGGCAGTGCTCGGGGAACCATATGGGATTCCAGGGATCGAACCCGTGCCGGTACGTGCTGGCCACTTGCAAGGCAAATGCCGTACCCGCTGGACTATTGCTCCGGTCCCCAGTGCCTACACTCACTCACCACTATTCACTTGGCCCTTTAGTCTGGTGCTATGGCTCCCGCTAATTCCACCTCCTGCTGTAAATTGACTGGCAACTCCAAGGGAAGTCACTTGCATGACACATAACCAGTTTCTTACTGCACATAACCAGAAGTGCTACAACATGAAGACCCTTACATGACAAAATACTACAACATGAAGACCCTTTTTAGGGGGTATTGATTAAAACCTGTCTCTAGCTGACCTTTGCCCCTGCTTAAGTCATGTTCCTTGTTGCTATGGACAACAGGTTTTCACAACTTGGCTGATATGTCCTATCCTAAATTTTGTTCAACAGCCATTGCACACTTTGTTGTGGCATTTGGGTGACAACAGTGCATCTGCGACAGTGTGTGACATTTGTGTGAGCATGAGATCATAAAGGACATGCTTTGAAGGAGAGACATAATATGGTGTGATAGTTTCCCCCCTTTTCTAACAGCCTCTTTTATTTTCACCCTAAACACCAAGTCACTGAACCAAAGGCAGATAAGAAAGTGTCACTCATCTCTGTTGCACAGGTTTGGATATCCTGGGCTCCAAACCTGATTTCCAATAAATGTCTCTGTCTTTTAAGAACTTTCATTATACCACTGAGATACGATTACAAGGATGTTCACAATTGGGCCTCTGTCATCCAATGTTCCAGCACTCAGCTCTCCACCAGTGCCCCACTCCCACCATAATGTCCCAACGCTCCCTCCCACCTAAGCCCAGCCTGCCCCTATAGCGAGCACCTAATCTTTCTCTCTTTCTATCTCTGTTTTTGTCTCTGTATTTCTCTCTTTCCCTCTCTCTCTTACACTTTGTGACTTCCCTTATGGTTTTTGAATCAAGTTTCTATGTGTATTTTCAGTAGTGAGTTCTAGCGTGACATAGTTCCTCATTCCCCATCAACCTCCCCAATTTGTTACAACAACTCTAATGAGCATTATTGTGTTTAGATGTGATAGATCACGGGAAGTTCCTGATCCTAGCCTGTGTTGTTATCTAAGCCTCTTGAGCAGCTGAAAACTGCCACAGTTGTGCCTCTGGTCTGTCTGTCCCTTGTCGGGTTCATCTGGTTGTGGAGGCTGCAAGCCTGCAGTCACGACCACAGGCAGGGAGAGGGAGGAGCCCAAAATGCCTGCTCCAATTCCGACCAGCAAGGCTTTCCCCCCAAGACTGCTTTACCCTGGAAGCTGAGTTGGTCTATACCAGGGACCAGTCGATTCCTCAGAGACTCCATGAGCTGCTCCACATGGGCTGACAGACTCTGGAAATGAGCCACCCAGGGCAGGGCCGCCACCACATCCCCACATACAAGGCGTTTCTCTGGATACTTGATCAAAACTGGGGCCTTAGGATGCATGAGAGACAACTCGCTTTACCAGAAACTAGCAACACCCTCTCTCAGGCCCCCCAGGGGTGTTTCCCTAATTCTGGTGAGAGGCTCATATCTTCAGTGCATGAACATTCACAAATGCAATCAGAGCACAGACACTCCCTGAAAGTCTTCGCTTCCCAGCCCTTTGCAGGGAGTCAGTGCCACCCACCGCTCTGCCTACTTGTCATCACTGTGACAACCAGCATTCTTCTGTCGTCCTGCAGATGACTCTGAACTCCTCAATGCCAAGTTATGAATTCAGATTCAAAACTGGAATGACTGTATGTGTGTGTGTATGCGTGTACATGTTTCTTCCAATTTTAAAACTCTATGTTTGCTGGGTAAAGGGTCCAATGCCTGAAAGCAACCACGACTGCTGGACAACTGATTTATTTTCTAGTTGTGCACTGAGAGAACACTCATTGTCTAGGTCGGATTTATTTGCATTATACAATATCCTGAGGAAAACCAGTCAAGTCCACAAACCCACAGACCACTGAGGGTGGTTTTATTTTATTTTATTTTTAATTTTTTTTATTGTACCACCGTGAGACATACAATTACAAAGGTGTTCATAAATGGTTCTTGGTAATACCGTATTCCAGCACCTATCCCTGAATTCAGAGTGGAGGATTCTCTGATCCTAGTGTCTGCCTTTTTCCTCCTGGCAGAGTGTATCTCTAAGCTGCATAGATCAGCATATACCAACACGCCATGGTGTGAAAGCATCAAGCAGAGTATGGGACAAGAGCTGTTATTTAAGAGTAAAAAAGAGCCTTGGACTCACCAGATAAGATCAAAAATTATACCATTTGATTCCTAACAATCCTCCAATATGTGTCCTCAGGAAATGCAATAGTATAATGCAAAAAAAAGTTACAGGATGGCTGGGATGTTTCTTGCCTACTCCACCAGTGCATTCATGTGTTAATGAAAGAAGACTTATCAATCATGCCTGTGCAGGCCCTAAGGCAGAAAATGACAGAAATGCAGGGTCTGGTGGAGCATGTCATTACCCAGCTCAGTCCAGGTAAGTAGGTCACATCACCCACTGTACTGAGCCCCAGCTCACCTCCACAATTCTACAATGCACCTCTAACGGTAATGCTTTCACAAGTCCTCTTGGTGTTAAATCACATTTAGGGAAAAAAATAATAGTGCATTGGGTGGATACTTACCATACCAGCAGTCTGCTAGGTTTCCTACCCTGGCATATCGTAGGCACCACGGAGCACCACCAAAAGTAATTTCTAAGTACAGGGACTGGACAAAGCCCTCAACTTAGGAATTACTTCTTTTTGTGTGGTCAGTTAACAAACATATATTTAAAGCACTTTTACAGGGGCAGAAAGACAGTGCAGCAGTCAGATTGTTCTCTTGCATGTGTCTGACCTGATTTTTCTTCCTTGGAACCCTGAGTCCCACCAACAGTGTTCACTAGGTGTTAAGTGTCAGTCCTGAGAACCATCAGCGGTGGTTCTCTTGAAAAAAGGAAAACAACATAAATGAAAACCTTGAGATGACACTTGGGCTGTGATACAAGTTGAATGTCTCCGTGGGACTAGGGAGAAGAACCTCTAGGAGTGCTGTGGGGTAGCTGGAAGATAGATGTAATTCATGACAGGACTCAATATTCTTGCCAGGAGCAGAAAGAGCATCACTGTGACTGCGGTGAATTTTCTTTTTTTTTTTTTTTTTTTTTGCTTTTTGGGTCACACCCAGTGATGCTCAGGGGTTACTCCTGGCTCTGCACTTAGGAATTACTCCTGGCAGTGCTCGGGAACCATATGGGATGCCAGGAATCGAACCCTGGTCGGCTGCGTGCAAAGCAAAACACTCTACCTGCTGGACTATCACTCCTTGCCCCAGCTGGAAATTTTCTAAGAGTCCATGCTTTTTAGCAAATTTGTTTCTCAAGAGAGAAAAGTGATAGGAGGAAACGTGGAATTCTTAAAGTGCAAAAGGTAATACATTTAACAAATGTATTATCTTAAAGAATCAGGATGTAAAGATTTTGATTAACAGTTTCACAGAAATAATACTTGCTGAATCTGAAATTCATGGTACAGAATATGCTTAAACACAAAAATATAACTTCAGTACAGTAAGGATACTTGTAATTACAGTTTGCACATTTCACCTAGTACGTTCTATGTCATTCGACACACCATTGCTAGTAAGTTGCATGGGAAATAGGTGAATGAGCATTTCTGAATTTTCTATTTTGCAGAAAATAATGAAGAAGACCACAGTGTAAAAGAAACAGTGAAATCAAACAAAACAAGTTTAGAAACAAGCTAGAGGATAATGGGCAAAATATGTAGACAGTGTCAGCAAGAAAGGACATGTGGCCTAGAAAGAACACCCAATTCGGTCAACCAACCAAGAATGCCTTGCTGCGTAGTATTTTAAGATGACTTAGGCTGCAGCAAACCTGGTGTGGTTCTCCTTGTGTAGTTTCTGTCTCTGGTTCTACCACACTGGATATTCAAGACTAATTTCTCAAGAGAAGTCCTGTAGTTAGTGCATCAAACATTCGATTACCTTGTCCCATGACATCTTGCAGCCAAATTTTGTCAATGAGATAAGCCATAGTGATCTCCCAGATCTCCCTGTGAATTAAAGCTCCCTTCAGAAAAAGTCAGGACAGTAACTGGTGAGATCCACTGTGTTCACTCTTGTCTCTCTTTCCATCACTGTGTGGAGCAGCCTTTAAGAGCAGTCTAGACAGAGGAGGAGTCTGTGACTGCCAGGTTGTCTGGAAATATCTTCAGGTTGTGAACAGCACAGCACTGAAAATGAAATCACAACTCATGAGTGTATAACTGTGCTTTCAAGTAGCCAATACAGTCTTACTTCCTGCACATGAAAGTGCGCCAAGTAAAGCCGCGCTGGTGGCTAGATCCAATAGTAACTTATTGATTTGAAGCAGGCCCTCAGACTGACATTAAACACATTTTTCAAACTCAGTGAGTTTGGTCGTTTCTGTATCCAATGTCCCACCGATTTCCTGTGATCTCACTGGCACATGAGGAGATCCTTGCCAACATGACACACTTGCATCAACTTCTTTGCTGAGGCAGAGAACGTCTTTTGAAACTACCTTACGTGAAGGCTCTCAGTTTATTCCATTGACGACTGTGCCCCTTACATTGTATACTGTCTAAGGATGTTCAGCCTCTTCAGAATGTGAAAATAAAACCAGCTGTGTTTTTTGCATTAATCCCTGGAGTTGGCAGTTAAGAAAACTGTTAAAAAGCTGTTAGTAGGCCAGGATTCTGAGCCTGGAGGTGTGGCTCTAAAGGCCCCAGGAGTGGACACTAGGGGGCCTACTAGAGAATCTGCTAGCAGAGCATGAGGGTCCTGCTGCAGAAGCTGCTGGGAGTGGGGGTGTTAGCTGGGGAACCTTCTGTAGGGAGAGAAGTCCTTGGAGAGAGGTTCCTGGAGTGAGGTGGAGTGAAGAGTGAGAGAAGACAAATTAAAGGAGAGCTTCAGGCTCTCTACAGGCTGTGGTCTATTTGTTTAACCGTGAATCGAAGAGAACAATTGTCAGCTCTGGACACAGTGGCAGACTTCAGTGAACCCCAATACAATACTGTTGAGGACCCTGTTGTTCCCTACATATGTTTATTTACATCAAGCCAGACACTATGTCCTCGACATTATTCTATGCTAAATGTGTGGAGATTCAGTATCCAGACTACTTATGTTTTTACACCCTTTCACCACTATCCACTTGTTCCTTCTAGTCTGGTGTTATGGCCCCCACTAATTCCATCTTCTGTACTTAATTGTCTGGAAACTCCAAGGAAAATCACTTGCATGACACATAACCAGTTTCTTACCACACACTACCAGAAGTGCTCAAAGTAGCAAAACATGAGGACCTTTTTAGGGGTAATTGATACCAACCTGTGTCTGGCTGAAATTTGCCCCTGTTTAAGTCATAGTTATTCTTGTTTTGGACAACAGGGGGTTCACAGACTTGGCTGGTACGTTCCCATGCTGAGTTTGGTTCAATAATCATTGCACACTTCTTTGTGGCAATTGGGTGACAACAGTTCTTCTGTGACAAGGTGTGGCATTTGTGTGCCCATGAGATCAAAAAGAACATGATTTAAAGGAGAGACATAATATGTTGTGATAGTTTCCTCTTTATCTAACATCCTCTTTTTCACCTAAACACCAAGTCACTGAACTGAAGGCAGATAAGAAAGTGTCACTCATCTCTGTTGCACAGGTATGGATATCTCTGGCTCCAAACCTGATTTCCAATAAATGTCTCTTTCAATTCCAAATATCTCTTTAATCTGCTTCGTTTGATAGCTCTGCATCATCCCTGGCTATGACATGCCTTTCTATGTTGCCAGATTGTCTAAATGGTATCTCTACATTTGCATTTGTTGTGTCATGTTTTCAGCACTGTCATCCTCTGTGTCTTTGTCCTCTCACAGGATCCAGAGAGCGCATTTAGTATCAAGGCACCTCTACTTAGGCCATTTCTATTTTTTTAAACAATATTTTATTATATCACCATGAGATATACAATTACAACGTTGTTCATGTTTGGAGATTTTGGTCACATAGTGTTCCAGCACCTGCCCTCCACCAGTGCCCATTTCCCACCACAAAAGTCCCCAAATCCCTCCCCCTTCCAAAGCCTGCTTAAGTGGCAGGTTCTTTATCTCTTTTCACTCTCCCTCTCTTTCCCTTCCTTCTCCTACACAATGTGGGTTGCACTACATACACTTGGAAGCCATCATGTGCATTTTTTGCTTAGGCCATTTGTTGGTCAGGATTTTCCATGCTGCAAAGCTCAGACTTCCCTCATACAGAGCTCAGACTTCCCTCATAACTTCAGGGCCACTGTTTCTGTGAAGCCATTTGTCCCTTGTCACTTGCCTTGTTACTTGTCTTCCTGTTGTTCATCGATTTGCTCAAATGGGCACCAGTAGCGTCTTATTCATTGGGACTGGGGTTTGTTATTATTACTGTTTTTGACATATCGATTACACCACTGATAGCTTGCCAGGCTCTGCTGTGGCTCTGGCTTCATCCCAGGGGGCCCAGTCTAATTTTATGTCAGACCATCGTCCATCCGGGTCCCATGGGGTAGAGTTATTGGTTTAGAGAAGTCTGTCTCCTATCTGCGCTCTGCCGATACATGGACACCACATCCACACCAGTAACAACTCAAGGTGCAGGGCCTTCTACTTACAAGAACAAAATGAAATAGTATGAAAAATAGTGTCAAATATTTTGATGTTGTTGAAGTAGCCAAGATTAATTTCATGCATGGATTTCTGGATATCCATCCACTAGTCTTAACTGACTGTGATTTTTTAAATACACAGCTGGCATGTCCAATATGAAGAAATTAAGTAGTGTATAACTTCATATAAATTCAGGAGAACTAATGCTTATGGATTTGTGGAAAGATGTTTACTATTTCACCAAAATACAAAATGGATATCGTATTGTATGATTAACTAGAATTAGAAGATATTTCCCAATATTCAAGAAAAAAATCATGTGGGTTTTCATATCTGTTCCTTATAATATTTCATTGCATCCTGCTCTTACAATATTCTGTTATCTCAGTGCAGGTGTCCCTGTGATTATAGAGACATAAAAATTATAATGTAAAACAAGTATCAGGAAGTATTGACCAGAGTTGTTTATTCATTTTAGGAAATGACACTCTTCCTGATAAAAGAGAAGAAGAACAATTGTATGCCAGGTAACTGTGAAGAAAAAGGAATCTTAAAATTTAAGGAAGCATTATGTGTTCATCCAATGGTTACATTGCTATCCTGAGTTCTAGCTCTCAGTACTAAACATTCCTATTCATTAACAATGCCAGGAGTTGTGATTTAGGAGGACAATTTTTATGTAACCCTAAGAGAGGGCATTGCATGACTTAGTGACACGTCATCAGTACAGCAGCAGTGCTAATGAGTACAGAATTTTGGCTCAGTTCTATTGTTTGTCAAAAACTCAGTGCACCAGATTCATTTTCCAGAGGCCTGTATGGAGTTGTAATCTGGGTGTAATAAACAATGGCACCAGAACAAATTCACAAATCTCCTAGGGTAATATTGACTTTGAAGACTCCAATCATAACAGTATTAATTGTTAAGCAAGGCATGAAACTATAAAAACCTGTTGAAAAGTTTTGAAGTCACCTTACAGCATTACCGTCTGAGATAACAGATGCTTTCACAGAAAATCCCCGTCTTCTCTGTGACTCAGCACTTCTATATTGCTTATGTACCCTTTGAGTCTCTCTCAAACAGAACAAAGTAAAGGGGACAATTTCATATGTATATTCATGGGAATTTACTGTCATGATTATTTACTTTTCCTGACATCAAACTGACATATGGTCCTTGCTTGCTAATCCCATTCTTTTTCTTTTAGCAGTCCTCCAGAATCCATGATGGTTAACATCAACGTGAGTGATGAAGACAATGAAGATACCGAGTACAGGCGTGATGAAGTCTACCTGCTGCCTTCTGATAACTATGACCTCTCATTTCCCTATAAGCCTTGCAGATACCAGAGAGACACATGTTATGAATGGGAGGACTTCTCTTCTGTGAGCACACAGGGTGAGCAAAACCACCTTAAATTTCCTACTGAATAGCAGAGCCTCTTTCCCTTCTGTCCCACAAACCTGAGAGCTGAGGTCTGAAACCCTGTAAACATACTCAGGAGATTGCTACTGGTGAATTTACATTTCTGGTTCAATATTTGTAAGATAGAATGCAGAGCATAGTAATCTCTGTCTCAGAATACCTTCTGTGAGAAACCCTGTGTCTCAAGTGCGAGCTGTTGAAACTGTTAAGGCTAGATAGGAGGCTGGTAGGTAGGGACAAAGCCCATTAGTGAAGAGATCCTGAAAACTTGCTCTTTGCTGTAACTTCTCTATACATTGAGTGATAGCTGTACTTTAATTTATTTAATTTTGTCTAAGCAAGTACTAACCAACCCCAACTCCGCTTAGATTCTGAGATCAGATGAGATTGGCCGTGTTCAGGGAGTTATGGCTGTAGACAGGGTGATATAACTCAGGGAATACTCTGCTGTGCACTCAGTAATTACTCTGGCGGTGCACAGGCAGTGCTATGGGATGCCAGAATCAAACATGGGTCGGTCATGTGCAAGCCAAATGCTCTACTCGCTGTATCCTTATGTATTTTAAAAAAAAAAACGTTTTGTCCACATCCAGAGATGTTCTGGTGTTATTCTTGGCTCTGTATTCAGAATTTACTCCGATCAAGATCAGGTGACCATCTGGAATGTCGGAGATGTACACTGGTCAGTCGGGTGCAATACTGGAATCATTCTTGCTGTTCCTCTCCAACCACAACAAGATAGTAGCTGTTTGACACAACTAAGAAGTATGGGAGATAGGATGGTGTAACAGTACGGCAGCGATACACTTGCCTATTCGGGCGCTGATTTGGGTTGAATGCGGGCATTCTGTATGTTCCCTCTGCATGCATATTCAGCAGTTAGTCCAGAGAACAGCTGGGTGTGTCCTTACCATGAGAGCCAATCAAAAACATTTATTCTAGAGATAAGCATGGGAGGAATTATTTGTTCATCAGCTTCTCCAGAGAGGAAAAATCAATAAAATGAACACAGATGCAATATGTTAGATATGAGTTCCTTTTCATCTGTTTTAAATTTTAATTGTATTAGTGATAAAATTGTTGTTAATTAAGTTTTGTTTTTGACATTCAATCATTTTCTGGAAATAGTTATCTATCTATCCATCTGTCCATCCATCTGTCTGTCTATCTTTTTTATCTGTCTCTCTGTCTGTCCATCTATCTGTCCATTTGTCTGTCTGTCTATCTGTCTCTCTGTCTATCCGGTTATCTGTCTGTCTACATTCTTTTGCTCTCTTGACACATGCAGTGGTGCTCAGGCTGACCTCTGGCTCTTTGTTCCGGGATCTCTCTTGCTGACCTTCGAGCATCCTGCATGGTGCTAGTGATTGAACCCACTTGGCCCCAAGCAAGGCAAGTGATCCTGATGACTATAACATCTCTCTGACCCCATCCTGTCATCAGTATTAAAGAAGAAAGTGTAATAAAGATCAATAGAGAGAAAGAACCAAAGCATCAATATTCACATCACCTCACACATGGACTTAGTGAAGATATTCTTGTATTTTTACTTGCAGTCAGTTATCAGTAGAGCAGTAACTCTGTAATCCCACAAGTAAGCATTATTTTATTTCCAGAAGTGACTTTCGAAGTTACTGTCAGCACACTGAGCTTGGATCCGAGATCAGAATTTGTGGATTTGTTTGCCAGCAAGTCTACCTGCCAAGCCAGTGGCAAAAGCATTGCTATTGGTTCCATAAAAGAGAAGATTATGGAAAGAAAACGTCTCTTTAGGAACTGGAGACTGGCCTGCCGATTCCCAGGCCACCACACTTAGGGTAAGAAAGAATTTATGACAAGAGCTCTTAGATGGATAATTCCTTCCATGTATATTTTGCAAATAAAGTTTATCACCCCCCCTTGCTTTCTCTCTTATTCACTTCAACACTAGATGCTGCCTCATCTTACCTGTTTCCCATGGGGTGAAACCCTGCCTAGACACCTATCTGTCTCTCTTTTTGGCACCCTGAACACCGCTGAGTTCCTTCTCTGCCTCTCTTCTTTCCTTGCAGTTACATTCTTAGCTATACACGCCGAGTAATTCACCCCTGGAGAGGTGTGAGAAAGCCCACTAGACTGCACACAAAGAGAGGGGAGTGCCTGCTGCGGTAGAAGTGGCAGCACAGCCTGCTACTAATGGGTTCCTCAAAGATGAGCTCCCGAGTTCCTTCACCAGGCCGGATGCAGTTTACAGAGGTGCTTCCCTAACTTGTGCATAAGGGGATTTCTAGTCACAGCCCAGATGCCCTTGTCAAGGGCAACGCTGTGTCCTCTGTCTCAGGAGTGGTATCCTAGAGGAGGGCCTGACATGGCGAATCAGGATCCAACAGATATGAGAAATATTTTTTACTCATCATTTATTCCTGACAACATTCATTCCTTACTTATACAGGAAAGGCCAAAGTCATCCATATGGAAGTGCTGAGGGGAACAGTAGGAAGGTGTACACCATGCAATGCATACCTTTAGCATGAGGGTTCTCTGCTCTTAAAGTGTGAACAGTGTGAACAGCCTGCATGTGGAAAGAAAATCAAGGCTTTCATGATGAAAACACTTGAGTCCTTTATTTTAAACATCTTGGAAATAAATTTTCCTCTTTGAATGGAGGAGTCTGCAAAATCGAAATGAAGAGCTCACAGCAAATTCATTACTGTCAGTTAATGGGGCAGTGATGAAACATCAGCCAGGGGTGGACAGTGGATGGGATTAGACTTGTGTGCACCAGGTGGCCTGGCTGAGCATTATATCTGCACATCCATACCAGATTCCTGCACTAGAGTCGTCCGGCCGCCTAACATATAATATATATATATATATATATATATATATATATATATGTTGTGTATGCATGCATATATTTATGTATGTTCAAACAATGTGCGTTTGGCCTACTCAAGACTGTGTAGTGACACTGATATTTTCTGAGTAACGTATGTAATAAGTCGATGGCCAACGGCTCTGTAGTGTCACCGTTCCTTTGGAGTAACAATGGGTTGATGTCAATATCAGGTGTCTTGTTCCTTTCCAGAGGGTCTGTGTAGGTTCCAGAGGTATTTCTTCTTCCTGACTTTCCTCTCAGTCAACCTGGGTAACCCCGTTCAGCTCTTTCTCAAGAGAAGCTTGAATAAATATCTCCTGACTCATTCTCCGCCTAGCCACTCCCTTAGCAACCTCTCCAGACTAGCTACCAGCAGGACCCGAAAGACTAACACAAGATTTCTTTCTCTCTCCCTTTTATGTAAGAAGTCTGAGACGTATGTGTTGTCTCTTTGAGGACACCTTATCATAGACATAATAAGAAAGTCAATGAGTCTGATATGGCTTGAATATGCCCTTTCTAAAGATATATCTGTACCCTTTTGCCTTTCTTTAATGATGCCCCTGATGTTATAACTATCTCATTTATACTTGTACAAATAAATTCCAATTTCACATACCCCATATTGAATGTATAAGTACTGTGCGATGGAAATAATCTTTCCGTTCTCCTTTAATACCACTAAAATATTATAAAAGCTACAAAAACTATAAATAGCTTAATCTGGGTCTTAATCAAATGACTGTTTTCATTGAGCTTATTTGATCTCACTGTCACTGTATCACTGTCTTCATCGATTTGCTCGAGCAGGCACCAGTAACATCTCCATATGACCTGTCTCATGCAAGTAGAGCCCAAGGGCACCTGCTTGCTCCAGGAACATAAAGAGCCTCAAACCATTCCATTAGGTTATGGAAATGAGGTCTATAATTGTTCTGGTATCTGGCATATCAAATACGACACGGTTAGATTGCAAGGCTCTGCGATGTGGGTAGTATACTCTTGTAGTATGCATACTCTTGTAGTGTTTGATCTCACGTCTGAGTATTTATCCACATCGTCATATAATGGGGAGTGTCATCAACATGATGTCTGAGAGAGAGGGCCTCCAAACAGTTTAGGCTGTGGTAGGCCTGAGCACTAGATCACCAGGAGCTTCCGGGTTCCCTGTGTTAGACCTGTGCTCTCCAAACTGGACCGCCAGGGGGCAAGCTCGGACCACTCTCCCTCAGCCATGACTCAGGAAGCATCTGGGCTCCACCCCTGTGACTCCTGTGTGGTGTGAGGGGAGCGCAAGACACTGTCCCTTCTGGTCACTCCCCAGGGCCAGTGCTGAGAATGGGGATGGGGAACCCAGAGCAAGGTGCTAGGAGCCAAAGGAAATCAGCAAATGAGGCTGGAGGCGGGGCTCACCCTGAAGGCAGCCTTGTGCACAGAGAGCAGCAGACAGGATGCCCCGGGGTCAGGCATCAGTGTCCATGTCCCCAGAGCGCTGTGTTGGTGCCTCTGGTACATCCCAAGTGACACACTCTTGGGCTCAGGATGCCCCTAAGGCCTGTTGCAGAGACTGGTGGTAGCTCAGGGCTAACTAGGGTCCAGCCTGGGCCTCGGGGAGTCCAGTTGTCTCGAGTGTCCTGTGTGGGTTTAGCTCTTAAGGTGCTACCCTGACATGGCGCTTCTAGCTGATCTGCTCTGAGTGTTCCAAGTTTCCTCTGGTGCTGAAACAGTGTCTGTGCGCTTTACCTGTAAGTTTCATTTCATCAGCCTCATGCTCATGACACAAGGTTTCGTGGTTTTACATGTTTGCTCGGGGCCTGGGAGTATCCCAGGGCTAAGTAAGGTACATGCCTCGCAGGGCTGCAGGCTCCCACTTGTGCCTGACCTCATCTTCCCTGAGTATGTGCAGCGGTGTAACTCTGGATTCCCCCTACACCCCACCGTACCCTCTGGAGTGCACTTACACCCCACTGTACCCCATCCACCACGTAATCTCTGGCAGCCCAGGGACTTGTGTCATCCATCCCATCGTCTGGCTTTGAACCACAGGCTTGTTTGTGTAGGACCGTGGAGGTTAGGCCTCCATTTACTAAGCACTCCGAGGTAGTATACTTTCAAAAAGATGAAACAATATATGAAACACAATTTAAAGTAGCTCAGTGAGGCCTCGTATAATATTATTATACAATTTTACCATATTGTATTGAGAACAAATTTTAGGTAATTGGCACATGGTTTCCCATGAGGAACTTGTGGGGTCTAAAGATCATCTAAGACTATCTATCTGGGTGGTACAGGAGGGGAATCAAGTGTGAGAATTGGATGAGACTGGTTGCAAATAGTCCCCACTTTCTTCCATTAAGACATGCCAGGCTGTACTAGCAAGTTCCATGGTGGTCCAGTGCCTTGGTGCAGCCTGGTGTGATTCCCTTCAGGGAAACGTGTTCCCCCCACCGCACACCCTGCTGTTCTGCTGGCAGAACTCTTCTACAGCTTACATTACTAGTTACATTTCAAACGCAGGGACAGAAGGTCAGGAGCTTCCACATGCAGTGCAAGACATTGGACATAATTCTCTTTGGCCCGAGGACAGAGGTAGCACCATTTCTGCCAAGTCACCCCAAAAGTAGGGGTAACCCGAAAACTTGATACCAGGTTGTCCTTCAGCCTGCCACTTGTCATTGGAATCAATTTCTAGCACACAAAATGTGTGGGGCTTCATGAAACAGTGAAGCAGAAAGCAAATGCCCCCAATCTGGACTTTTTGTCAGTTCTCACACTTGTATCCTGGGGCATTGTGGTGCTGCCTAGGTTAAGGTTCTTGCACAGACTTCACTTATTCAGCAGGAGCTCAGCTGCTGGAGTCACATAGTCAGCGCTTCTGATTTTCTCCACCTATCATGAGCAGTGAACAGGGTCCCGCACTGAAATTCTCATTACCTATGCATTGGATACATGGCTCCTGACCCACCCCCCATGCCTGTGCTCAGCCGCTGTGGTTCTCCTTGGGCAGCTCACTGCAACCCACCCTCTGGGGTCGACTGTTCCTCTCTGGGGACCCCTTCTGCTCCTTCAAGAACCTGACCTCATTCTCTTTCAGACTGAGGGTGACGGCATTGGCTGAGCTCTGTGTGTGTGTGTGTGTGTGTGTGTGTGTGAGTCATGCGAACATCCAATCGGCCCCTTTGCCTTGCTCCTCCGGCCACTTTGATTTCTATCCTCCGTGGAACATGGACCAGTTGCCCGGGGCCACCACCCGGGGTTACCAGGACTGCAAGACAGGGCAGTTCAAGTCCAGAGGCCCTGCTGGGGTCTCCCTCCTGAGGACGACGCTTCCCTCTGCCCAGACCATCTGCCCGGGGCACCGTGCCCACCCTGCCCTGGGAAGCTCCAAGAAGCACGAGGAGGGGCAACCCCGGGATAAAGAAATGATGGAGGACCACCCTCCTGACGCCATCCGCCCCGACGCCCAGCAGCTCCCGAACTCTCCCCACCAGGTGCGTTCCCACGGCGGGAAAGCCCCCCCATGGCACCCCTTTCCAACATAAAGGGCTGGAACTTAGAGAAGGGGACCAAGCCACACCCAGCTTTTTCGGATCTTCCACTGGACTACCTCCACCCCGACCCCCTCACTCTGGAACCACCCACCGACACCCCAAAAATTCCGCACGAATTAATATCTATCTACCTGAGATACCACTGAGCATTTGCCCCTACATTCTTTGCTATATATCCCTAACTGCAAAGTAATTCAGGCACCTACAAACTCTATTGACTGGTCACCCATAACACACATTTTCAACCTATGATAGTCATTATGGTAAAGCAACTCAGAATTCCTTCAAGCTCTACAATTGAAGTCACTAATACAGATGAGTCAAGCAATAACGATGACCTATATAACCTCTCTGGAAAGGAATTTCAGAAGGAACTGTTAAAGATTCACAAGGAACTCAAAGAAACAATGGAATACAAAGTCAATAAAATACAAGAGGACATGAGAGCAGAATTAAGTAAATTTCAGACCAAAGTACAAGCAGAAATGACAGATATTAAAAACGAGGTAAGTGAACTGAAAAACACAGGAGAAGGTCTCCAAAGCAGAGTAACATCTACTGAAGAAAGAATTAGGGATCTCGAAGACTTGGTTTAGAGATTCTGTAGACAACACCAGAAGATGGAGAAAAGACTCACAATCAACGAACAGACTACCAAAGAAAATCGGGATGAAGACAAAAGGAACAACATACGCATCATTGGGGTCCCAGAAGGGCAAGAAGAAAACCCAGATGAAGAAGAAACTGTCAAAGCCATCATCGCTGAGAAATTCCCTGAACTGAAGAAAGCATGCTCCCAGATACAGGAGGCCCGTAGGATACCAGCTAAAAGAAACCCCAATAAGAATACTCCAAGACACATCCTTATTAAAATGACTAAAACGATAGACAGAGATAGAATACTGAAAGCAGCAAGATCAAAGAAGGAAATCACATTCAAAGGAGGATCCCAGAGATTTCCAGCAGACTTCTCAGATGAAACACTCCCAGCCCGAAAGCAATGGTGGGATATTGTGAAAAGACTCAATGAACTGCAGGCTTCACCAAGAATTCTTTACCCAGCTAGACTTACTTTCAGATGTGAAGGAAAGATATACAACTTCATGGATAAACAACAACTCAGGAAATTCATAGACTCAAAACCAACTTTAAAAAGAAGGATTGAAGGGTCTATTGTAAAATAAGACAACCCAAAACCATAACAAGTTTAAACAGAAAGATGGCACAAAAATCCAATGAAAATAATATCTCTCAACATCAACGGTTTAAATGCACCAATTAAGAGACATAGGGTGGCAAAATGGATTGAAAAACTGAATCCAACATTCTGCTGCCTACAAGAAACACATCTGAATAATCAGAGAAAACAGAGACTCAAAGTCAAAAAGCTGGAAGACCTTTCTCCACACAAACAACTCCTCCATAAAGGCGTACTCGTATATGACAATATAGACTTCAGGCTGAAAAAAAGGTTAAAAAAGGGACAATAAAGGCCATTTCTTAATAATTAAGGTGTATGTATACCAGGAAGAAATCACACTACTAAACATACATGCCCCAAGCCAGGGGACAGCAAAATACTTAAAACGACTATTAATAGACCTCAAAGAAGAAAGTAACAGTAGCACAATAATAGTCAGAGACGTCAACACTGACTTATCAACTATGGATAGATCGACGAGACTGAAACTCACTAGGGAAATAATGGACCTGAAGGAAGAAATAGAAGAAATAGAGCTGGTTGAATATATATACAGGGCTTTTCATCCCAAAAAAAGCAGAATACATACTTTTTTCCAGTGCACATGGAAAATTCTCCAAGATAGACCATATACTGAGCCAC
Source organism: Cryptotis parvus (assembly GCA_021461705.1). Classification (NCBI taxonomy): domain Eukaryota; kingdom Metazoa; phylum Chordata; class Mammalia; order Eulipotyphla; family Soricidae; genus Cryptotis; species Cryptotis parvus. The sequence goes on from JAJIBD010021549.1 coordinate 50,038, forward strand.
AAAGCATACCTCAACAAAAAAAAAAAGATAGAAATTGTGTCAACTATCTTTTTAGATCACGATGCACTGAAAATAGTAGTTAACCATAGACAGAAGCAGGGAATCAAATGAAACCCATGGAAACTGAACAGCTCACAGTGGAACAACAAATGGGTCATAGAAGAAATCAAACAAGAAATCCAAAGATTCCTAGAAACAAGTGACAGTGAAGACACCAACTATCAGAACTTGTGGGACACAGCAAAAGCTGTGCTAAGAGGAAAGTTCATAGCTCTGCAAGATATAAGGAAAGAAGAAAGAGCCCACATAGATAACCTGACCTCACGGCTGAAAATATTCGAAAAAGACCAACAAAAGAAGCCCAACCCAGGCAGAAGGAAGGAAATAATAAACTTAGGGGAGGAAATGAACAAGCTGGAAACCAAAAAAACAATTCGAAAGATTAATGAAACCAAGAGCAAGTTCTTTGAAAAATTAAACAAGATCGACAAGCCACTGGCAAGACTTGTAAGGACAGGGAAAGAGAGAACCCAAATAAACAGAATAAGAAATAAAAACGGTGACATCACAACAGAAAAGACAGAAATCCAAAAGATCATCAAAGATTACTTTGAGAACCTGTATGCCACGACACAAGAGTACCTAGAAAAATGGATAAATTCCTGAAGTCCTTTAACCTTCACAATTGAAACAAGAAGACCTCCAATACCTGAATAAGCCTATCGCCATCGAGTAATATGAAACAGTAATTGAAAGTCTGCCCAAACACAAAAGCCCAGGTCCAGATGGGTTCACTAGTGAATTCTACCCAAACTTTAAGGAGGAACTACTGCCTGTCCTGTTCAAGCTCATCCAGGAAATAGAAGAAACAGAAACACTCCCAAACAGCTTCTACGAGGCACACATCACCCTGATACCCAAAACAAGGAGAGACAACACAAAGAAGGAAAATTGCAGACCAATCTCCTTGATGAACACAGATGTTAAGATCTTCAACAAAATACTAGCAAACAGAATCCAAAGACTCATCGAAAAGATCATACATCATGACCAAGTAGGATTCATCCCGGGAATGCAAGAATGGTTCAAAATTCGCAAATCAATCAACATAATACATCATATCAATAAGAGAAAAAATAAAAACCATATGATCCTATCAACAGAAGCAGAAAAAGCATTTGAAAAGATCCAGCACCCATTCATGATTAAAACCCTCCAGAAAATGGTAATTGAAGGAAGCTTCCTCAAGATAGTCAAAGCCATTAACCAAAAGCCCACAGCGAGTATCATTCTCAATGGGGAAAAATTGAAAGCCTTCCCCTTAAGATCAGGAACATGACAAGGTTGCCCTCTCTCACCTCTTTTATTCAATAGAGTACTGGAAGTACTTGCCGTAGCAATCAGAGAAGAAAGGGACATTAAGGTCATCCAGATAGGCAAGGAAGAAATCAAGCTATCAATATTTGCAGATGACATGGTATTATAATTAGAGACCCCTAAACTCTCGACCCAAAAACTCTTAAACAATAGATATGTATAGTAGAGTGGCAGGGTACAAAATCAATACCCAAAAAGTTGGTGGCTTTCCTATACACAAATAACGAAAGAGAAGAAAGGGATATTAAGAAATCGATTCCACAGTTTGACAAAGAATGTAAAGGATCTCTACAAAGAAAACTGCAAACCGTTACTTCAGGAAATAAAAGAAGACCTGAGGAAATGGAGACACATTCCCTACTCATGGATTAGAAGGATTAACATTATCAAAATGGTAATACTCCCTAGAGCTTTGTACAGATTCAATGCGGTCCCTGTAAAGATACCCATGATGTTTTTCAAAGAAATTGAACAAACACTCCTGAAATTTGTATGGAATAATAAGCCCCCACAAATAGCTAAAGCAATCCTTGGGAAAAAGAACATGGGAGGTATCACTTTCCCCAACCTCAAGCTCTACTCCAGAGCAGTTGTTTGAAAAAAATTTTTATACCACCGTGAGACATACAATTACAAAGATGTTCACAAATGGTTCTTTGTAATACAGTATTCCAGCCCCCCTCCCTCCACCAGTGCCCCATTTCCACCACCAATGTACCCCACCCCTCCCGCCAACCCTCAGGCTGCCTCAATTGCAGGCACCTCCGTTTCCTCTCTTTCTCTCTCTGTTGCTGCATCTATCTCCCTCTTATTTTACATTTTGTGGCTAGCCCTGCAGATATTTAGAGTTGATCACTTAAGTCTCTCTGTATATTCAATGGTGAGTTTTAATCTGCCATTACCATTTCCCACATTTAGTAAAACACTGGTATCTATTTATATCCTATAAATGAATGCAGTCATTCTCTAGCTGTCCTTTTCCTTCTAATTTCACTCAGCATGATAGTCTCCATGTCCATCCACTTTCAGGTAAATTTCATAACTTCATCTTTTCTGACAGCTGCATAGTATTCCATGGTGTAAATGAACCACAGTTTCTTTAGCCAGTACTCTGTTCTTGGGCATTTAGGTTGTTTCCAGTGTCTAGCTATAGTGAATAGCGCAGAAATGAATAAAGTACAGATAGTGTTTCTGCTATGTGTTTTTGGTCTCTCGGGTGTATTCCCAGGAGTGCTATTGCTCGATAAAATGGGAGCTCAATATCTAGTTTTCGGAGGAATGCCCATATTACAACTGCTTACAGAGCAGTTCTAATTAAGACAGTGTGGTATTGGTATAGAGACTGACCCGTAGACCTATGGAATAGGACTGAATATACTGAAACTCATGCTCAAATATATAACCACTTAATCTTTGATAAAGGATCAAAAATATTAAGCGGAGCAAAGAAAGCCTCTTCAACAAATGGAGCAGGGAAAAGTGGGCAGCTACGTGTAAAAAATGCACTTAGACCTCCTCCTAACGCAATGCACAAAAGTCAGATCAAAATGGATTATAGATCTCAACAACAGACATGAATATATAAGGTACATCGAAGAAAACGTAGGAGAAACGTTCTACGACATCGAAACTAAAAGTATCTTTAAAGACAACACACCACTGACCAAGCAAATGAAAGCAAAGATAAACAAACGGAATTATATAAAATTGAAAAGCTTCTGCACCTCAAAAGAAATGGTGACCAAGATACAAAGACAATCCACAGAGTGGGAAAGATATTCACCAATACCCGTCTGACAAGGGGCTAATATCCAGGATATATCAGGCACTGGTAGCACTTCACAAGAACAACCGGTGCTGGCGTGGTATAGGGGAAATGGGACTCTCATCCACTGTTGGTGGGAGTGCCGACTGGTCCAGCCCTTTTGGAAAACAATATGGGCATTCCTCAGAAAACTTTATATTGAGATCCTATTTAATCCAGCAATAGCACTCCTGGGAATATACCCAAGAGACTGAAAAACACATAGCAGAAACACTATCTGTACTTCTTTACTCATCTCTGCGCTATTCACTATACCTAGAAATCTGGAAGCAAACTAAATGCCCAAGAACAGAGGACTGGCTAAAGAAACTGTGGTTCATTTACACTATGGAATACTATGCAGCTGTCAGAAATGATGAAATTATGAAATTTACCTGAAAGTGGATGGACATGGAGACTATCATGCTGAGTGAATTAATCAGACGGAAAAGGACGGATAGAGAATGACTGCATTCATTAATAGGATATAAAGAGATACCAGTGTTTTACTAAATGTGGGAAATTGTAATGGCAGATTAAAACTCACCATTGAATATACGTAAAGAGACTTAAGTGATACACGTAAAGAGACTTAAGTGATAAACTCGAAATATCTGCAGGGCTAGCCACAATGTGTAAACGAAGAGGTACAGCGATGCAGAGACAGAGAAAGAGAGAAGAGAGAGAAAGACAGGAAAAGGGGGTTCCTGCTATTGAGGCAGCCTGGGGGGTGGGCGGGAGGGGGTGGGGTACATTGGTGGTGGAAATGGGGAACTGGTGGAGGAATGGGTGCTAAATACTGTATTGCCAAGAACCAACTATGAACACCTTTGTAATTGTATGTCTCATGGTGGTATAATAAAAATATTAAAAAATTAAAAAATTAAAACAAACTAAACAAAAAGAAATCAATTCCATTCACAACTGTACCACAGAAAATCAAATACCTAGGAATCAGCTTAACCAAGTGTGTAAAGGACCTATACAAAGAGAACTACAAGACACTGCTTTAAGAAATAAAAAGAAGACACAAGGAAATGGAAACACATTCCCTGCTCATGGATGAGGAGAATTAACATTGTCAAGATGGTAATACTCCCTAGAGCTTTGTACAGATTCAATGCGGTTCCTATAAGGATACACATGACGTTCTTTAAATAAATTGACCAAACACTCCTGAAATTCTTATGGAATAATAAACCCCGACGGATAGCTAAAGCAATCCTTGGGAAATAGAAGATGGGAGGCATCACCTTTCCCAACCTCAAACTGTACTACAAAGCAGCAGTAATAAAAGAGCGTGTTACTGGAATAAAAACAGACCTGTGGATCTATGGAACAGAGTTGAATATCCTGACACCCACCCTCAAAGACATGATCAGTTAATCTTTGATAAATGTGCAAAGAGTCCAAACTGGAGTAAGGGAGAGTCTCTTCAACAAGTGGTGCTGGGAAAACTGGACAGCTACAAGTAAAAAACATGAATTTGGACCTGTGTCTAACACCTTGCACAAAAAAAGATCAAAATGGATTAAAGATCTCAATATCAAACCTGAATCCATAAAGTACATTGAAGAACATATAGGAAAATCCCTTCACGACATTGAAGTTAAAGACTTCTTCAAAGGTGAAACACCATTAACAAAGCAACTAGAAGAAAAGATAAACTTATGAGACTACATGAAACTAAAGAGCTTCTGCACCTTGAAAGAAACAGTGACCAAGATAGAGAGACAGTTCACAGAATGGGAAAGAATATTCACCCAATACCCATCTGATAAGGGGTTAATATCCAGGATATATCAGGCACTGGTACAGCTATATAAGAAGAAAACAGCAAACCCCCATAAAATGGGGAGAAGAGATGAACAGTAACCCCGACAAGGAAGAAATTCGAATGGCCAAGGCATATGAAAAAATGCTCATCATCACTAATCATCAGAGAAATGCAAATCAAAGCAACAATGAGATATCACCTCACACCACAGAGACTGGTCCATATTCAACAGGGTAAAAAGAAACAAGTGCTGGCGCGGAAGTGGGGAAAAGGGGACTCTCATACATTGTTGGTCGGATGTCGACTTGTACAACCTTTCTGGAAAACAATATGGACATTCCTCCAAACACTAGAAATTGAGCTCCCTTTTGACCCAGACATACCAGTCCTGGGAAAACACCCTGGGAAGCCAAAAACACATAGCAGAAAACAATCAGACTTTTACTTTCGTAGCAGCACTATTCACAATAGCCAGAACCAGGAAAAGACCAGTATGCCCGAGAACTGGTGATTGGATAAAGAAACTGTGGTAAATCTACACAATGGAATACTATGTACCTGTTAGGAAAAATGAAGTTATGAAATTTGCCTATAAATGGATGGACATAGAAAGGATCATGTTGAGTGAAATTAGTCAGAAGGAAAGAGACATAGAATGAAAGCATTTATTTGCATGACATAAATATATCAGGTGATCTTACCAAAAGTAGAAATTACCACAAAAAACCATTAAAAAAAATAAATGATGGAGAGGCAGGAAGGAAGCTGGGGAGACTGTAGGAGCCACCGGAGGCCTGAACCGAGGCTGGATTCGTGGATGGAGACTCCAGTGGATCGATGGTTCCCTGCCCCTGCGAGTCGGAGCAGGTGAGATGGGGCTTGAGGCAGGAACTAGGCGCCGCAATGACTGGACAGCAGCTAGTGCTTGTCGCGGTGGACTCAACACCTAAGTCCAGTTAAGGTCCTGACAGCTTGCGGCTGCCCAGGTTCCAGTCCCGTGTCTCGCTCTGTTGCTTTGACACACCCGGCGACTCCCCTGCTAGACGCCCTAAGAGCCCTTTTCCACTGTGGATGCTGCCCGCCGCATGCCTCGAGACAACAGGACTAGGGAAAAGAACCTTTGCCAGAGGCGGGAAATGAGCCTCCCAGGGCAGGGCCGCCACCCCATACCCAATGCCAAGGCGTTTCTCTGGAACACTTGATCAACACTGGGGCGTGGTTTTAGAGGTGACATTCGTGGCAAGTTGCGAGTTCAAGATTTTTAAGCATTTTTAATTTTTGGCCTTCTGATTTCTTACACCCACCCAACGCCAGGAGAGGATTTACAGCTTTCTCTTCAGGTCTTGGAGGGGGAAGATCAAGAGGTAAATGGTTTCCCCAAGTGTCCTCACTGTGTGTCTGGGCATGGCCGAACTCAGGAAATAAGTCCTAGTGGCAGAATCTGCATCCAGAGCTCCAGGCGCCTGAGAAGCTTAGGCAGGAGCATGCGGGAAGGGCTGCAGGAGGCTGCCGGGCAGCAGGCCAGGATCTGAGGCCGTGGCCACTGTGGCTGCGAAGGATCCGTTGTTGAGTGTGTCTAGGCCGTCTCAGCTCAGAGTCCTGATGGGGTCGGAGATCTCGGAGTCCCTTCTGACGTCCCCCAGCTGCTGTGGGTGCCTTGACTGGAGAGCTGTGCTGGGTGCTGCTGCTGCGGATTGTCCCGTGTGCTTGCAGAAGGGCTGAGCACTGTGCGGATCTTGTTTAGGAGGAGGGCAGTGACTGAGCACCATACCCTCCCTGGGGATCTAGTGGTTAGGATTTCGTGCTTTCTCTGCCACGGCTGGGTTCGATTCCCGGTCAGGGAAGCCTCTTTGGCATTTTCCCTCTGCAATGCAAATAATCTTGCTCAACCCGATTGGCACCAGGGGCTAGTCCAGAAAGGAGAGGAGTGGAGTAGGTGCCTCTGGAGCAGATAAGGGCATGAGAAAATGTTCCTGTCCTCTCTCTCAGGTGCTCGTGGTTATGCAGTTAGGTATTTTCTGTACCTCAGTGTCCTAGAGATTCAGGTCACTAGAGCACCAGGTCAGATTGGAATGTGGGTGTCCGTTCCTTTCTTGTGGAATCTCATTTCCATCACACTGAAATGAGAAATTTCAGAGGAAATTCTATGTAACAATGGAATTTCCAATGCCACCAGAGTCTCTTTTAAATTTGTATTTAATATAAATTTTTTATTCGCGCGGATAAAAAATTTATTAATATTTTTATTTAATTTAAATTTGTTATTCATGGGGCTGGAGTGATAGCAGAGTGAGTAGGGCATTTGCCTTGCAAGCAGCCAACGCGGATTCGATCCCGGCATCCCATAAGGTCCACCGAGCACCGCCCACAGTAATTCCTGAGCAAAGACCAGGAGGTTCTTGAGCATCTCCAGGTTTGACCCAAAAAGAGAAACAAATACAAAAACAAAAATAAAAGCAAAACAAACCTTTTTTTCCGGTCAGCTCCAACTCCTTGCTCTGGATTGTATAGTGTGAGGATGGAACCTGGACTCCAGCAGGCAGAGCATGGAAAGAGCCCCTGGAACCATCTCCTGAGCTGAATATGCTGGTTTTGTGAATATCAGTGAAGCACATTATTTTTTGTCATAGAATAATGACTCATCATCCTATTTATCTTCAAAATAGTTAAAAAGAGGGCCAGAGAGACAGCTCTATAGGCTGGATTGAATGCTTGAGTTGCTGTAGGACTGGTTTCTGTCCTTGACAACTCACGGATCTCTAGTCAACAAAGAGCCCAGAAGTCCTGAGCTGGGAGCAATGTGACCCAAAACACTGCCAACCTTGCCCAAAGAAACAACATACTGATTCCAGTGACTTAGAGACTCTACCCCTGGTAAGATAACCTCCACTTCCTAATAAGATCTTTGCAATCTTCCTTCCTTCTTCATTCCTTTCCTCCTTCTCTCCCACCCTCCCTTCCTCACTCCCTCTCTTTCCTTTCCTTTTATCTTTTTTTTGTCAGATCTAGCAATGTGAAGGGGTTACTCCTGTCTCTACTCAGGAATTACTCCCTGTGGTACTAGGGTGACCGTAGGGGATGCCAGGATGAAACCAGGATTTGCTGTGTGCACCGCAAATGCCCTCCCTGCTGTATATTGTCCAGAACGCAGTTTTCTTTTCTTCGCGTAGTACAATTTAAGTGTTCTGATTGTGTACTCAGGGGTCTCTCCTGGCAGGGCTCAGGAGGCCATATATTGTGCCAGAGATTGAACCTGGGTCAGCTGCATGTTACATAAGCAATTACCCACGGTACATTCTCTCCAGAATAATGTTCAGTTTCTTGCTCTTACTCCTTGGTGGTGCTTGGCGGTTCTGAGTTGTGCCAGGGTTGAACCTGGGTCCGTCCAGACACTCAGTCATTTTCTCATTGGTCTTCAATTCCCCAGGCACTCTTTTATTATCTCATTGGCTATCAATTTTTTGTACCACACCTGGCATTATTTAGAGGTTATTCCTGGGTCTGAACATATGGTATGCCGGGAATTCAAACAGGGTCAGCCGCAAGCAAGGTAGATGCCATATATTCACTGTGCTATTGTTTCAGTCCCAAACTCAGATCATTATGTTCCTTGAACATCACTGAAAGCTATTCCTCAGATATACTTGGTGGACATGCAGACCCCGGTAGCAGTGGATCTGAATAGCACTGCACTGATTGACCTTAACATCGAACTGTCAGGCCTGGAGCAAAAATATTGCCAGTGTTCGCAACTGGGTTCCCTTAGCACAGCTTGACAATGAGCCTTTCCAGCCCCAACACCCTCCCCCAGCGACAAACACACACAAACACACACACCTACACATAGAAACATACTCACCCAAGTCTGTTGAAGGCTATGAAGATATCTGGTATGGGATTGCAAACTCTATCTATGGAGAAAGAGAGAGGATTCCAGTGACAGGTAGCTGAAAAGAGTCAAAGAATATCCATGTTTCTAAAACAAGTGTGACATGAGCCTGGGTAATCTCAGGTTCAGTTGGGAGTGAAATAAAAATTTATTTTTTTAGAGAAATTCCTGTCGCGTATGACTGGGATTCACAAGCTGAGAGACATACCTACTTTGGCCCATACTGCCTGCATAGCAAAATGTAAAAGAGAACTCATTAGAATCTCAGTGCAATACTAACTCATACATAACTATTTACAAATTCATGTCAAATTAGTCACAGATAATCCAGAGGGTAAATTTGGAAATCATCGTCTGGACATTCTGAATTTTTCTGTATAAAATCATGATGAACAGGGACAGAATGATAGCACCGTGGGTACTGAAGATGACTTGCATGAGTGATTCCTGAGTGCTGAGCCAGGAGTAACCCTCGGAACAATGCTAGGTGCATTGCAAAAATAAAAGAAAAGAAGACAATCATGAAGTTCATAATAGGGAAAACATGCAGCAGAAGTTCTGCCTACCCGGTATATCAGCAGCCTCAAAATAACCCCAGATTACTTTGATAGGCCATGCAGATCCCCAGCTCGAAGAACACATGAAGGAATCGACCCTGAAGACTCAAAAAAGAATACAGATGTGCATGATCTCTCTGACAATGAAATTCGAGAAGAAATTGGTAGGATGTTTAAGGAGCTCAACGAAAAAATGGAGCAGATGTCCAATAAAATACAGGAGAACATAAACGAAGCAGTTGAAAGGGCAGTCAATAAACTACGGGAGGAAATGAGAGCAGAAATGAGAACCATGCAAATAGAAATATCATCGCTTAAAAACTCAGTAGACGAAATGAAAAACACAATCGGGGTTCTCAACAGTAGGATGACACCAGCAGAAAAGAGAATCAGTGAGACTAAAGATGAGCTGCAGAAAGCACTCAGAGAACTACATAAGATGGAAAAAGACCGGAAAAGGGATCAGCAACGGAAAAGAGAACAATGGGATGAAGCCAGGCAGAACAACATAAAAATCCTCAGAGTCCCAGAGGGACAGGAAAGTAACCCCAAGGAAATTAAAACAGTTAAAAACATCCTGGCTGAAAAGTTCCCCAAGTTAAAGGACGAAGGCATCCAGATCCAAGAAGCCCGACGCTGTACCAGTAAGAAGAGACCCCAATAGAAAGACCCCAAGACACATCCTAGTCAAAGTAATGGATGCCATAGACAGAGACATAATTCTTCAGGGAGCAAGATCAAAGAAGGAAATTGTATACAAAGTAGCATCCATTTGGCTTTCAGCAGACTTCTCAGAAGACACCCTCCAAGCCCGAAGGCAGTGGTAGGATATAGTAAAAAAACTTAATGAAATGAATGCCTCAGCAAGAATTCTTTATCTGGCTAAACTCTCACTCAGATTTGAAGAACAGATATACAACTTCTTGGATAAACAACATCTTAGGAACTTTGTAAAATCAAAACCAACCTTAAAATAAGGACTGAAAGATCTACTATAAGACGAGACATAACCCAAAAGAACAACCAACCTATTCAGAAAGATGGCACAAAATCCCATGAAAATAATCTCTCTCAACATCAATGGTCTAAATGCACCAGTTAAGAATCACAGAGTGGCACAATGGATCAAAAAATAAAATCTGACATTCTGCTGCCTTCAAGAAACACACCTGAACAATCAGAGCAAAGACAGGCTCAAAATAAAAGGCTGGAAAACAATCCTTCATTCAAACAACCCATCCAAAAAGGCTGGGGTAGCCATACTGGTATCTGACAACATAGACTTCAGGCTGAAGAAGGTCAGAAGGGACAGTGAAGGTCACTTCTTAATAGTCAAGGGATGCATATATCAGGAAGAAATCACGCTATTGAACATATATGCACCCAACGAGGGGCCAGCAAAATACCTAAAACAATTACTAATAGACTTCAAAGAAGACATTGACAGCAACACAATTGTAGTTGGAGACTTCAACACTGCTCTATCAACCCTGGATAGATCAACAAGATTGAAACTTACCAAGGAAATACTGGCTCTAAAAAGAAGAGATGGAAGAAAGAGGGCTGGTAGACATATACAGGACATTTCATCCCCAAAAAGCTGAATACACTTTCTTCTCCAGTGCACATGGAACATACTCCAAAATAAATCACATGCTGAGCCATAAATCATACCTCCATAAAATCAAGATGATAGAAATTGTTCCAACTATTTTTTCAGACCACGAGGCACTGATAATAGAAGTTAATTGTGCACAAAAATGGAGACCAATACCAAGTACCTGGAAACTAAACAGCTCACTGCTGAACAACCAGCAAGTCATAAAAGAAATCAAAGAGGAAATCCAAAGATTCCTGGAAACAAATGAGACTGCAGACACGAATTACCAGAACTTGTGGGATACAGCAAAAGCAGTGTTAAGAGGCAAGTTATAGCTCTTCAAGCATTCATCAGAAAAGAAGAAAAGGCCATCATAAACAGTCTGACTTCACAACTTAAGATCTTAAGGTGATCAACAAAAGGAACCCAACCCAAGCAGAAAGAAAGAAATAATAAAACTTAGAGCAGAAATCAATGAGATGGAATGTCAAGAAACAATCCAGAAGATCAACGAAACCAAAAGCTGGTTCTTTGAAAAAATAAACAAGATTGACAAACCACTTGCAAGACTTGTAAGAAAAGGAAAAGAGAGAACCCAAATAAATAGAATCAGAAATGAAAACGGGGACATCACAACAGAAACCACAGAAATTCAAAAGATCATCAGAGAGTACTATGAGAGCCTGTATGCCACGAAACAAGAGAACCTAGAAGAAATGGACAAATTCCTGAATTCCTATAGCTTCCCAAGTCTGCAACAAGAAGATTTGGAATACCTCAACAAACCTATCTCCATCGAGGAAATAGAATCGGTAATCAAAAGTCTCCCCAAACACAAAAGCCCAGGTCCAGATGGATTCACCAGTGAATTCTACAAAACCTTTAAAGAGGACCTACTCCCAATTCTTTTTAAGCTCTTCCGGCAAATTGAAGAAACAGAAACACTCCCAAATAGCTTTTACGAGGCACATATCACCCTGATACCCAAAGCAGCAAAGATGTCACAAAAAAGGAAAACTACAGACCAATCTCCCTGATGAATAAAGATGCTAAGATCTTCAACAAAATACTAGCAAACAGAATCCAAAGAGTCATCAAAAAGATTATACACCATGACCAAGTGGGATTCATCCGGGAATGCAAGGATGGTGCCACATCCGCAAGTCAATCAACATAATACATCATATCAACAAAAAGAAAAATAAAAACCATATGATCATATCAATAGATGCAGAGAAGGCATTTGACAAGATTCAACACCCGTTCATGATAAAAGCTCTCCGTAAAATGGGGATTGAAGTAACCTTCCTCACGATAATCCAGGCCATCTACTACAAGCCCACAGCGAGCATCATTCTCAATGGGGAAAAACTGAAAGCCTTCCCCTTAAGATCAGGGACAAGATAAGGCTGCCCACTCTCACCACTTCCATTCAATATAGTACTGGAAGTACTTGCCATAGCAATCAGGGAAGAAAAAGACATTAAGGGCATCCAGATAGGAAGGGAAGAAGCCAAGTTATCACTATTTGCAGATGACATGATATTATACCTGGAAAACCCAAAACTCTCTACCAAGAGGCTCCTAGAAATAATACATTCTTATAGCAGAGTAGCAGGGTACAAAATCAATACCCAAAAAGTCAATGGCCTTCCTATATGCAAACAGCGAAAGAGAAGAAAGGGACATTAAAGAAACTATCCCATTCACAATTGCGCCGCAGAAAATCAAATACCTAGGAATCAGTTTGACAAAGAATGTAAAGGATCTCTACAAAGAAAACTACAAAAGGTTACTTCAGGAAATAAAAAGAAGACCTGAGGAAATGGAGATATATTCCCTGCTCATGGATCAGAAGGATTAACATTATCAAAATGCTAATACTCCCTAGACCTTTATACAGATTCAATGGGGTCCCTATAAAGATACCCATGATGTTCTTCAAAGAAATTGAACAAACGCTCCTGAAATTTGTATGGAATAATAAAACTCCACGAATAGCTAAAGCAATCCTTGGGAAAAAGAAGATGGGAGGTATCACTTTCCCTAACCTCAAGCTCTACTACAGAGCAGTTGTAATTAAGACAGTGTGGTATTGGTATAGAGACAGACCTGTAGACCTATGGAGTAGAACTGAGTATCCTGAAACACATTCTCAAATATACAACCACTTAATCTTTGATAAAGGAGCAAAAATATTAAGTGGAGCAAAGAAAGCCTCTTCAACAAATGGTGCTGGGAAAACTGGGCAGCTACATGTAAAAAAATGAACTTAGACCTCCTTCTAAAGCCATGCACAAAAGTCAGATCAAAATGGATTCTAGATCTCAACAACAGACATGAATCTATAAGGTACATCGAAGAAAACATAGGAGAAACACTCTACGACATCGAAACGAAAAGTATCTTTAAAGATGACACACCACTGACCAAGCAAATGGAAGCAAAGATAAACAAATGAGATTGTATAAAACTAAAAAGCTTCTGCACCTCAAAAGAAACAGTGACCAAGATACAAAGACAATCCACAGAGTGGGAAAGTATTTTCACCCAATACCCATCTGACAAGGGGCTAATATCCAGGATATATCAGGCACTGGTAGCACGCCACAAGAAAAAAACAGCCAACCCCATCAAAAAATGGGGAGAAGAAATGAACAGAAGCTTCCAAAAGAAGAAATTCGAATGGCCAAAAGGCGTATGAAAAAGTGTTGTTCATCTTTAATCATCAGGGAGATGCAAATCAAAACAACAATGAGGTACCATCTCACACCACAGAGACTGGCACACATCCAAAACAGCAAAAACAACCTGTGCAGGCGTGGATGTGTGGAAAAAGGGACTGTGATCCACTGTTGGTGGGAGTGCCGACCGGTCCAGCCCTTTTGGAAAACAATATGGGCATTCCTCCGAAAACTAGATATTGAGCTCCCATTTCATCCAGCAATAGCACTTCTGGGAATATACCCGAGAGACCGAAAAACACATAGCAGAAACACTATCTGAACTTCTTTATTCATCTCTGCGCTATTCACTATAGCTAGAATCTAGAAACAACCTAAATGCCCGAGAACAGAGGACTGGCTAAAGAAACTGTGGTTCATCTACACTATGGAATACTATGTGGCTGTCAGAAAAGATGAAATTATGAAATTTACCTGCAAATGGATGGACATGTAGACTATCATGCTGAGTGAAATTAGTCAGAAGGACTTTTTTTACATGTAGCTGCCCAGTTTTCCCAGCACCATTTGTTGAAGAGGCTTTCTTTGCTCCACTTAATATATTTTTCAGCATGGTTTTAGAGGTGACTTTGCTGGCATCAATAGATTTCAAGACTTTTAAGCATTTTTAATTCTTGGCCCTCATATTAACTCCACCCACCCACGATAGGACAGGATTTACAGCTTTTCTTTCTCTTCAGGTCTCCGGTGGGGAAGATCTGGTAAACTGGTTTTCCCCAAGTGTCCCTTCTGTGTGACTGGGCATGTCTGTAATTCAGGGAAATAAGTACTAGGGGCAGAAACTGCCATCAGAGCTCCAGGCGCCTGAGAAGCTTTGGCAGGAGTAGGGCAAGAAGGGTTGCTGTAGGCTGCAGGGTTGTAGAGCAGATCTGCTGTGGAGGGCAGAGTGTCTGCGATGGATCCCTTAATGAGTGTGTCTAGGTCGTCACAGCTCAGAGTCGTAGATGGAGTTGGAGATGGCTGGGTCTCTCTTGGATGTCCCCCCAACCTCTAAGGGTGCCTTGGTTGGAAAGCTGTGCTGGGTGCTCCTCCTTCGTTTGTCCCGTGGGCAATGCCGAAGGGGCTGAGCATGGTGCAGATCATGTCAGTAAGAGGAGGGCAGAGACCATATACGATAATCTCCCTGGTGGTCTATTGGTTAGGATTCGGTGCTTTAATAATCTCCACTTCTTAATAAGCTCTTTGCAATCTTTCTTTCCTTCCCTCCCTTCCCTCCCCCTCCTTTCCTGCCTGCCTTCCTCCCTCCCTCCCTCTCTCTCCCTCCCTGCCTCCCTCCTCCCTCCCTGCCTCCCTCCCTCCCCCTCTCCCTCCATGCTTCCCTCCCTCACTCCCTCCCTCACCTCCCTCTCTCCCTGCTCCCTCCCTCCCTCACCTCCCCTCTCCCTTGCTCCCTCCCCTCCCTCCCTTTCTTTCTTCCTTTCTTCCAGGAATTGAACCTGGGTCAGCTGCATGCAAGTTAAGCAATTACTCACTGTGCTATCTCTCCAAAACCATGTTCAGTGTCTTACTCTTATGCCTGGTGGTGCTTTGGGGGACCTGATGTGCTAGGGTTGAACCTGGGCCCCTCCAGACACTCAGTCATTATGTTATTGGTCTTTAATCCCCCAGGCACTCTCTTTTTATCCACTATCACTATCACTATCTTCCCATTAATCATCTATTTGCTAGAGCGGGCACCAGTAATATCTCGATATGTCCTGTCTCATGCTAGTAGAATCCAAAGGCACCCGCTTGCTCCAGGAACATAAAGAGCCTCAAACCATTATATTAGGATATGGGAATGACCTAATATAAATGTTACTGGTATTTGGCATATCAAATACGACACGAGCAGCTTGCCAGGCTTGCTGTGCGGGTGGCATACTCTTGTAGTCACCTCTAAATAAAGCATTTATTGATGAACTGAGTGGCCACTAGTGGCCGTGCGAGCCAGGCTGTGATAGTCTGGCCTGCTGGGTGGAGTTGTGACAAGAGGGAAGTCCAGATGTGGAAAATGGTGGCCCACATGGAGTAGGGAGTGTCGTCTGACTTGTTGTGAGGCTCTGCTGGGGTAGCAGGCCAGGGCGAGAACCAGCCATGCCTCCTGGGTATCTCATGAGTGGCTGGGCACAGGGAGAGCAAGTAGCAGCTCTGACCCATATCTAGATTCTCTGGTTCAGCATACCTGGGCCGGATTGAAAAAAAAAATCCATTGGTCATTAATTGTTTTGTACCACACTTGGTATTATTCAGGAGTTACTCCTGGTTCTGAACATATGGGATGCCCGGAATCTAACCTGGGTCAGCCTCATGCAAGGTAAACACCATATCCACTGTGCTATCACTTCAGCCCTAACCCCAGATCATTATGTCCCTTGAATATCACTGAAAGCTATAGCTCAGATATACTTGGTGGATGTGCAGACCCTGGTACCACTAAATCTGTACAGCACTGCACTGGTTGACTTTAACATTGAACTGTGAGGCCAGGTAGGAAGAATATTGCCAGTGGTGGCATCTGGGTTCCCTTAGCACAGTTTGAGAATGAGCCTTGCCACACCCACTCCCTCCCTCCCAACCACGCACACACAAAACACACACACACACTCACACACACCTACAAACTAGAAACATACTTACTGAATTGCACCTCAGGCTGTGAAGACATCTGCTATGGGATTACAAACTCTATCTATGGAGTAAGAGAGAGGATCCAGGTGACAGGTAGCTGGAAGGGGTCACAGAACATCCATATTTCTAAATATAATACCACAAAATTCCCAATGAAATCCTTTTCAAAACCGTTAGAACTGCTACTGGAGTGATAGCACTTTGGATAGGATGTGTGCCTTATATGTGGCCAATTCCTGGCATCTATATATTTAAACCCTGGCATCCCATATAGTCCCATGAGCAAGGTCAGTTGTAATATCTGAGTGTAGAGCCAGGAGTAACCCTAGAGCATTGCTGGCATTGTCCAATAAGTAAATAGAACCAAAAGAACCCAAAAAACTTTAGAACTTGCCATTATGTATCTTAAATATATGCTAATATATTTCCTCAGGGATTCCAATACTCGGATAGACAAAAACAGCATCTGTTCAAGCTACAGCCAAAATTACAGCATACTACCAATGAAACAATCTCTGAATGGAGCCACAGCGTATCAGCTTAACAGAGTTCCAACCCCAGAGGGAAATATAGCATTCTCTGGGTTTTCCATTAACACGTGGTGTATAACTGAGGTCTGGCTCTGTGGGACTAGGGAGGAGGAATTCAGAGTGGAGGGTTCTCTGATCCTAGTGTCTGCCTTTTTCCTCCTGGCAGAGTGTATCTCTAAGCTGTATAGATCAGCATATATCAGCACACCATGGTTTGAAAGCATCAAGCAGAGGATGGGACAAGAGCAATTATTTAAGAGTAAAACAGAGCCTTGGACTAACAAGATAAGTTCAAAAAACATACCATTACGATACAATATATATGCAATATATATATGCATATATATAGTATCATTTTGGAATGTACAACTAAGTGTACATTCTAAGTGCTTAAATGTGAAAATCACTTCCTCTTAATTTATTTGCTGAAAATAAAAACAGAGCGCACAGGATGAAGTTAACTGCACCCAGGTAATTCTGAATGACCTGGGGTATACATTTAATGGTGACTCCTGACACCCAATAGGGAACAAAGTTCTGGATATAAAATATAATGCAATCAATCAAAAATTCTTTCTAAGTATTGTCACTGTGGAATAAGCTTGGTGCTGTAAAATGTTCTTTTTTGTGCTAATTTGGCTCTTCTTATATCAGGTTAAGTACAACACTTTTTAGAAATCTTAGAATGTAATATCCTCTGAACGACACACAAGAGAACTATTAGTCATGCACATTTCTATAGCACCAAGTGTCTTGACACGGATGTAACACCTTCTCTTGGGAGGAACTGGAAATCTTTTCTGCTCTGCAAGTAGCTAGAAGACACAGTGTGAAAAGTTAACTGGACCTCCAGGAGACTAGATGGTTTAACTATAAGGCACTTCTTAGTGTGCTGACAAAAGTCAGTATTTTATGGAGGATACTTTAAGGGGACAGTGATTTGAATAAATATTCAGGATTTTGATATATCTTGGCTGATACCCAAGATCTATCAAGGAATCAAAAAACTTGAGATTAACAAATGTGTTTGACCCCACGTCTGAGGTGGTGAAAAGACAGGCATATCCAATATCCAAGGTCAAGTGAAACATACATCAGGAGGTCCTGTCAAAGGTGGAAATTATCACAAACGTGTGGGAGTCAGAGGCTAGGTAAGACAGAAAATGGAACAGTGTGCTAACAATTGTGAGGGTACTAATGCCAACCTAGAACTGAGCATTAAATAGAGGCAAAAATATACACAGACAACCCTTTAATGTATGTTCTGTAATCCATAGTCTGAAGGAAGGAAAAGAGAAAGATAGAGAAATGAAAAGAAATAAAGAACCTGCCATGGAGGAGGGCTGGGGGGAGGGGGAGGAACCGGGACGTTGGTGGTGGGAGATGGGCACTGGTGTTGGGATGGGTGCTGCTACACTGTATGACCAAAACCCAAATATGAACTTTTTAATTGTATATCTTTGTAATTGTAAAAATAAAAAATTTAAAAAAAAAGAAGATATAAGGAAACTGGGGTACCTTATTAAGGTGGGTGGGGGATGGGAGGGGAGGGTACTTGGTGGTGGAAATGGGGCACTGGTGGAGGGATGGGTGCTGGAATACTGTATTACCAAGAACCAATTATGAACACCTTTGTATTGTATGTTTCAAGGTGGTATAATAAAAATTTTTTTAAAAAAAGAAGATATAAGGATGGTCAATAGGAATATAGAAAAGTGCTTATCAACACTTGTGGTTAGAGAGACACAAATCAAAATAACCTTGAGAGATTATCTCATACCAGGTAGATGGCATATATCAGAAAGTCTAGAAAAACCTCCTGTTGATGCCAGTGAATCTTCATCTACTGCAGTGGGAATGTGTGGTTCTGCTGCTATGGCGAGCATTAAAGTGAGTTTCTACAAATAGGAACAGAACTCCTAAATGATTCAGTGTTACCACTCTTGGAGTCTAGTCCCATGCCCATAAAAAAACACATTTCTTTGATAGGTCATATGCACATCTGTTTTCCTTGCAGCACGAAGTCCAACAGTCAAAACATGTAAAAACCCCACATGTCCAACTATGGATGACTGGATTCAATATTGAATAGAGAAACAATGGACTCCTCTGTTGCAGGACTCCTAAGGGCCGCTGCATCTGCTCTGGATTGCCTCCTGCAAATCACTCCGTAGATAAGAGGGTAGTCTAAATGTGGCAGTTTATCCGACCATGTATGCTGTACTAGCTGGTATAAATATTCTCCCATGCTATCACAATCATCGTGGGACTAGCTAGATCTTACCAGCATATTAGCCTGGCCACGTGGGACACCTAAGTAATTAGACCAGAGAGAAATGCTGTTTGCTTCCAAGCAAACAAGCATGGCTCCCCTGATATACTCAAAGGCAACTAAAATATAAAACTACAATGAAGTAGAGGAGACTTGTGAAGGCTTGGAGAAATATTTAACTGGCATTGGTGTTGGTCAAGGTACAGAGACATGCCATCTCAGAAACCCCCTTCTCTACACTACAAAAGCATTCCTAAGCAGATTTCGGCTCAAAACATTAGCACAGTAAAGGCCCTAGGTGAGGTGCAGGGAGGGATTACCTAAGGGCATTGGACCCTCCCTGCTTTCCATAACAGTGGGAGGAAGGTCTGAGTTACAGGGATATAAACTAGCCGGTTCCCACTCTCACTTCCCTTCTTCCTTGTGGGATCTCTCTCCTTGTGAGCGTTCATTCCCCTTGGGAAGCTTTTACACGTGGTGGTCGCCATCTTGGCCTACACGTGGCTGGGGTTCTAGCCTGGAATCCTAAGCATCGGGTTTTTCCTTTTGCTGATTTGTATGCCTGAACCTGTGATAAGTAAAGCCTTTTAAAACTGCATCGGATTCCTGAGTTTTCATCCGTTCCTCGCCGGCTTCCGGAGGTAGAAGGGAACTTCGCTACCAGGCACTGTCGGGGACCCCGGAGGAGCGCCCGACACTCCTCTAAGCTTTAGTGTTGTGATTAGCAAGTCTTTTCCAAGTGTAAGTACAAAGCTCTTGAATTTTCACCCACCTCAGTCCTGCAGAAATCAGTTTCATTCAAGTTTCAGAATTTTAACCAGTCGCTTCTTCGGTTGCATTCCACAGTCCCTCTCCTAACATCTCTGCTACATGACAGCATGGCGGTTTCTCTTAGCCCTGTGCATGAGGCCAAGGCAGTGTCGTCCCTCCTGGAAATGAACCAGGAGCTTGGCTCCCAGCTGGCACAATGTAAGCAGGACTTGAGAGACCTCAAGGAGAAACTGCTTATTTCTGAAGCTACGGCCTATTTTCTGGCCAACCAACTGCAGAAATCCAGTAAGTGTCAGAGGGTCCCGATCCCCAGAGATGATGGGCTGTCTTCCCTCTGAGAAATGAAAATCTCCACAGATTGATCTTTGACTCCGTTTATCAAAGTCAACGTCATTCTGATCATATTTGAGCAGAGTCACAATAGGTGTTTGACTCCCAATTGAGGAGAATGGGAAACTGATATTTCCACACATGTGCTTTACAGAGGCACATTTTGTAATCCAAAACCTTGAGATCACACTTGGGCCGTGATACAAGTAGAATGGCTCAGTGGGACTAGTGAGAAGACGCTCTACGAGTGCTGTGGAGTACTGGAAGATAGATATAATTTATGACAGGAATCAATATATTAGACAGGAGCAGAAAGGGTATCACTGTGACAGCTGCGAATTTTCTTTTCCTTTCCTTCTCTCTCTTTTCTTAAAATTTTGCTTTTTGGGTCACACATAGCGATGCTCAGAGATTACTCCTGGATGTGCACTCAGGAATCACTCCTGGCATTGCTCCGGGAACCATATGGGATGCCCAGAGATCGAACCCTAGTAGACTGCTTGCAAGGCAAACAGTTTACCTGCTGGACTGTCACTCCCCCCCCCAGCTGGGAATTTTCTAAGAGACCATGCTTCTTGGCAAAATTGTTTCTCAAGAGAGAAAAGTGATAACAGGAAACCTGGAATTCTTAAGGTGCAAAAGGAATCAAATTTAACAAGAATGAGGATTTTAACTAATCAGGATGTAAGGATTTTGATTAACAGTTTCACAGAAATAACACTTGCTGAATCTGAAATTCATGGTACAGAATATGCTTAAACACAAAAATATAACTTCAGTACAGTAAGGATACTTGTAATTGCAGTTTGCACATTTCACCTAGTATATTCTATGTCATTCGACACACCATTGCTAGTTAAGTTCCGTGGGGTAGGTGAATGAGCATTTTTGAATTTTCTATTTTGCATAAAGTAATGAAGAAGACCACATTGTCAGAGAAACAGTGAAATCAAACAAAACAAGTTAATGAACAAGCTAGAGGGGAATGGGCAAAATATCTAGACAGTGTCAGCAAGAATAGGACATGTGGCCAGAGGGTCCACTCGATTCGGTCAACCAACCAAGAATGCCTTACTACGTTGTATTTTAAGATGACTTAGGCTGCGGCAAACCTGGTGTGGTTCTCCCTGTATAGTTTGTGTATCTGGCTCTACCACACTGGATATTCAAGACTAATTTCTCAAAAGAAGTCCTGTAATTAGTGTATGAAACATTCGCTTACCTTTTCCCAAGAACACTTGCAGTGCAATTTTGTCACTGAGATAAGTCACAGTGATTTCCCAGATTGCCCTGTGGATTAAAGCTCTGTTGAGAAAAGGTCAGGAAAGTAACTGGTGAGATCCACTGTATTCACTCTTGTCTCTCTTTCTTTCCATCACTGTGTGGAGCAGCCTTTAAGGGCAGTCCAGATGGAGGAGGAGTCTGTGATTGCTAGGTTGTCTGGAAATATCTTCAGGTTGTGAACAGTCCAGCACTGAAAATGAACTCACAACTGAGGAGTGTACCACTGTGCTTTCCTGTAGCCAATATAGTCTTCCTGCACGTGAAAGTGCGCCAAGTAAAGCCCGCCCTGGTGGCTAGATCCAATAGTAACTTATTGATTTGAAGCAGGCTCTCAGACTGACATTAAACTCATTTTTCAAACTCAGTGAGTTTGGTCGATTCCTTATCCAATGTCACAACCTTTTCCTGTTGATCTCACTGGCACATGAGGAGATCCTTGCCAACATTGACACACTCACATCAACTTCTTTACTGAGGCAGAGAACATCTTTTGCAAGTATTTTACGTGCAGGCTCTCATTTTTTTTCCATTGACGACTGTGCCCCTTACATTGTATACTGTCTAAGGATGTTCAGCCTCTTCAGAATGTGAAAATAAAACCAGCTGTGTTTGTTGCATAAATCCCTGGAGGTGACAGTTAAGAAAAAGCAGTTAGTAAGCCAGGATTCTGAGCCTGGAGATGTGGCTCTAAAGGCCCCAGGAGTGGACACTAGGGGGCCTACTAGAGAATCTGCTAGCAGAGCATGAGGGTCCTGCTGCAGAAGCTGCTGGGAGTGGGGGTGTTAGCTGGGGAACCTGCTGGGAGGGAGAGAGGTCCTTGGAGAGAGGTTCCTGGAATGAGGTGGAGTGAAGAGTGAGAGAAGACAAATTAAAGGAGAGCTTCAGGCTCTCTACAGGCTTTGGTCTATTCATTTAACTGTGAATCGAGGGAGAAAAATTGTCAGCTCTGGACACAGTGGCAGACTTCAGTGAACCCCCAATACTGTTGAGGACCCTGATGTGCCCTGACATGTGTTTATTTACATCAAGCCAGACACTATGTCCTCGACAGTATTCTATGTTGAATCCATGCAGATCCAGTATCCACACTACTTATGGGTCTACACCCTTTCACCACTATCCACTTGTCCCTTGTAGTGTGGTGTTATGGCCCCCAGTAATTCCATCTTCTGTACTTACTTGTCTGGGAACTCCAAGGGAAATCACTTGCATAACCTGTTTCTTACCGCACATAACCAGAAGTGCTTAGTCAAAGTAGCACAACGTGAGGACCTTTTGAGGGGTTATTGATACCAACCTGTCTCTAGCTGAACTTTGCCCCTGTTTAAATTATGGTCCTTCTTACTTTGGACAACAGGGGTTCACATTCTTCTCTGGTATGTTCCCATGCTGAGTTTTGGCTCAACATCCATTGTACACTTTGTTGTGGCACTAGGGTGACAACAGTGCTTGTTACAGTGTGGGGCATTTGTGTGACCATGAGATCAGAAAGAACATGATTTGAAGGAGAGACCTAATATGGTGTGATAGTTTCCCTTTTATCTAACTGCCTCTTTTTTATTTTCACCTAAACACCAAGTCACTGAACTGAAGACAGATAAGAAAGTGTCACTCATCTCTGTTGCACAGGTATGGATATCCCTGGCTCCAAACCGGATTTCCAATAAATGTCTCTTTCAATTCTAAACATCTCTTTCATCTGCAGTGTTTGAGAGCTCTGCATCATCCCTGGCTATGACATGCCTTTCCATGTTGCCAGATTGTCTAAATGGTATATCTAAGTTTGCATATGTTGTGTCCGTTTTCAGCACTGTCATCCTCTGTGTCTCCGTCCTCACGCTGGATCCAGAGAGGCGCATTTAGTATCAATGCGCTACTTACTCCATTTCTTGGTCAGGATATTCCATGCTGCAAAGCTCAGATGTCCCTCATACCGTGAATGGTCACTATTTCTGTGAAGCAACTTGTCCCTTTTCACTTGCTTTGTTACTTGTCTTCCTGTTGTTCATCGATTTGCTCGAAAGGGCACCAGAAGCGCCTTATTCATTGGGACTGGGGTTCATTATTGTTACTGTTTTTGACATAGCGAATACACCACGGGTAGCTTGCCAGGCTCTGCTGAGGCTCTGGCTTCATCCCAGGGTGCCCAGTCTAATTTTATGTCAGACCATGGTCCATCCAGGACCCAAGGGGTAGAGGTATGGGTGTAGAGAAGTCTGTCTCCTATCTGCCCCCTGCCGATGCATGGACACCATAAACACACCAGTAACCCTCAAGGGGTAGGGCCTTCTAATTACAAGAACAAAATTAAATAGCATGAAAAATAGTAGTTTCAAATATTTTGATGTTGTTGAAGTAGCCAAAATTAATTTTCATGCGTGGATTTCTGGATATCCATCCACTAGTCTTAACTGTGTTTTTGTTAAATACACAGCTAGCATGTCCAATATGAAGTAGTTAAGTATTGTTACACTTGTTACTTGTATCACTTGTCTTCCCGTTGATCATCAATTTGCTTGATCAGGCACCAGTAACATCTCCATATGTCCTGTCACATGCGAGATAGCCCAAGGGCATCTGCTCACTCCAGGAACATAAATAGCCTCAAACCATTCTATGAAGTCATGGGAAAGAGATCTATAATTATCATTGATATGTGGCATGTCAAATACGGCACGGATAGCTTGCCAGGCTCTGCCGTGCATCCGGGATACTCTTGTAGTCTCCTCAAAACTCGAGCATTTGGGGGCCAGAGCGATAGTCCAGCGGGTAGGGCATTTGCCTTGCACGCAGTCGGCCCATGCCAGCCCGGGCTCGATCCCGGCATCCCAGATGGTCCTCGGAGCACTTCCTGGAGTAATTCCTTTGTGTAGAGCCAGGAGAACCCCCTGAGCATTGCCTGGTGTGACCCAAAGAGCCAAAAAAAAATATCAGCATTTATCGATGAACCGAGGCTGCTTTGTGTGCTTTGCGAGCCGGGCTGTGATCTGCTCTTCGGCTGGGTGGAGCTCTGACTAGAGGGGAGTCCGGACGTGGAATATGGCATCCCTCATGGTGTGGGGGTTCCTGTGGCTTCAGCGAAGCTCAGCTTGGGTGGAGGGCCAAGGCTAGGACCCGCCATCCCTGCCGGGCGCCTCATGATCAGCTGGACACAGGGAGAATTGGTAGTAGCTCTGCGCTATGTGTGTGACTCTCTGGATCGGCATACCTGGGCTACATCTGATACATCTAATTTTTCTGGCAAAAGACATCTACATCCTGTTAGAAGACATCACAAAATATCTGGCTGTTCTGCTTGGAAGTTTTGATTGATCAGTGGTCTCAGATGATGCTTTTTTTTTTTTTTTTTTTTGGGTCATACCCGGCAATGCTCAGGGCTACTCCTGGCTCTGCACTCAGGAATTACCCTGGCGGCGCTCGGGGACCATATGGGATGCTGGGGATCGAACCAGGCCGGCATGAGCAGCCGCTACCCGCTGGGCTATCGCTCCGGCCCAGATGCCTTTTTTTTTTTTAAAAGCAAAAATGATTTTATTTGGAGGCTCTTTAGGAAGGGGAAGGAGAGAGAACAGAGAGAGACAGAGACAGAGAGAGACAGAGACAGAAAAGAGAGAACATGAGTTAGAGACAGACACAGAGAGACAGAGAAAGAGAGACGGAGGGGAGGGAGAGAGAGAAAGAAATGCACTCAAGTTTGAACTTGAGCTCTTACAAAGGCAAAGGGAGCCCCAGTATATGCATCCTAGCATCAGTATGCTTTCGTTTTCATGAAAGCATGACAGTGCACATCTCAAGAGGTGAGATGCAGGTCATACATGTGTTTGTTCATGTGGGTTCAAGCAGCACACAGGCTTGGGCAGCATATGCGCTCAGGGTTGTCTTTACCGGTCCATATTCATATCCACTCTAAGTTCCTATTAAATTTTCATATGATGCTTTTAGAAGCTATTTCCCTCTATGAGTTAAGGTTAAAAAATAGTATTAATCTAGTTTTTTTTAATGGTGTTACACATATTAGCTCGAATGCTTCTATTTAAAAAGGCTAGAGTAATTGTACAGTGGGTGGGGCATTTGTCCTGCACACAGCTGACAACAGTTTGATCCTCGCAGCACATATGGTCCCCAAAGCCTGCCAGGAATGATCTCTGAGCAGAAAGCCAAAAGTATGTCTTGAGCATAGCCAGGTATGACTACTACATCACCCCGCAATAAAAAAGAAATTTTCCAAGCAGAGACAGATGAGGATTAAGGTGTTTGCCTTGCATGTGGCCTTCAGGACAACTATTGCCAATGGATTTGTGGAAAGATGTTTACTATTTCAGCAAAATACAAAATGGATAGTGTGTTGTATGATTAACTAGAATTAGGAAGATGCTTCCCAATATTCAGGAAAACAAACAAATGGGTTATCATATCTGTCCCTTATAATATTTCATTGTATCCTGCTCTTACAATATCCTGTTATCTCAGTACAGGTGTCCCTGTGATTATATAGACATGAAAATTATAATGTAAAAAAGATATCAGGCAGTACTGACCAGAGTTGTTTATTCATTTTAGGAAATGACACTCTTCCTGATAAAAGAGAAGAAGAACCATTCTATGCCAGGTAACTGTGAAGAAAAAGGAATCTTAAAATTTAAGGAAGAATTATGAGTTCATCCAATGGTCACATTGCTATCCTGAGTTCTAGCTTTCAGTACTAAATATTCATATTCATTAACATAGCTAGGAGTTGTGATTTAGCAGGACAATTTTAATGTAACCTTAAGAGAGGCCATTGCATGACTTAATGACACGTCCTCAGTAAGGCAGCAGTGCTAATGAGTACAGAATTTTGTCTCTGTGCTATTGTTTGTCAAAAACTCAGTGCACCAGATTCATTTTCCAGAGGCCTTTGTGGAGTTGTTGATCTGGGTGTGATAAACAATGGCACCAGTACAAATTCACAAATCTCATAGGGTAAAATTGAGTTTGAAGACTCAAATCATTCCAGTATTAATTTTTAAAAAAAATTTTATTATACCACCATAAGACATAAAATTACAAAGATGTTCATAATTGGTTCTTGGTAATATAGTATTCCAGCACCCATCCCTCCACCAGTGCCCCATTTTACCACCAATGTACCCCACCCCTCCTGCCCTCCCCGAGGCTGCCTCAATAGCAGGTACCCCAGTTTCTTCTCTTTCTCTCTCTGTCTCTCTCTGCATCTCTCTCCCTTTTCTTTTAAACATTGTGGCTATCCCTGCAGATATGTAGAATTCATCACTTATCTTTATATATCTTTATGTATATTAAATGGTGAGTTTTAATCTGCCATTACCATTTCCCACACTTAGTAAAACAACCAGTATTAATTTTTAATCAAGGCGATGTTCATGGAGGTGCGGCGTGAACGTATAAAAAGCTGTTGAAAAGTTTTGAAGTCACCTTACAGCGTTACCTTCTGAGATAACAGATGCTTTCTCAGAAAATCCCCATCTTCTCTGTGTACTCAGCACTTCCGTATTGCTTATTTACCCTTTGCGTCTCTCTCACTCAAACAGAACAAAGTAAAGGGGTCTTTTTCAAATGTCTATTCATGGGAATTTATGGTCATAATTATTTACATTGCCTGCCATCAAACTGACCTATAGTCCTTGCTTGCTAATCCCATTCTTTTTCCTTTAGCAGTCCTCCAGAATCCATGATGGTTAACATCAACGTGAGTGATGAAGGCAATGAAGATACCGAGTACAGGTTTGATGAAATCTACCTGCTGCCTTCTGATAACTATGACCTCTCACTTCCCTATAAGCCTTGCAGATACCAGAGAGACACATGTTATGAACGGGAGGACTTCTCTTCTGTGAACACTCCAGGGTGAGCAAAACCACTTTAAAGCTCCTACTGAATAGCAGAGCCTCTTTGCCTTCTGCTGAGGAGATTGCTACTGGTGAATTTACATTTCTGGTTCAATATATGTAAGATAGAATGTAAATCAAAGGAATCTCTGTCTCAGGCTACCTTCTGTGAGAAATCCTCTGTCTGAAGTGTGAGCTGTTGAAACTGTTAACTCTAAACAGGAGGCTGGTGGGTAGGGCCAAATTCCAGTAGTGAAGAGATGCTGAAAACTTGCTCTTTGTCATAACTTCTCTATACATTGAGCGATAGCTGTACTTCCATTTTTTTTTTTGTCTAACCAAGTACTAACCAGGCCCGACTATGCTTAACTTCTATGATCAGATGAGATCGGCTATGTTCAGAGTGTTATGGCTGTAGACAGTATAGTATGGCTCAGGGAATACTCTGCTGTGCACTCAGGAATTACTCTGGCAGTGCACAGGTGGTGGTATGTAATGCCAGAATCAAATGTGGGTCGGTCATGTGCAAGACAAATGCTCTACTCTCTGTACCCTGATGTATTTTTTAAAAAAAAGTTTTGTCCACATCCAGTGATGCTCAGGGGGCTATTCTTGGCTCCATATTCAGAATTTACTCCGGTCAAGGTCGGGAGACCATCTGGGGTGTCGGAGATGAATACCTGGTCAATCAGGTGCAATGCAGGAATCATTCCTGCTGCTCATCTCCAACCACAACAAGATGGTTGTTGTTGGACACATCTAAGAAATATAGGTGCTAGGATGGAGTAACAGTGCAGGAGCGATACACTTGCCTTTTCGGCGCTGATTTGGGTTGAATGGAAGCATTCCATTTGATCCCTCAGAATGCATAGTCCCCAGTTAGTCCAGAGAATAGCTGGGTGTGGCCTTACTGCAAAAGCCAATCAAAAACATTTATTCTAGAGAAAAATAAGGGAGGAGTTATTTGTTCTTCAGCTTCTCCAGAGAGGAAAAATCAATAAAATGAACACAGATGCAATATGTTAGATATGAGTTCACTTTTCATCTGTTTTAAATTTTAATTGTATTAGTGATAAAATTGTTGTTTATTAAGTTTATTGTTTTTGACATTTTTGTTACTGGTTTTGGCATATCGAACACTCATCGGACAGCTTGTCAGGCTCTGCTATGCGGGCGCTATACTCTCATTACCTTGTGGGGCTCTCTCAGAGGGGTAGGTAGAATATTCATGGTAAGAACCTCCAGCTCTCGGCACATCTCTTTGACTCCACCGTTCTCCCTGCGTTAACATATGCCTCAGAGACCTGGGTCCCTACGAAAACAGGATGAGAATGCTATTCGGGTCTCCCAGAGAGGAACCGAAAGAGCTATGCTTGGAATACCACGCCTCACTCAAGTGAGAGAAGGAATCCGAAGTTCTGACCTCCGTCGCTATTCCAGAATCAGGGATGCTGTCTCGTTTGCCAAGCCATCAAAAATAGATGGGCTGGACACTTAATGCAATTTGGAGACAACCGCTGAATTAGAGCCGTTACCGACTGGATCCCATGGGATGTCAAATGATTACGTGGCCGCCCACCTACAAGATGGTCAGACTTCCTTGTCAAGACCCTGAAGGAATGGTTTGAGGCTCTTCATATTCCCTGAATCAACCAGATGTCATTGGGGTACATTGGCACATGATAGGGTCCAATGGAAATGTTACTGGCACCCACTCGAGCAAAACGATGAATAACGGGATTCAAGTTCAGTGACCAAGTGAAGTGATTGTTTTTGACATTCAAACATTTTCTGGCAATATCTATCTATTCATCTGTCTGTCCGTCTGTCCATCCATTCATCCATCCATCCATCCATCCATCATCCATCCATCCATCCATCCATCCATCCATCCATCCATCCATCCATCCATCCATCCATCCATCCATCCATCCATCCATCCATCTATCTATCTATCTATCTATCTATCTATCTATCTATCTGTCTATCTGTCTGTCTGTCTGTCTGTCTGTCTGTCTGTCTGTCTGTCTATCTATCAATCACCTATCTACCTATTACCTACCTACCTACCGACCTACCTACCAACCAACCAACCTACCTGTCTATCTGTCTATCTGTCTATCCGTCTATCCGTCTATCCATCTGTCCATCTATTCGTCGTCTTTCCTTCTACCCTCTATTCGTCTATGTGTCTATGCATCTATGTGTCTATCAGTCTGTCCAACTGTCCATCTGTTCTCTGTCTGTCTGGACGTCTCTCCATCTGTCCGTCTATCCATTGATCTATCTGTCCTCTCTCACACTCTTCTCTATCCCTTCTCTTCTTCTATCTTCTTCTATCTATCTATCTATCTATCTCTATTCTATCTTCTATCTTCTATCTTCTATCTTCTTCTATCTATCTATCTATCTATCTATCTATCTATCTACCCATCTGCCTATTTCCCTGCCTGTCTGTCTCTCTGTCTGTCTGTCTCTCTGTCTGTCTACCTGTCTGAATATCTATCTGTCTGTCTGTCTATCTTTCTGTCTCTCTGTCTGTCTATCTGTCCATCTGTCTGTCTGTCTGTTTGTCTGTCTGTCTATCTATCTATCTGTCTGTCTATCTGATTGTCTGTATGTCCACTTTCTTTTGCTCTTTTGACACATGCTGTGGTGCTCAGGCTGACTTCTGGCTGTTTGTCCCGGGATCTCTCTTGCTGAGTTTCGAGCATCCTATATGGTGCCAGTGATTGAACCTACTTGACCCCAAGCAAGGCAAGTGATCTTGATGATTATAACATCTCTCTGACCCCATCCTGTCATCAGAATTAAAGAAGGTAATGTAATAAAAATCAATAGAGAGAAAGGACCAAAGTGTCTATATTCACATCACCTCACACATGGACTTAGTGGTTGATATTCTTGCATTTTTACTTGCAGTCAGTTATCAGTAGAGCTGTAGCTCTGTAATACCACAAGTAAGCATTATTTTATTTCCATAAGTGGCTTTTGAAGTTACTGCCAGCACACTGAGCTTGGATCCGAGATCAGAATTTGTGGATTTGTTTGCCAGCAAGTCGACCTGCCAAGTCAGCGACGAAAGCATTGCTTTTGGTTCCATAAAAGAGAAGATAATGGAAAGAAAACGTCTCTTTAGGAACTGGAGACTGGCCTGCCAATTCCAAGGCCTCCACACTTAGGGTAAGAAAGACTTAAGAGTGTAAAATAAGAGGAGAAGATGCAGGACAGAAAAAGAGAGAAAAAAAATGGGACCATAAGGCAGGGGGGGGTAGGGGAGGGACATTGGTGGGGAATGGGGCACGCGAGGATGGCGGAATACTGTATTACCAGAACCAAACCCTTGAAGTAGTTCGTGGTATAAAAAAAAAAAAGAGGAAAAAAAAAAAAGACTGTAAGACAAGGGCTCTTAGATGGATAATTACTTCCAAGTATATTTTGCAAATTGAAGTTTATCACTCCCCCTTGCTTTCTCTCTATTCACTTCAACAGTAGATGCTGCCTCATCTTACCTGTTTACCACGGAGCTGACACCCTGCCAAGACTTCCAGTCTCTCTCTCTTTTTGGCACCCTGAACACCGCTGGGTTCCTTCTCTGCCTCTCTTCTTTCCTTGCAGTCACAATCTTAGCCATACACGCAGAGTTATTCACCCCTGAAGAAAGCCACAGTTTGCAAGAAAGCCCACTAGATTGCAGACAAAGAGAGGGGTGTGTGTGCTTCGGTAGAAGTGGCAGCACAGCCTGCTACTAATGGGTGAATGGAAGATGAGCTCCCGAGTTCCTTCACCAGGCCCGGATGCAGTTTACAGAGGTACTTCCTCTAACTAGTGCATAAGGGCTTTCTAGTCACTGCCCTGATGCCCTTGTCAAGGGCCAAGCCCTGTCCTCTGTCTCAGGACTGGTGGTATCCTAGAGGAGGCCCTGACATGGCAAGTCAGGATCCAACAGATGTGAGAAGTATTTTTCACTCATCATTCATTCCTGTCATCATTCATTCCTTACTTATACAGGAAAGGCCAAATTCATCCATACAGATGTGCTGAGGGAAAGTAGGAAGGTGTACATCTGGCAATGCATACCTTTAGCATGTGGGTTCTCTGCGCTTAAAGTGTGAACAGTGTGAAGAGCCTGCATGTGGAAAGAAAATCAAGGCTTTCATGGTGAAAACACTTGAGTCTTTTATTATAACCGTCTTGGAAATGAATCTATCATTTGTATAGAGGAGTCTGCAAAATCAAAATAAAGAGCTCACAGCAAATCCGTTATTGACAGTTTATGGGGCATGCCAGGTTCCTGCACTAGTGTTTTCCTGCCGCCTAACCTATATGTATACATATGTTTGTGTATGCATACATTTTTGTATGTTGAAACAATGTGCGTTTGGCCTACTCAAGATTGTGTAGTGACACTGATATTTTCTAAGTAAAGTATGTAATAAGTCGATGGCCAACGCCTCTGCAGTGGCACCGTTCCTTTGCAGTAACAATGGGTTGATGTCAATATCAGGTGTCTTGTTCCTTTCCAGAGGGTCAGTGTAGGTTCCAGAGGTATTTCTTCTTCCTAACTTTCCTCTCAGTCAACCTGGGTAAGCCCCTTCAGCTCTTTCTCAAGAGAAGCTTGAATAAATATCTCCCGACTCATTCTCTACCTAGCCACTGCGTTTACTACCCCTCTAGACTAGCTACCAGCAGGACCCGAAAGACTAACACAAGATTTCTTTCTCTTTCCCTTTTAGATGACGAGAAGTCTGAGACGTATGTGGTGTCTCTTTGAAGACACCTTATCATAGAAGTAGAAAGAAAGTCAGTGAGTCTGATACGGTTTGAATATGCCCTTTCTAAAGATATATCTGCAGCCATTTCCCTTTTTTAATGATGCCCCTGCTATTATAACTATCTTACTAATACTTCTACAAGGAAATTCCCTATTTCACATACCCCATATTTTATGTATAATCACTGTGTTATGGAAATAAACTTTCCATTCTTTTTATACCAATAAAATGTTAAAAAACAACAAAAAGTATAAATAGCTTAATCAGCGTGTTAATCAAATGACTTGTCATTGAACTTATTTCACGTCTGCGTATTATATCCACATCATTGTATTGTGTGGCGTGTCTTCCAACATGATGTTGGAGAGGGAGGGCCTCCAAATAACATTTTGATCAATCATGTTTACATCTATGCTAGTCTGTGTTAATGATTGAATGATGGCTGGTATGTGCCAATACCAAGTGTTAAAGTAATTGGTATAATTTATTGCATGATTGTTGCTAACCTATCACTGTTTTGAAATATTGCTTTGAAATATATGCCATTTCTATGTATGCGGGAAGTGTTGGATTTTCCCGGGAGAGTGAGGACACCTATTGCATATACTGTTTATTTGCAATTCTGCCTGATGCTTTAAGATGGTTGCTTCCATAATTTTTCATGTTGTCATTTTTGAAGGTGATAGTAAGTATGGAGGGCTCCACTGTGCTGCACCTCCAGACAGACCCTCATACATTCTTTTTTATCTATTTCATTATTATACTTTAGGGCACATGATTTAACAGTGCTATATTTACAAATTTGCTGTTGACAATAATTGTACCTCAAAATCAGAAAAATGCCAAGAACCTCTGCCAATGCATCAGGGAACAAGTACCTATTTACTACAAGGGCTGCGACAGATGAACAAACCCCAAATTCAGCACAGTTCCAAAAGGCTTTTACCCATCACCAATAATTAAAACAACTATGCTACTGCTACCGAGGTGATGGGATCTCCCAGAGCTATCACTGGTGATCAGATTTCTCTGATCACGTGCTCAGGCTAAGATCTTTCACCAAGATGGACGCTTCTTCAAAGCACAGGTTTTTCTCGCTCCCAGGGTGCCAGAAAACCAAGGCGGCCGAT
The DNA here is from genome assembly GCA_021461705.1 of Cryptotis parvus. Classification (NCBI taxonomy): domain Eukaryota; kingdom Metazoa; phylum Chordata; class Mammalia; order Eulipotyphla; family Soricidae; genus Cryptotis; species Cryptotis parvus. The sequence continues at coordinate 83,334 of JAJIBD010021549.1, forward strand.
GAAGGACCAGTCTTTGCAAAATAAAAAATTAAAAAAAAAACTAGCACTCACATGCAAAACTTCAGGTACATACAGGTAGCCCAGGTCTAAAAATGCTAATTGACAAGGACAATTTCCTTGTACCAAAGTGGCTCTTGTGCAAAAACTGTGGAGGAGGTTGGTGCAGGAAATCATACCTAAGAACAAAAGCAGTGCAGGGTTTACATACATAGGGGATAGTATAAGTTTAGACCAATGCACTCCAAGCAACTTCATGGTTATGTCCAAATACCTACAAGGTCTGTTCTACTCTGCTTCAGGGCGGTTTTGTTGTGCCCTGCCCTTTGTTTTACTAAAAGGGTCTTTCTCATCCTCCTAAGGCGGATCAGCATGACCCCTCCTTTTATCTTACAGAGCTGATTTGGTTCCAAGATAGCCAGGTTGGTTTCCTCTGGTATATTTCCTGAATCACAAAGAGGACCCGTGGGGTATAAGGGAATGGTGACCAGAGTAGATGGCATTCGATTCATAATGGAAGTTATAACAATATCCCCAGAGTTATTAAAATCAAAAAGCCTTTTCCAATCCTGCTTCTCGTCTCCTACTCTGATTTGCACAGGAGCCATAAGGCAATGCAAATGGGTTTAAAATGCAAAGACCCAGATCAGCTCTGTTGGCATCTGCCAATAAAGCAGCATTCCTGAGGCAGGACATCCGTGCTGCTCACTCGTTCACTCAGATGACATGTCCGCTTAGCCTACTGCACAAGAGGCACACCTTGTCACACCAGACAAGGGCCTCATAAGAACCTGAGAGCAATGTCTATCATCAAAGAGGAGCTCTGCCCAGCCGCTCTGTGTCTACCTTCATAAGCTATTGGCCATCACTGAATCACTGTATCACTGACTTCCCGTTCATCATCGAATAGCTCAAGCGGGCACCAGTGACATCTTCATATGTCCTGTCTCAAGCAAGTAGAGCCCAAGGGCACCTGTTTGCTCCAGGAACATAAAGAGCTATATGCTATTGGCATATTAAGCTGAAATACCCTCTGTAGGTAGTCAGCATTGGTAGAGTCTACCTCTCACGGATTGACCCCAGGGATGACACTTGTGTATTTATTTATTTTGAGACTACACTTTATAAAACGTTTTATAGCACAGTGAGATAGACACTCATAAAGCTGTTATGATTGGGTTTCAGTCATACGGTGTCCAACAGCCATCCATCCACAAGCACACATTTCCCAACACCAATGTCCTCATGGCCTCTCCTCTCCAGTCCTGCCTATATGCAGACACCTTCCCATTCCCCTCTTCTTCTGCGCATTGTGATTTACAATATAGACACTGAAGGGCTGTCAGGTATATTCCTTTCCCTACTTTCAATACTCAGTTCTAGTCTAGCATTACCATTTCCAAGGCAAACTGGTCCCTTCTCTACCTTACCTACCCTCTGACCCCCACATGCTTGTGGTAGATTCCAACCACTTATACTTCCTCCTACCCCCAGGCTTTCAATATTAGTCTCATACTATTTTTTTAACACAGAGATGACACTCTTAAGCACCAGTGTAATGCCACTCCTGCACTTGCTTATAGCAGGTGTCCTGGTCAGTTGTGGGCAGAGCCAGCACGGTATCTGCTGTACTATGGCTCTGGCCCGTAACTGAAAACAATTTGTACTATCATTCCGGCCCCGTGAGTGAAAGCAATCTTGTCTCAAATGTGTAATTTTGGGATTGCCAGCAGAACACATCCGCTCACAAAAGGCCCTTTGCACCCTCCCACTAGCCTCCTGTAGGCCTGAGCACTGGATCACCAGGAGCTTTTGGGTTTCCTGCATTAGACCGGTACTCGCCAAACTGGACCACATGGGGAGCCCTCGGACCACTCTCCCGCAGCCTGCAAACCACACAGCAACTGAGCTCCACCCCTGTGTCTCCTGTGTGCTGTGAGGGGAGTGCCTGACACTGTCCTTTCTGGCCACTCCCACAGCGCCAGGGCTGGGAGTGCGGATGGTGAAGCAAGAGCAGAGCACTAGGAACCAAGGGAAATCAGCAGATGAGGCGTGAGGCTGGAGGCAGGGCTCACCCTTTGGGTGGCCTTGGCCATAGACAGCAGCAGGCTGAACGCCCGGGGCAGGAGTTAAGTGTCCATGTCCCCAGAGCGCTGTGTTGCCACCTCTGGTACACCCCAGTGACGCACTCTTGGGCTCTGGATGCCCCTAAGGCATGCTGCAGAGACTGGTGGTCACCCAGGGCTAACTAGGGTCCAGTCTGGGCCTTGGGCAGTCCAGTTGTAGCGAGCGTCCAGTGCAAATTTAGTTGCTAAGGTGCTTCCCTGACATGGCGGTTTAGCTGACTGGGACTGATCTGCTCTGAGTGTATCCAGATACATCTGCTGCTAAATAGTGTCTGTGTGCTTTACCGGTAACTTTCATCTTATCAGCTGTCGGGGACACAGCTGGGGTACCCAACAGTGCCAGGAAGCATGTTTCCTTTTACCTCCGAAGCCGGCGGGAATGGATGAAGACTCAGGAATCCAATGCAGTTTTAAAAGGACTTTACTATCACAGGTTCCAATATACAATCCAAGAGCAGGGAAAACCTCCAGACTCTGGGTTCCCAGCTAGGCCCCAGCCACATGTAGACCAAGATGGCTGCCACCACGTGTGAAGGTCCAACAGAGAATGGAGAGGACGGAGAAGCAAAATGCCAAGGGAAGCCGAAATCGCAAATAGGGGGGAAAAAGAGAGCTTCTTTCTACTTGCAGCTTATTTTATAGCTAGAAATCCGCCCAAACTCACCCCAGCCCAGCCCATTCTGGGCTGGGCTATTTGATCACTTGATCACTTGAATCCCTTTATTCATCGATTTGCTCGAGTGGGTGCCAGTAACATCTCCATTGGACCCTATCACGTGCCAATGTAGCCCAGTGGCATCTGGTTGATTCAGGAATATGAAGAGCCTCAAACCATTCCTTCAGGGTCTTAACAAGGAAGTTTAACCATCTTGTAGGTGGGCGACCATGTGATCTTTTGACATCCCGTGGGATCCAGTCAGTAACAGCTCTAGTCCAGCGGTTGTCTCCAAATGGCATTACATGTCAGCCCATCTGATTTTCGATGCCTTGGCAAACGAGACAGCATCCCTGATTCTGGAATAGCGAGGGAGGTCAGAACTCCGGATTCCTTCACTCACTTGAGTGAGACGTGATATTCCAAGCATGAAAACAGGAAAACAGCTCTATAGAAATGTAGCAACTTCAGGATGCCTTCTAGCTGTTTACAGGGACCCAGAGCTAGTTCAAAGCCTCCTAGCAGAGCTGGGAGGAGCTATAAGCTAAATGTAACTTCCCCTGGCAGGGAGGGTCAAATGCCCTCAAGTAATTTCTCCCAGCACCTCACCTAAGGTCTTTTTATACGCTAATGTCTTGAGCCAAGATCTGCCTGGAAAAACCTTTATAGGGTAGAGGGGGGTGGGGTTTCTGAGATGGCATGTCTCTGTACCAAAGACTAATACTAATGCCTGTTAAATATGTCACCAAGCCTTCGCAAGTTTTGTCTACTTTATGGTAGTTTTGTATTTTAGTTGCCTTTGAGTTATCAGGGAGCCATGCTTCCTCGCGTGGAGGCAAACCGCATTTCTCTCTGGTCTAATTACTTAGGGATATAACGGCCAGGCAAATATGCTGGTAAGATCTAGCTAGTCCCACGATGATTGTGGTAGCATGAGAGAATATTTATACCAGCTAGTACAGAATACAAGGTCAGATAAACTGCCACATTTAGACTACCCCACTTATCTACGAAGTGATTTGCAGGAGGCAATTCACAGCAGATGCAGAGGCTCTTAGAGGAGTCCTGAAACAATCAGCCTCATGCTCATGACAGTTTGACAGCACACGGTTTCGTGGTTTTACAAATTTGCTCCGGGGCCCAGAGATGGCCCAGAGCTAAGTAAGGTTCATGCCTTGCAGGGCTGTAGGCTCCCACTCTGTGCCTGTACCTCGTGTGTCCTGAGTATCTGCAGCGCTGTAACTCTGTAGTCCCCATAAACTCCACTGTACCCTCTGGAGTCCACCTACACCACATTGTACCCCATCCACCATGTAATCTCTGGCAGCCCAGGGACTTGTGTTAACCATCTCATTGTCTAGCTCTCCTTTGAACCACAGGCCTGTTTGTGTAGGACCGTGGAGAATAGGCCTTCATTTTCTAAGCACTCCCAGGTAGTATAGGTTCAGAAAAGTGAAAAAATATATGACAGAAAATTTAAAGTAGTTCAGTGAGGCCTCGCATAATATTATTATACGTTCTTTTCAGATGACATGTCCGCTTAGGCTATTGCACAAGAGGCACACATTGTCACACCCAACAAGTGTGTGGATTCTACCTTGAAATTGGCACATGGCTTCCCATGAGGAACTTTGGGGTCTAAAGATCATCTAAGACTATCTATCTGGGTGGTACAGGAGAGGAATCAACTGTGAGCAATGTCACTGGCAGGATGAGATTGGTTGTTGCAGGACACCTAAAAGCCTAAAAGCCTCTGCATCTGCCCTGAATTACCTCTTGCAGATCAGTTTGTAGATGGTGGGTAGTTTAAATGTGGCTGTTTATCTGACCATGTATTCTGTACTGGCTGGTAGAAATATTCTTTCATGCTACCACAATCATCGTGGGACTAGCCAGATCTTACCAGCATATTTGCCTGGCCATGTCGGATCTCTAAGTAATCAGACCAGAAAGAAATGCTGTTTGCCTTAAAGCAAGCAAGCAACCATGTCTCCCTTATAACTCAAAGGCAACTAAAATACCAAACTACCACAAAGTAGAGGAGACTCTTGTGAAGGCTTGGAGAAATATTTAACTGGCATTAGTATAGTCTTTGGTACAGGGACATGCCATCTCAGAAACCCTCTTCTCTAACCTATAAGGGCATTTGCAGGCAGATCTTGGCTCAAGACATTAGGTGAGGTGCTGGGAGTAATTACCTGAGGGCATTTGACCCTTCCTTCCAGGGGAAGTTACATTTAGCTTATAGCTCCTCCCAGTTCTGCTAGGAGGCTTTGAATTAGCTCTGGGTCCTTGTAAACAGTCAGAAGGGTTCCTGAAGTTGCTACATTTCTATAGAGCTATTTTCATGTTTTCATCTCTAGATAGCCCAGCCCAGAATGGGCCTGGCTGGGGAGTTTGGGTGGATTTCTAGATATAAAATAAGCTGCAAGAAGAAAGAAGCTCTCTCTTTTTTCCTCTTTTTTGCCATTTTGGCTTCCTTTGGCGCTTTTGCTTCTCTGTCCTCTCCATTCTCTGTTTGGCCTCAACACGTGATAGCAGTCATCTTGGCCTACATGTGTCTGGGGCCTAGCTGGGAACCCAGAGTCCAGAGGTTTTCCCTGCTCTTGGATTGTATATCAGAACCTGTGTTAGTAAAGCCCTTTTAAAACTGCATCGGATTCCTGAGTTTTCATTCATTCTCTGCAGGCTTCAGCGGTAGAAGGGAACTCGCTTCCCAGCACTGTTGGGGATGCCAGCGGCTTCCCCGACAATTGGTGGCAGGTAGTCCCTACTTTCTTCCATTAAGACACACCAGGCTGTACTAAGCAAGTTCCCTGGTGGTCTAGTGCCTCGCTGCAGCCTGGTTTAATTCCCTGTCAGGGAAACGTGTTCCCCCTGCCTCTGCCCATCATCCATCCGTTCTGCCAGCAGAACTCTTCTTCAGCTTACATTACTACTTACATTTCCAACTCAGGGACAAAAGGTTAGGAACTTACAAGCAGTGCAGGACATTGGTTTAATTCTCTTTTTCCTGAGGACAGAGGGGGCGCAGGGGCAGCAGGCCAGGATCTGAGCCCATGGCCAGTGTGGCTGCAAAGGATCCATTGATGAGTGTGTCTAGGCTGTCACAGCTCAGAGTCCTGATGGGGTCGGAGATCGCGGGGTCCCTTCAGACGTCCCCAGCTGCTGAGGGTGCCTTGAGTGGAGAGCTACACGTGGCTGGAGCCTAGTTGGGAACCCAGAGTCCAGAGGTTTTCCCTGCTCTTGGATTGTATATTGGAACCTGTGTTAGTAAAGCACTTTTATTTTTTTTTTTTTAAGTATTTTATTATACCACCGTGAGATATACAAATAAAAAGATATACAATTAAAAAGTTCATATTTGGGTTTTGGTCATACAGTGTTCTAGCACCCGTCCCTCCACCAGTGCCCATCTCCCACCACCAACGTCCCCGGTTCCCTAACCCCTTCCCCAGCCCCCTCCAAGGCAGGTTCTTTATTTCTTTCCCTCTCTCTTGCTTTCTCTTTTCCTTCCCTTCCAGACTATGGATTACAGAACATACATTAAGAGGTTGGAATGTGTATCCTATTGCCTCTATTTAATGCTCAGTTCTAGGTTGGCATTAGTACCCTCGACAATTATTAGCACCCTGTTCCATTTTCTGTCTTACCTAATCTCTGACTCCCACAAGTTTGTGATAATTTCCACTTTTGACAAGACCTCCTGATATATGTTTCACTTGACCTTGGATATTGGTATCATAATATGTATATATATATTTATGCCATGCAAATAAATGCAGTCATTCTGTATCTGTCTCTCTCCTGGCTAATTTCGCTCAACATAATCTTCTCCATGTCCATCCATTTATAGGCAAATTTTATGACTTCATTTTTCCTAACAGCTGCATAGTATTCCATTGTGTAGATGTACCAAAGCTTCTTTATCCAGTCACCGATTTTCGGGCACTCTGGTGGTTGCTTCCAGATTCTGGCTATTGTGAATAATGCTGCTATGAACATAAAAGTAGGGATGGTGTTTCCGCTGCGTATTTTGGTTTCCCAGAGTAGATTCCCAGGAGTGGTATGGCTGGGTCAAATGGGAGTTCAATTTCTAGTCTTTGGAGGAAAGCCCATATTGTTTTCCAGAAAGGCTGTACCAGCCGGCATTCCCACCAACAATGGATGAGTGTCCCCTTTTCCCCAAACCCACGCCAGCACTTGTTGTTCTTGCTCTTTTGAATATGTGCCAGTCTCTGTGGTGTAAAGTGGTATCTCATTGTTGTTTTGATTTGCATCTCTCTGATGACCAGTGATGATGAGCATTTTTTCATATGTTTTTTTGGCCATTCGAATTTCTTCCTTGCTGAAGTTTCTGTTCATTTCTTCTCCCCATTTTTTGATGGGGTTGTTTGTTTTCTTCTTGTAAAGTTCTACCAGTGCCTGATATATCCTGGATATTAACCCCTTATCAGATGGGTATTGGGTGAATATTCTTTCCCATTCTGTGGACTGCTTTTGTATCTTAGTCACTGTTTCTTTTGAGGTGCAGAAGCTTTTTAGTTTCATGTAGTCCCATATGTTTATCTTTTCTACTAGTTGCTTTGTTAGTGATGTTTCACCTTTGAAGATGCCTTTAGCTTCAATGTGGTGGAGGGTTTTTGAAAGTGCATCGGATTCCTGAGTTTTCATTCATTCCCTGTGGGCCTCGGTGGTAGAAGGGAACTCGCTTCCCAGCACTGTTGGGGACTCCAGCGGCTTATCCAACAATTGCTGGCAGGCAATTCCTACTTTCTTCCATTAAGACAAGCCAGGCTGTACTAAGCAAGTTCCCTGGTGGTCTAGTGCCTCGCTGCAGCCTGGTTTGATTCCCTGTCAGGGAAACGTGTTCTCCCTCACCTGCCCATCATCCCTCCGTTCTGCCAGCAGAACTCTTCTTCAGCTTACATTACTACTTACATTTCCAACTCAGGGACAAAAGGTCAGGAGCTTACACAAGCAGTGCAGCACATTGGACATAATTCTCTTTAGCCCGAGAATAGAGGGAGCCTCATTTTCTGCCAAGTCACCCCCAAATTAGGGTACCCTGGAGGAACTGACATCAGGTCGTCCTTCAATCTGCAACTGGTCACTGGAATCAATTTTCAGGAGTAAAAAGTGTTGGGCTTCTTTAAACAGTGATGCAGAAAGCAAATGCCTCCCAATCTGGACTTTATGTCAGATCTCACCCTTGTATCTTGGGGCATTGTGGGTGCTGCCTAGGTTAAGGTTCTTGCCCTGAATCACTTGTTCAGAAGGAGCCAGCTGCTGGAGTCACATAGTCTGAGCTTCAGATTTACCCCACCTATCAACAGCAGTGAACAGGGTCCCACACTGAACTTCTCATTTCCTGTGCATTGGAGACATGGCTCCTGCCCCTGCCCCCATGCCTGTGCTCAGCCGCTGTGGTTCTCCTTGGGCAGCTCACTGCAACCCACCCTCTGGGGTGGACTGTTCCTCTATGGAGACCCCTTCTGCTCCTTCAGGAACCTAACCTCATTCTCCTCTATCTTGAGTGTGACGGCAGGGTCTGAGCTCTCTCTCTCTCTCTCTCTTTCTCTCTCTATCTTTTCTCTCTCTCTCTGTGTGTGTGTGTGAGTCATGTGGGCATCCAGTTGGCCCCTTCTGCCTTTCTCCTCAGCCACTTTGATTTCTGTCTCCGTGGAACATGAACCACTGCCTTGGCCTGCCGCCTGGGGGTACCAGGACTGCAAGAGAGGGAAGCTCAAGCCCAGCGGCCCTGCTGGGGTCTCCCTCCTGAGGATAACACTTCCCTTCTGCCGAGACAGTTTGCCCCTGCCACTGTGCCCACCCTGTCCTGGGAAGCTCCAAGAAGCAGCAGGAGCGGTGGCCCCGGGATAAAGAAATGATGGTGAGGCAGGAAGGACGTTGGGGATACTGTAGGAGCCACCGGAGGTCGAAACTTAGGCTGGCAGCTGGGGATGGAGACTCAAGTGGATCCGATGGTTCCCTGCCCCTGCGAGTAAGAGCAAGTGAGACAGGGCTTGACACAGGAACTAGGCGCGCAATGACTGGACAGCAGCTAGTGCTTGTCGCGGTGGACTCAGACACCTGGTCCAGTTAGGGTCCTGGCAGTTGCGGCTGCTCGGGTTGCCCTCCCGTGTCTCGCTGCTGTTGCTTTGACACACAGGCGACTCCCCTGCTAGATGCCCTAAGAGCCCTTTTCCACTGTGAATGCTCCCGCCGCATGCCTCGAGACAACAGGACTAGGGGAAAAGAACCTTCGCCAGACTCGGGAAATGAGCCTCCCAGGGCAGGGCCACCACCCCATCCCCAATGCCAAGGCGTTTCTTGGGACACTTGATCAACACTGGGGCGTGGTTTTAGAGATGACATTGGTTGCGAGTTGAGAGTTCAAGACTTTTAAGCACTTTGAATTCTTGGCCCTCTAATTTCTTCCACCCACCCAACGCCAAGAGAGAATTTACAGCTTTCTCTTCAGGTCTCTGGAGGGGGAAGATCAAGGGGTAAATGGTTTCCCCAAGTGTCCACACTGTGTGTCTGGGCATGTCTGGAATTCAGGGAAATAAGTCCTAGTGGCAGAAGCTGCCATCAGCTCCAGGCGCCTGAGAAGCTTAGGGAGGAACAGGCAGAAAGGGCTGCAGGAGGCTGCCGGGTCAGAAGGTCAATATCTGAGGCTGTAGCCAGTGTGGCTGCGAAGGATCCCTTCATGACTGTATCTAGGCCGTCACAGCTCAGAGTCCTGATGGGTTCGGAGATCGTGGGGTCCCCCTCCTGACGTTCCCAAGCTGCCTAGGGTGCCTTGACTGGAGAGCTGTGCTGGGTGCTGCTGTTGCATTTTGTCCCGTGTGCTTCCAGAAGAGGCTGCGCACAGTGTGGATCGTGTCAGAGGAGGAGGGCAGTGGCCACGTACCATATACTCCCTGGTGATCTAGTGGTTAGGATTTGGCTCTTTCACTGCACATTACTTTGATAGGTCTTATGCACATCTTTTTTCACTGCAGCATGTAATGCAACAGCTTAAACAAAAAGAACCCACATGCCCAACTAAGGATGAATAAATTAAGATATTGTATAGAGAAACAGTGGACGCCCCTAAACAATAGAAAGAACTAAATCGTGTAATCTGCATTAGATATGGATGGAACTAGAGGACATACTACTGAGTGAAGTCAGTGATAAAAAAGGCACAAAATGTGAGGGTGAATGGAATGAACAGGAAAAAGTTGCATCAGGCTTCTAAGTCACTATATGTAGTATACTGAAGTTTATGTACAGAACAACTTCATTCAAGTTTGTCACTGGATAAAGCCTTTAGAGCTGGCATAAAACCTTTCAATAGTAATGGGGTAGCAGCAAAGTGTAAGGGGCAGGGCACGCGTCTGCCCCCAGTCAATCTGACTTTGATCCCCAGCAACACCTACTTTGAAGACACCTTATCATAGATATAGTAAAAAGTCAGTGAGTCTGATATGGTTTGAATATGCCCTTTCTAAAGATATATCTGTAGCCATTTACCTTTCTCTAATGATGTCCCTAATATTATAACTATCTCTTATACTGCCACAAGGAAATTCCATATTTCACTTACCCCATATTGAATGTATACGCACTGTGCTATGGAAATAAACTTTCTGATCTTCTTTAATACCAATAAAATGTTATAAAAGCAACGAAAACTATAAATAGCTTAATCTGCGTCTTAACCAAATGACTGTTGTCATTGAGCTGATTTCATTTCACATCTGGGTATTTATCCAAATCGTCATATAATGGGGAGTGTCTTCAACATGATGTCGGAGAGAGAGGGCCTCCAAACAGCTTAGGCTCCTGTAGGCCTGAGCACTAGATCACCACGAGTTTCTGGGTTCCCTGTGTTAGACCTGTGCCAGCCAAACTGGACCGCCAAGGGGGGAGCTCGGAAGACTCTCCCTCAGTCAGGACTCAGGAAGCATCTGGGCTCCACCCCTGTGACTCCTGTGTGGTGTGAAGGGAGCACAAGACACTGTCCCTTCTGGTCACTCCCACAGGGCCAGTGCTGAGAGTGTGGATGGGGAATCCAGAGCAGGGTGCTGGGAGCCAAGGGAAATCAGCAAATGAGGCTGGAGGCGGGGCTCACCCTGAGGGCATCCTTGTGCACAGAGAGCAGCACACAGGATGCCCCGGGGTCAGGCATCAGTGTCCATGTCCCCAGAGCGCTGTGTTGGTGCCTCAGGTACATCCCAAGTGACACACTCTTGGGCTCAGGATGCCCCTAAGGGGTGTTGCAGAGACTGGTATTTGCCCAGGGCTAACTGGGGTCCAGCCTGGGCCACGGGAGTCCAGTTGTCGCGAGTGTCCTGTGCGGGTTTAGCTCTTAAGGTGCTACCCTGACATGGCGCTTCTAGCTGATCTGCTCTGAGTGTTCCCAGTTTCCTCTGGTGCTGAAACAGTGTCTGTGAGCTTTACCTGTAAGTTTCATTTCATCAGCCTCATGCTCATGACAGTTGGACCACACACGGTTTCGTGGAGAGGCAGGAAGGAAGCTGGGGAGACTGTGGGAGCCACCGGAGGCCTGAGCCGAGGCTGGATTCGTGGATGGAGACTCGAGTGAATCGATGTTTCCCTGCCCCTGCGAGATGGAGCAGGTGAGACGGGGCTTGGCGCAGGAACTAGGCGCGCAATGACTGGACAGTAGCTAGTGCTTGTCGCGGTGGACTCAGACACTTGGGCCCAGTTAGGGTCCTGGCAGTTGCGGCTGCCCGGGTTGCCGTCCGTGTCTCGCTGCTGTTGCTTTGACACACCCGGCGACTCCCCTGCTAGACCCCCTAAGAGCCCTTTTCTGCTGTGGATGCTGCCCGCCGCATGCTTCGAGACAACAGGACTAGGGAAAAGAACCTTTGCCAGACTCGGGAAATGAGCCTCCCAGGGCAGGGCTGCCACCCCGTCCCCAATGCCAAGGCGTTTCTCTGCACACTTGATCAACACTGGGGCGTGGTTTTAGAGGTGACATTGGTTGCAAGTTGAGAGTTCAAGACTTTTAAGTGTGTTTAATTTTCAGTCTTCTGATTTCTTCCACCCACCCATGCCAGGAGAGGATTTAGAGCTTTCTCTTCAGGTCTTAGAGGGGGAAGATCCAGGGGTAAATGGCTTCCCCCAAGTGACCCTACTGTGTGTCTGGGCATGGCCGGAATTCAGGGAAATAAGTCCTAGTGGCAGAAGCTGCATCCAGAGCTCCAGGCGCCTGAGAAGCTTAGGCAGGAGCAGGCGGGAAGGGCTGCAGGAGGCTGCCAGGCAGCAGGCCGGGATCTGACCGTGGCCAGTGTGGTTGCGAAGGATCCGTTGATGAGTGTGTCTAGGCCATCACAGCTCAGAGTCCCTGATGGGGTCGGAGATCGCGGGGTCCCTTCTGAGGTCCCCCAGCTGCTGAGGGTGCCTTGACTGGAGAGCTGTGCTGGGTCCTGCTGCTGCTGTTTGTCCCGTGTGCTTGCAGAAGGGCTGAGCACGGTTAGGATCTTGTCTAGGAGGAGGGCAGTGACCGCGCACCATATCCTCCCTGGTGATCTAGTGGTTAGGATTTGGTGCTTTCACTGCCATGGCTGGGTTCGATTCCTGGTCAGGGAAGCCTCTTTGGCATTTTCCTCTGGGATGCAAGTAATCTTGCTCAGCCCGCTTGGCACCAGGGGCTAGACCAGAAAGGAGAGGAGCAGGGGTAGGTGCCTCTGGGGCAGGTCAGGGTCTGAGAAAATGTTCCAGTCCTCTCTCTCAGGTGCTAGTGATTATGCAGTTTGGTGTTTTCTGTACCTCAATGTCCTAGGGAGTCAGGTCACTAGAGCACCAGGTCGGATTAGAATGTGGGTGTCGGTTCCTTTCTTGTGGAATCTCATTTCCATCACACTGAAATGAGAAATTTCAGAGGAAATGCTATGTAACAATGGAATTTCCAATGCCACCAGAGTATTTTTTAAATTTGTATTTAATTAAAATTTTTTATTCGTGTGTTTTTTTGATATGCCAAATACCAGTAACAATTATAGACCTCATTCAGGAATGGATTGAGGCTCTATGTTCCTGGAGCAAGCAGATGCCCTTGGGCTCACTATAACAACATTGATGTACTGGGGCCCGCAAACTTACTGTTGTTACTTACTGTTGGGATATTTGATTTTTTTTTTTTATTCCGAGGCATAGCAGAATAGGTAGGGATTCCGCCCACCGCGATCCCGGCATCCTATAAGGTCCATAGCACCGCGCCGTCCTGGCAAACCAAGGTTCTTGAGCATCACCAGGTTTGACCCAAAAAGCAAACAAAACAAAACAAATACAAAAACCTTTATGTTTTGGGTCAGCTCCCACCACTGCTCTGGATTGTATATGTGAGAAGAGCCCGCATAGTAAGCGAGCCCTGGGACCAATTCCTGAGCCGAATATCTGGTTTTGTCAATATCAGTAGCACTTTTTCACTATTGACTCATCACCCTTTTATCTTCAAAATAGTTAAGGACAACAGCCTATAGCTGAAATGCTTTAATGCTACCCTGGTCTGTCCGACACCACAATCTCTAGTTAAGAAAGAGCCCAAGCCAGCTAACATTTGACCCAACACTCCCTCTGCCCCAAACAAACATATCCATACTAACTCACCCCTGAGACAAGCTCCACCCAATACTCTTGCATCTCCTTCCCTCTCTCTTCCCTCCCCTCTTCCTCCCTCCCTTCCTCACTCCCTCTCTTTCCTTCTTTATCTTTTGTCAGATCTACAACTGAGGGGATTCTCTTGTATCTACTCAGGATACCCTGTGTACTCGGGGACTTTAGGATGCCAGGAGAAACCAGGATGGGCTTGTGTACCGCAAATGCCCTCCCGCTGTATATTGTTCCAGACCAGTTTCTTTTATACTTTTGCATTGTTCTGATTTTGTGTCAGGTCTCTCCTGCATACCACGGACTTATATTTAGGGCTTACCTGGGCACTGCATAGGAGCATGACCCACGTACTATCTCTCCTAATCATATTCATTTCTTGCTACTCTGTTGCTTCACAGACTTGTGCCAGGTAACCTGGTCACCCAACACTCACTCATTATTTTCTCTTGGTCTTTAATCCCCAGGCTCTCTTTTATATCCTTGGTTCTTTTTTTGTACACATCTGTTCTGTTTTCCTGGTTCTAACATATGGGATGCCGATCTAACTTGCACCGCATGCACATGCCTATCACTGTGCTATTGCTTCAGTCCCAACCCGACCCCCCACACATACCACACCTCACCACCCCCCGCACCCACACCACAACACAAACACACTAACTCACTAAACAACCATATCTTTATAAAACCAACCCCAAACCTAATAAACATAAACACACCCACAAAACCCCCCCAAACCCCCACAACTACCACGACACCCCACCCACCCCCCCCAACTTTTAGGACCAACACCACCCAAGCCCCATTTGTATTGATATGCCAAATACCGCAACAATTATAGACCTCATTCCCATGACCTGATGGAATGGTTTGAGGCTCTTTATGTTCCTGGAGCAAGCAGATGCCCTTGGGTTCTACTAGCATGAGACAGGACATATGGAGATGTTACTGGTGCCCGCTCTAGCAAATCGATGATGAATGGGAAGACAGTGATACAGTGAATGAAGAAGACCACATTGTAAAAGAAGCAGTGAAATCAAGCAAAACAAGGTAAGGACAATAGGAGGGAATGGGCAAAATAGGTAGAGAGCATCAGCTAGAACACAACATGTGACCAAGAAAGTCCCAAATTCTGCCAGTGCAAACGTGAGGAATCCGTTCAATTCAGTCAGCCAACCAAGAATGCCTTGCTACTTAGTATTTTAAGATGACTTAGACAGCGATAAATCCGGTATGGTTTTCCATGTGTAGTTTGTGTCTCTGACTGTATCAAACTTATTTATTGGAAATTTGAGACTAATGTCTCAAGAGAAGTCCTGTAGTTAGTGCATCAAACATTCACTTAACTTTCCCCATGAACACTTGCCGTCTAAATATGTCACTTAAATAGATGCTGTGAATTCCCAGAGCTCCCTGTGGTTTAAGGCTCCCTTCAGAAAATTCAAGACAGTAACTGATAAGATCCACTGCGTTCCCTCTTGTCTCTCTGCCTCTGGCACAGTGTGCCTATGGAGGAGGCTGTAACGGCAGTCCAGACAGAAGAGGAGTCTGTGAGTCTGACGAGTAGTCTGGAAATATCTTCAATTTTAAACAGTCCAGCATTGATAATGAAATCATACTGATGAGTGTACAACTGTGCTTTCATGTAGCCAATACAGTCTTATTTCCTACACACGAAAGTGAGCCAAATAAAGCCCACCCTGATGGCTAGATGCAATACTAATAGATTGATTTGAACCAGGCTCTAAGACTGACATTAAACACATTTTTCAAAAGTCAGTGCGTTTGATCCCATTCCTAATCCAAGTCACACCATTTTCATGTTGATCTCACTTCACTGGCATATGCCTACATTGACACACTCACATCAACTTCTTTGCTGCAGCAGAGAACATCTTTTTAAACTCATCTTACATGCATGCTCTCATTTTCTTCCATTGCCATCTGTGCCCCTTACATTTGTATACTGTCTAAGGATGTTCAGCCTCTTCAGAATGTGGAAATAAAATGAGCTGTGTATAACTCCCTGCAGGTGAAGGTTAAGAAAACTGTTAAAAAATAGTTAGTAGACCAGGATACAGAGGCTGGAGGTGTGGCTCTAAAAGGCCCCAGGAGAGGACCCCAGGGGGCCTACTCCACAATCTCCTGGGAGTAGAGCTGCTCACTGGATAACTTTTTGGGAGAGAGAGGTTTCTATAGTGAGGTTCCTGGAGTGAGGTGGAGTGAGGAGTGAGAGAAGACAAATTAAAGGAGAGCTTCAGACTCTCTGTAGCAGGTGGTGTATTTGTTTAATCAGGAATCGAGGGGAACAACTGTCAGCTCTGGACATTGCTGGGGTTTTCACTGAACCCCAATACTGTTGGGGACCCTGATGTACCCTGACCTATGCTTATTTACATCAACTTACAGTCTATCTCCTAGAAATTATTTTATGTATAAATCTGTGCATATCCAGTATCCACACTAATACTGTGCCTACACTCTTTTCCATTTTGGTCACACTGGCATTGCTCAGGGGTTTCTCCTGGCTCTGAACTCAGGAATTACTCCTGGCAGTGCTCGGGGGACCATATGGGATTCCGGGGATTGAACCCGTGCCGGTACGTGCTGGCCACATGCAAGGCAAATGCCGTACCCGCTGGACGATTGCTCCGGTCCCCAGTTCCTACACTCTCTCACCACTATCCACTTTGCCCTTTAGTCTGGTGCTATGGCTCCCGCTAATTCCACCTCCTGTTGTAAAATTGACTGGCAACTCCAAGGGAAGTCACTTGCATGACACATAACCAGTTTCTTACTGCACATAACCAGAAGTGCTCAGACAAAATAGTACAACATGAAGACCCTTTTAGGGGGTATTGATTAAAACCTGTCTCTAGCTGACCTTTGCCCCTGCTTAAGTCATGGTCCTTGTTGCTATGGACAACAGGTTTTCACAACTTGGCTGATATGTCCTATCCTAAATTTTGTTCAACAGCCATTGCACACTTTGTTGTGGCATTTGGGTGACAACAGTGCATCTGTGACAGTGTGTGCCATTTGTGTGAGCATGAGATCATAAAGGACATGCTTTGAAGGAGAGACATAATATGGTGTGATAGTTTCACCCCTTTTCTAGCAGCCTCTTTTATTTTCACCTAAACGTCAAGTCACTGAACCAAAGGCAGATAAGAAAGTGTCACTCATCTCTGTTGCACAGGTTTGGATATCCTAGGCTCCAAACCTGATTTCCAATAAATGTCTCTGGCTTTTTTTAAAACTTTCATTATACCACTGTGAGATACACGATTACAAGGATGTTCACAATTGGGCCTCTGTCATCCAATGTTCCAGCACTCAGCTCTCCACCAGTGCCCCACTCCTACCATAATGTCCCAACGCTCCCCCCCACCTAAGCCCAGCCTGCCCCTATAGCAGGCACCTAATCTTTCTCTCTTTCTATCTCTGTTTTTGTCTCTGTATTTCTCTCTCTCCCTCTCTCTCTTACACTTTGTGACTTCCCTTATGGTTTTTGAATCAAGTTTCTATGTGTATATTCAGTAGTGAGTTCTAGCGTGACATAGTTCCTCATTCCCCATGAACCTCCCCAATTTGTTACAACTCTAATGATCATTATGGTGTGTAGATGTGACAGATCATGGGAAGTTCCTGATCCTAGCCTGTGTTGTTATCTAAGCCTCTTGAGCAGCTGAAAAATGCCACAGTTGTGCCTCTGGTCTGTCTGTCCCTTGTCGGGTTCATCTGGTTGTGGAAGCTGCAAGCCTGCAGTCACGCCCACAGGCATGGAGAGGGAGGAGCCCAAAATCCCTGCTCCAATTCCGACCAGCACGGCTTTCCCCCCAAGACTGCTTTACCCTAGAAGCTGCGTTGGTCTCGATCAGGGACCAGTCGATTCCTCAGAGACTCCATGAGCTGCTCCACATGGGCTGTCAGACTCTGGAAATGAGCCTCTCAGGGCAGGGCCGCCACCCCATTCCCATATCCAAGGCGTTTCTCTGGATACTTGATCAACACTGGGGGGCCTTAAGAACGCTTGAGAGGACAGCTAGCTTTACCAGAAACTACCAACACCCTCCCTCAGGCCCCCAGGGGTGTTTCCCCAATTCTGATGAGAGGAAACGGCTCATCTCTTCAGTGCACGAACATTCACAAATGCCATCAGAGCACAGTCACTCCCTGAAAGTCTTCGCTTCCCAGTCCTTTGCAGGGAGTCAGTGCCACCCACCGCTCTGCCTACTTGTCATCTGTGACAACCAACATTCTTCTGTTGGCCTGCAGATGACTCTGATCTCCTCAATGCCAAGTTATGAATTCAGATTCAAAACTGGAATGACTGTATGCGCCGTGCGTGTGTGTGTTGTGTGTGTGTGTGTGTGTGTGTGTGTGTGTGTATGTTTCTTCCAATTTTATCACTCTATGTTTGCTGGGTAAAGGATCCAATGCCTGAAAGCAACCACGACTGCTGGACAACTGATTTATTTTCTAGTTGTGCGCTGAGAAAACACTCATTGTCTAGGTCGGATTTATTTGCATTATACAATATCCTGAGGAAAACAAGCCAAGTCCACAAACCCACAGACCACTGAGGGTGGTTTTATTTTTTTTTTAATTTTTCATTGTACCACCGTGAGACATACAATTACAAAGGTGTTCATAATTGGTTCTTGGTAATACCGTATTCCAGCACCCATCCCTGAATTCAGAGTGGAGGATTCTCTGATCCTAGTGTCTGCCTTTTTCCTCCTGGCAGAGTGTATCTCTAAGCTGCATAGATCAGCATATATCAGCACGCCATGGTGTGAAAGCATCAAGCAGAGTATGGGACAAGAGCCGTCATTTAAGAGTAAAACACAGCCTTGGACTCACCAGATAAGTTCAAAAAATATACCATTATGTATATATATATATATATATATATGTATCATTTTGGAATGTACAACAAAATGCTTAAATGTAAAAATCACTTCCTCTTAATTTATTTGCTGAAAATAAAAAGAGAGCGTACAGGATGGAGTTAACTGCACCCTGGTAATTCTGAATGACATGGGGATACATTTAATGGTGACTCCTGACACCCAAGACGGAACAAAATTCTGGATATAAAAATATAATGCAATCAATCAAAAAAATCTTTCTAAGTATTTTCACTGTGGAATAAGCTTGGTGCTGTAAAATGTTCTTTTTTGGTGCTAATTTGGTTCTTCTTATATCAGGCTCAGTACAAGGCTTTCAGTAATCTTAGAATGTAATATCCTCTGAATGAAACACAAGAGAAGAACTATTAGTCATGCGCATTTCTACAGCACCAAGGGTCTTGACACGGATAGTAACACCATCTCTTGGGAGGAACTGGAAATCTTTTCTGCTCTGCAAGTAGCTAGAAGACGCAGTCAGTGTGAAAAGTTAACTGGACCTCCAGGAGACCAGATGGTTTAACTACAAGGCATTTCTTAGTGTACTGAGAGAAGTCAGTATTCATGGAGGATACTTAAAGGGGACAGTGATTTGAATACATATCCAGGATCTTGATACATATTGACTGATACCTAAGATCTATCAAGCACTCACAAAACGTGAGAATAACAAATGTGTTTGACCCCACCTCTGAGGTGGTGAGGAGACAGGCATATCCCTTAAGAAGATCTAAGGATGGTCAATAGGAATATGAAAAAGTGCTTATCAACACTTATGGTTAGAGAGACACAAATCAAAATAACCTTGAGAGATTATCTCATGCTAGGTAGATGGCATATATCAGAAAGTCTAGAAAAAACCTCGTGTTGATGCCAGTGAATCTTCATCTACTGCGGTGGGAATGTGTGGTTCTGCTGCTATGGCGAGCATTAAAGTGAGTTTCTACAAATAGGAACAGAACTCCTAAATGATTCAGTGTTACCACTCTTGGAGTCTAGCCCCATGCCCATAAAAAAACACATCTCTTTGATAGGTCATATGCACATCTGTTTTCCTTGCAGCACGAAGTCCAACAGTCAAAACATGTAAAAACCCCACATGCCCAACTATGGATGACTGGAATCAATATTGAATAGAGAAACAATGGACTCCTCTAAGCTCTAGAAATAACTAAATCGAGTAATCTGCAATAGATATGTGTGGAACTAGAGGACATCCTACTGAATGAAGTCAGTGAGAAGAAAGGCACAGACACAGATCTCTGATCTGTGGATCATAAAGATAGACAGCGATAGAATAACATAGGGCCAAAGGCAACACAGTGGGAGAATTGATCCACACAATTGAGTTTAGATTGGGGGGGATTGAAACTAAAGGGAATTTCCTTCCTGGGGCACACTGGTGATGGTTTATGTACTGGGATTTTGTACACAGAATAAAGAATCAAGAATAGTGTAAGACAAAGCACAGCAATCCATAAAATTGTTCGTGTGTTTTGGTCATATCTGGCAGGTCTTGGGAGGCCATATGGAATGCCAAAGATTACTCCCAGCTTGGTTGCATGTAAGGCAAATGCTCTACCTACTGTACTTATGATAGCCCCCAATAAAATAGGTATTTTCTAAAATGAAGTCTGTCCAATGTTATTTCTAATAATCTGACAATAATGCTTAGTATTGCATGATCATTTACATGTCATTCAGTATACTTTGCTGAATAGCTCTATGGAAGATACATATCCATGGACCGGAGGGCCCAGCGAGTAGGGCGTTTGCCTTGCACGTGGCCGGCACATGCTGCATCCCGGCATCCCATGTGGTCCCCCGAGCACTGCCAGGAGTAATTCCTGAGGGCAGAGACAGGGGTAACCACTGAGCATCGCCGTGTGTGACCCAAAAAGCAAAAGAAAGAAAAAGAAGATACTAATCCTCTAGAGGACAACCCTCCAAGCCCCTGGTGAGGAAAGCTGTATTTTGCTCCTAGTGTTGAGATATAGGTTAGGTGATCACTCTCTCCAGCTTTCAAAATTTTTCCTAAGTCACTTTACATGGACTTACTGCATATATAACTGAGATTTATTATCTACCACCAATCAAGATTTTTCCACTCGCATATAGCTCAGTTTGAGCATTATAACCAAGAATGAATTTCCACATTTTGTAACGAATTTTTATAATTTCTAATGCAATTTCTAATAGTCCATTTTCTTTTATTTTCTTTTTTGGGTCACACCCGGCAATGCTCAGGCTCTTCACTCAGGAATCACTCCTGGTGGTGCTCCGGGGGCCTTATGGGATGCCGGGGTTGGAAGACGGGCTGGCATGGGCCGGCGGCGTGCAACGCAAACGCCCTCCCACTGGACTATCACTCCAACCCATCAAATCATCCATTTTCTAATGTGCTATTATTTAGGAATTGTACTGAGAATCACATCGGGATCTACAAGCAATGTTTCATAGAATCTTCTGATGACTGAACTACTCTAGATGAGGATGAATGGAATGAACAGGAAAAAAGTAGAGTCAGGCTTCTAAGTCACTATATGTAGTTTACTGAAGTTTATGTACAGAACAATTGCAATCAAGTTTGTCACTGGATAAAGCCTTTAGAACTAGCACAAAACCTTTCAATAGTAATGGGGTGGCAGCAAAGGGGCAGGGCACTTGCCATGCTGACAGTAGCCAATCTGGCTTTGATCCCCTGCAGCACCTCCTGTCCTCTGAGCTTGCTAGGAGCAATCCCATAGCCAGGAAGGATCCATAAAACAGCACTGGCAGGTACAGGCCCCAAAATTCACATAAAACGTTAGTGTAATCATGAAATATCAAACTTAGTTACATTAAATAAAAATAGTGTAAAGTAAAGAAAAGGAATATTCGGTGAGATTCAGTGAGGCGAGGTCATGCATGAACTAATTTCAATGAAGTTACAATGGTATTCAATAAGACAACTAAATCTGAAATAGCACATCAAAGCAGCAAGAATACTGGGGTTCGAAAATACTTCAGGATGAGATTTAGAGAATGGAAAACAGGTTAAAAATAATTGCTTACAATTCCAGTACTGCTAAGTTAACCATAGTTTTCCATAAGCACTGTTAAGGTATGGACTTAATGATCCTTGAGTGCAGCAAGATATGGTCCTAAAGTTTGCTGAGCAGTGCTTAGGAGACTTAGCTTAGGTCTTGATATCTCCTTGTATATAGCCACTGGTACAGAAGTGTGGAAAATCATTTATTTATTTATTTATTTATTTATTTTTATGTTTCGGGTCATATCTGGTTATTCTTTGGGGATACTCCTGGCTCTCCATTCAGGAATTAATCATGGAGGTGCTCATGGGACCATATATGATGCCAGGCATCAAACCTGGGTTGTCCGCATGCAAGGCAAATGCCCTACCGCTAGGCTTTCATTCTGTGACCAAGTTTAGAAAATTAGAAGTGGCAGTGGCCCCAGAGTTACCAGGCATATAGACGGAATCTCAAAATTTTAATGAAGTAAATTGTTTTTCTTGATATTTTGGCCACCTCCAGTGATGTTCAGGGTTGATCCTGGATCTTCATTCAAAGCTAGTCTTGGTGGTGCTCAGGACACTATATAGGATACCAGGTATCATAAATGGGTCAGTCAGGTGCAAGGTAGGCTCCCTAAACACTGAACCAATTCCTCAGACCTGGAAACATAATTCTTACGATGTTTATGTACTTTTATTATCTTCCGTAGAAGTCTTCAGAATTGTTGTTATTTGAAAAGTTGGTGGGCAAATGTGGAGAATAAGGGAGGATGCAGAGAACAATGGATACCTCAGAAAAAACAAAAGCTTCCCTGGAGTCTAATGGACATGATAAGAATATGACAGGAGGGAGAGAGCGATAATAGAGCAGCAGGTGCGTGCCTTGCATTGGCCGACCCAGGTTTGATCTCTGGCATCCCATGTGGTCTTCCCAACACTACTAGGATTCATTGCTGAGTGCAGAACCTGGAGTCACCCTGGATCATTGTTGGGTGTGACCCAAAAAAGAAAGGAAAAGGAAGACCTGAATTTGACTGGAGCACAACAGGCAGGGCCATTGCCTTGTACCTTGCACACAGCCCACCCAGGCTTGATCATTAGCTCTGGAGATCCCTAAGCACCAGCAGGAGGGCATCCTTGAATACCAACAATAAGCCCTGAGCACTGTGGGTGTGACCTCTAAACAACACCATACACCCACAACTAAAACATAAAACAAAACAAGTCACTCCCACCCCTTGTTTTTGCTCTTTGTTTCCCACCTCATGATGCTCAGAGGTTACTCCTGGCTGTGCACTCAGGAATAACTCCTGGAAGTGCTTAGGTGACCATATTATCACCCCTATTCTACTTCACTGAAACAAATAAACAAACTAAAAAGTTGGTGGGTGACTTAATGACTGTGAATAAGAAAATCAAACTTGGTGATTCTTCACAGACTACATTACGAGCTGTTCAGTGTGGCTTCGGATTTTCTGGCTTTCCTTAAATTTTCCTAATCAAGCTAATTTCATTCAGTTAAAGAAAAAGAAGCAAGATATTGTGCAGGAAAATTTTCTCTCTAGGTTTTTGTTTCTTATGTGTTTGATATACATGTAAGTAGGAATCATAAAATTCATGTTTAAAGAACTAAGAAGGGGTGAAGTCTGGTTTGAACACACACGAAGACAAGTAGAGAAAATGGCCGCCGAGCAGGTGCTGTTTACTGATTCGGCCAATTAGAGGAGAGAGGGCACCTTGGTCATCAGGGGTGCCTAGGCAACTGGAAGGCTGGGGCTTCTAGGATTCTATATCCTCTCAAGATTCCAAGTCGGTTAGTGGACTCTCGTCTGTTATAGCAGGCAAAGCGGGTCCCCGTTTAGCTGGAGTCTGAGTACAGACAGTGTCTTTGACTGAACTCCGGAGACTTAAGCCTTGCACTGGTTGTTTCTCTAGAGTGTTGTGATTAGCAAGTCTTTTCCAAGTGTAAGTACAAAGCTCTTGAATCTTCACCCCTCAGTCCTGCAGAAATCAGTTTCATTCATGTTTCTGAGTTTTAACCAGTCGCTTCTGGGGTTTCATTCCACAGTCCCTCCCCTAACATCTCTGCTACACGACAGCATGGCGGTTTCTCTTAGCCCTCTGCATGAGGCCAAGGCAGCGTCGACCCTCCTGGAAATGAACCAGGAGCTTGGCTCCCAGCTGGCACAATGTAAGCAGGACTTGAGAGACCTCAAGCAGAAACTGATTATTTCTGAAGCTACGGCCTATTTTCTGGCCAACCAACTGCAGAACTCCAGTAAGTGTCACAGGGTCCCGATCCCAAGAGATGATGGGCTGTCTTCCCTCTGAGAAATGAAAATCTCCACAGATTGATCTTTGACTCCCTTTATCAATGTCAACGTCATTCTGCTCATATTTGAGCAGAGACACAATAGGTGTTTGACTCCCAATTGAGGAGAATGGGAGACTGATAGTTCCTCACATCTGCTTTACAGAGGCACATTTTGAAGGGGTGGAATATCCATTCCACCACTTCAAAAGGGAGGATTTGGGGTAGTGATTTCCAGAGGCAATGTGCCACCCTATTCTAACCATCCATGGCCACCACAAACTGCCTGGGTATGATTTTAACCATAGAATGGAAGTATGACAGTGAGTGGGTGATAAACTTGGAATTCATTCCTTGATCACCTGTTTCTCCATCTTAGAATTTCTTAGCTCCCACAGATCTCATTGTACAAGTAGTTTTAGACAACATTATTCTTATGTCCTGAGGTCTAACATACTGTAAAGATATTACTGTATTATATATTATGGTATATATAATATATAACATAGTATACACTACAGTATATATTACTGTATGTATTACTGTTTATATATACATATATATAGATAGAGAACTGTACGATAGTAGCTCCATCTAAAAGCAATCAAATCATACCAGCCTTGATTAAAAATGGGAGCTGATCAAAGTGGTAGCATGTTTGATGTCAAATATCAGGGTATACCAGAGACTAGTCCTCGTACTAGACAAAGATACTTATGTAAGAGACAAGAGAATGTTGTACTTATAAAATTTTTTTGGTAAACTTACAGAAGAATATATTTCATGAGAGACCTGTTTTCCTGATTCTTCCTTATCTGGATCTATTATTTACCATACTCACAGTAGCATTTTCTCCTGTCTCAAGTCTGGCAAATGTATCACAGTTTTTCGGGAATAATCAAAACCTACCGCTGACCCTCCATGTTTCCTGGATCGGTCGAAATACTTTTTTTCTTTTTTGGGTCACACCCGGATGATGTCAGCGTTTATTCCTGGCTCTGCATTCAGGAGTTTCTCCTGGCTGTGCTCAAGGGACTAATGGGATGCTGGGGATGAAGCCTGGTTGACCACGTGTAAGTAAATAGCTGACAAGCTGTTCTGGTGTCTCCAGCCCCAAGTTATCCGATTTGTACAGTTTAGCATAGTCTTGGACTTGTCTGTTGATCCTACAAGGCTTGGTAAGTTGGGTCATGACTCAATCAATTTCAGGTGATATAAATTCAAACGTTGCTAGGAGGTAAGTCTAAGAGCAACTTCTGTTACTTCATCTACCTGAAGTAAATGGCTTCACTGCTACTGCATGTACTTTGGAACCACTGGCTACATATTCAGCTCAAAACTGAAGAGGAATAAATGCTATTCAGTTCGGCATATAGGAATGGAGGTGCGGAAATTAAGAACACATCAGTGTTTGGGTTTCATCACTGTTGGGTGAATGCTGCTCCTCCCTTGAGGGAAAGGGCAGTTTCAGGCAGATCGCGCCACAGATTAGGAGTTTCTCTTTTCTTTCCTCAGAGGATGAAGGCTGCAGAGAAATAATGGAAGGTATATTAGGAGAGAAGCTGCAGTGTCCAGAGAAGTCGGGAGATCAGACAGGCCTAATGGAGCAGCTCAAGTAAGGAGGTTGTGAGTGGGCGGCTGCTTGGAGAGCATGAGAATCTCTGAAGTGAGACGGGAACAGGGGAAGAAACTATGTGCTGGAACAGCTACACAAATATTTCTCTACAATTCAGACAATCACAACTTGTGGAGCTCCTTAACCCAATCAGTATTCACATCATTAGTGACCGTTTTAAGGTCTGGTTTGAAGTTCACAGGCTTCGTTGGACAAATTGATCAGTGCACTGTCCTGACTGGGTACAAGTTGTGTTACTTTTCTAGCTATGAATATTGTCTCATGGCTTCTGTTTCTCACTATCTCTTCCCCTCTTCTGCTCTTCCCTCTTTCTTCTTTGCTCTCTCTAACTCCTACTCATATGTGGGTCTTCATTGAAGTCCCACATACAGAAAATAGTGAGGAAATTAAGGGACATTCATTGCAGTAGGGTTAAAATGTCCCATGAGACTAGGGACCTCTATGATAATACTTGGAAATGTTCAACCTGGACAAGAACTGATTGTTGAATGTTGGTAAAGGGATGTGCACCTTTCAGTACCCGTATTGCAAGCCATAATGCCCAAACGAGAGGGGGATATAGAGGAGACCTAGGAGACACAGAGAAGGGAAAGAGAGTGAGAGAGTGAGTGAGTGAGCAAGAGACGGTGGTGCAAATATAAAGGTATATTGTGTGGGAGGGTAAGTGTGGACATCGGTTGAGTGAAATGTATACTGGTGAGGATCTGGTGTTGGAACACTGTATGACTGAATCTGATAATGAAAATTTTCGTAACTCTGTGTTTCCCAATGATTCAACTAAAAAGTAGATAAATTAACACATGCATCCTATAAGTTGATTCAAAAGAGTTGAACAATATCAGAAGATCACAAATGAGTATTCTAATAGTAATATTGTGTTGTACTAGTGATTTCTCTTTGCTCATTGAAGTCATCATCCATGAACTGGATTCTGTTTCATATGATAGTGCAAAAGCACTCATTGAAAGGTTTTTCAGTATTTTAGGTCTATCACTTATCCATTTGATTCCTAACCATCCTCCAATATGTGTCCTCAGGAAATGCAATAGTATAATGCAAAAAAAGTTACAGGATGGCTGGGATGTCTCCTGCCTACTCCACCAGTGCATTCATGTGTTAATGAAAGAAGACTTATCAATCATGCCGGTGCAGGCCCTAAGGCAGAAAATGACGGAAATGCAGGGTCTGGTGGAGCATGTCATTACCCAGCTCAGTCCAGGTAAGTAGGTCACATCACCCACTGTACTGAGCCCCAGCTCACCTCCACAATTCTACACTGCACCTCTAATGGCAATGCTTTCACAAGTCCTCTTGGTGTTAAATCACATTTAGGGAAAAAAGCAATAGTGCATTGGGTGGATATTTAGCATACCAGCAGCCTGCTAAGTTTCCTACCCTGGCATATCGTAGGCACCACGGAGCACCACAAAAAGTAATTTCTAAGTGCAGGGACTGGACAAAGCCCTCAACTTAGGAATTACTTCTTTTGTGTGGTCAGTCAACAAACATATATTTAAAGCACTGTTACAGGGGCAGAGAGACAGTGCAGCAGTCAGATTGTTCTCTTGCATGTGTCTGACCTAATATTTATTCCTTTGAACCCAGAGTCCCACCAACAGTGTTCACTAGGTGTTAAGTGTCAGTCCTGAGAACCACCAGTGGTGGTTCTCACTGAAAAAGGAAAACAACATAATCCAAAACCTTGAGATCACACTTGGGCTGTGATACAAGTTGAATGGCTCCGTGGGACTAGGGGAGAAGAACCTCTAGGAGTGCTGTGGGGTAGCTGGAAGATAGATGTAATTCATGACAGGACTCAATATTCTTGCCAGGAGCAGAAAGAGCATCACTGTGACAGCGGCGAATTTTCTATCTTTTTTTTTTTTTTGCTTTTTGGGTCACACCCAGTGATGCTCAGGGGTTACTCCTGGCTCTGCACTTAGGAATTACTCCTGGCAGTGCTCGGGGAACCATATGGGATGCCAGGAATCGAACCCTGGTCGGCTGCGTGCAAGGCAAAACACTCTACCTGCTGGACTGTCACTCCTGCCCCCAGCTGGGAATTTTCTAAGAGACCATGCTTCTTAGCAAATTTGTTTCTCAAGAGAGAAAAGTGATAGGAGGAAACTTGGAATTCTTAAAGTGCAAAAAGGTAATAAATTTAACAAGATAAGGATTTTAAAGAATCAGGATGTAACGATTTTGATTAACAGTTTCACGGATATAATACTTGCTGAATCTGAAATTCATGGTACAGAATATGCTTAAACACAAAAATATAACTTCAGTACAGTAAGGATACTTGTAATTACAGTTTGCACATTTCACCTAGTACGTTCTATGTCATTCACCACACCATTGCTAGTAAGTTGCATGGGAAATAGGTGAATGAGCATTTTTTGAATTTTCTATTTTGCAGAAAATAATGAAGAAGACCACAGTGTAAAAGAAACAGTGAAATCAAACAAAACAAGTTTAGAAACAAGCTAGAGGGGAATGGGCAAAATATGCAGACAGTGTCAGCAAGAATAGGACATGTGGCCTAGAAAGAACACCCAATTCGGTCAACCAACCAAGAATACCTTGATGCGTAGTATTTTAAAATGAGTTAGGCTGCGGCAAACCTGGTGTGGTTCTCCCTGTGTAGTTTCTGTCTCTGGCTCTACCACACTGGATATTCAAAACTAATTTCTCAAGAGAAGTCCTGTAGTTAGTGCATCAAACATTCGCTTACCTTTTCCCATGACGTCTTGCAGCCAAATTTTGTCATTGAGATAAGCCATAGTGATCTCCCAGATCTCCCTGTGGATTAAAGCTCCCTTCAGAAAAGGTCAGGACAGTAACTGGTGAGGTCCACTGTGTTCACTCTTGTCTCTCTTCTTTCCATCACTGTGTGGAGCAGCCTTTAAGGGCAGTCCAGACAGAGGAGGAGTCTGTGACTGCCAGGTTGTCTGGAAATATCTTCAGGTTGTGAACAGCCCAGCACTGAAAATGAAATCACAACTCATGAGTGTATAACTGTGCTTTCATGTAGCCAATACAGTCTTACTTCCTGCACATGAAAGTGCGCCAAGTAAAGCCCGAGCTGGTGGCTAGATCCAATAGTAACTTATTGATTTGAAGCAGGCTCTCAGACTGACATTAAACACATTTTTCAAACTCAGTGAGTTTGTTCGATTCTGTATCCAATGTCCCACCGTTTTCCTGTTGATCTCACTGGCACATGAGGAGATCCTTGCCAACATGACACACTTGCATCAACTTCTTTGCTGAGGCAGAGAACGTCTTTTGAAACTACCTTACGTGAAGGCTCTCAGTTTTTTCCCATTGACGACTGTGCCCCTTACATTGTATACTGTCTAAGGATGTTCAGCCTCTTCAGAATGTGAAAATAAAACCAGCTGTGTTTTTTGCATTAATCCCTGGAGGTGGCAGTTAAGAAAACTGTTAAAAAGCAGTTAGTAGGCCAGGATTCTGAGCCTGGAGGTGTGGCTCCTAAAGGCCCCAGGAGTGGACACTAGGGGGCCTACTAGAGAATCTGCTAGCAGAGCATGAGGGTCCTGCTGCAGAAGCTGCTGGGAGTGGGGGTGTTAGCTGGGGAACCTGCTGGAGGGAGAGAAGTCCTTGGAGAGAGGTTCCTGGAGTGAGGTGGAGTGAAGAGTGAGAGAAGACAAATTAAAGGAGAGCTTCAGGCTCTCTACAGGCTGTGGTCTATTTGTTTAACCGTGAATCGAGGAGAACAATTGTCAGCTCTGGACACAGTGGCAGACTTCAGTGAACCCCAATACTGTTGAGGACCCTGATGTTCCCTACATGTGTTTATTTACATCAAGCCAGACACTATGTCCTCGACATTATTCTATGTTAAATGTGTGGAGATCCAGTATCCACACTACTTATGTGTCTACACCCTTTCACCACTATCCACTTGTCCCTTCTAGTCTGGTGTTATGGCCCCCACTAATTCCATCTTCTGTACTATAATTGTCTGGAAACTCCAAGGAAAATCACTTCCATGACACATAACCAGTTTCTTACCACACACTACCAGAAGTGCTCAAAGTAGCAAAACGTGAGGACCTTTTTAGGGGTAATTGATACCAACCTGTGTCTGGCTGAACTTTGACCCTGTTTAAGTCATAGTTATTCTTGTTTTGGACAACAGGGGTTCACAGACTTGGCTGGTACGTTCTCATGCTGAGTTTTGGTTCAATAGTCATTGCACACTTCTTTGTGGCAATTGGGTGACAACAGTTCTTCTGTGACAAGGTGTGGCATTTGTGTGACCATGAGATCAAAAAGAACATGATTTGAAGGAGAGACATAATATGGTGTGACAGTTTCCCCTTTATCTAACATCCTCTTTTTCACCTAAACACCAAGTCACTGAACTGAAGGCAGATAAGAAAGTGTCACTGCGTCTCTGTTGCACAGGTATGGATATCTCTGGCTCCAAACCTGATTTCCAATAAATGTCTCTTTCAATTCTAAATATCTCTTTAATCTGCTTTGTTTGATAGCTCTGCCTCATCCCTGGCTATGACATGCCTTTCCATGTTGCCAGATTGTCTAAATGGTATCTCTACGTTTGCATTTGTTGTGTCCTGTTTTCAGCACTGTCATCCTCTGTGTCTCTGTCCTCTCACTGGATCCAGAGAGCGCATTTAGTATCAAGGCACCTCTACTTAGGCCATTTCTATTTTTTTAAACAATATTTTATTATACCACGGTGAGATATACAATTACAACGTTGTTCATGTTTGGAGATTTTGGTCACATAGTGTTCCAGCACCTGCCCTCCACCAGTGCCCATTTCCTACCACAAAAGTCCCCAATTCCCTCCCCCTCCCAAAGCCTGCTTAAGTGGCAGGTTCTTTATCTCTTTTCTCTCTCCCTCTCTTTCCCTTCCTTCTCCTAAACAATGAGGGTTGCACTACATTCACTTGGAAGCCATCATGTGCATTTTTTGATTAGGCCATTTCTTGGTCAGGATTTTCCATGCCGCAGAGCTCAGACTTCCCTCATAACTTCAGGGCCACTGTTTCTGTGAAGCCATTTGTCCCTTGTCACTTGCCTTGTTACTTTTCTTCCTGTTGCTCACGGATTGGCTCGAATGGGCACCAGTAGCGTCTTATTCATTGGGACTGGGGTTTATTATTATTATTACTGTTTTTGACATATCGAATACACCACGGATAGCTTGCCAGGCTCTGCTGTGGCTCTGGCTTCATCCCAGGGGGCCCAGTCTAATTTTATGTCAGACCATCGTCCATCCGGGGCCCGTGGGGTAGAGTTATTTGTTTACAGAAGTCTGTCTCCTATCTGCGCCCTGCCGATACATGGACATCACAACCACACCAGTAACACCTCAAGGGGCAGGGCCTTCTACTTACAAGAACAAAATTAAATAGTATGAAAAATACTAGTGTCAAATATTTTGATGTTGTTGAAGTAGCCAAAAAAAGTAATTTCATGCATGGATTTCTGGATATCCATCCACTAGTCTTAACTGACTGTGATTTTTTTAAATACACAGCTGGCATGTCCAATATGAAGAAATTAAGTAGTGTATAACTTCATATAAATTCAGGAGAACTATTGCTTATGGATTTGTGGAAAGATGTTTACTATTTCACCAAAATACAAAATGGATATTGTATTGTAAGATTAACTAGAATTAGAAGATACTTCCCAATATTCAAGAAAAAAATCATGTGGGTTTTCATATCTGTTCCTTATAATATTTCATTGCATCCTGCTCTTACAATATTCTGTTATCTCAGTGCAGGTGTCCCTGTGATTATATAGACATGACAATTATAATGTAAAAAAGGTATCAGGCAGTATTGACCAGAGTTGTTTATTCATTTTAGGAAATGACACTCTTCCTGATAAAAGAGAAGAAGAACAATTCTATGCCAGGTAACTGTGAAGAAAAAGAAATCTTAAAATTTAGGAAGCATTATGAGTTCAGCCAATGGTTACATTGCTATCCTGAGTTCTAGCTTTCAGTACTAAATATTCCTATTCATTAACAATGCCAGGAGTTGTGATTTAGGAGGACAATTTTTATGTAACCCTAAGAGAGGGCATTGCATGACTTAGTGACACGTCATCAGTACGGCAGCAGTGCTAATGAGTACAGAATTTTGGCTCAGTTCTATTGTTTGTCAAAAACTCAGTGCACCAGATTCATTTTCCAGAGGCCTGTGTGGAGTTGTTGACCTGGGTGTAATAAACAATGGCACCAGAACAAATTCACAAATCTCCTAGGGTAATATTGACTTTGAAGACTCAAATCATAACAGTATTAATTTTTAAGCAAGGCGAAGTTCATTGAGTTGCGGCATGAACCTATAAAAAGCTGTTGAAAAGTTTTGAAGTCACCTTACAGCGTTACCGTATGAGATAACAGATGCTTTCTCAGAAAATCCCCATCTTCTCTGTGTACTCAGCACTTCTATATTGCTTATGTACCCTTTGAGTCTCTCTCACTCAAACAGAACAAAGTAAAGGGGACAATTTCATATGTTTATTCATGGGAATTTACTGTCATGATTATTTACTTTTCCTGACATCAAACTGACCTATGGTCCTTGCTTGCTAATCCCATTCTTTTTCTTTTAGCAGTCCTCCAGAATCCATGATGGGTAACATCAACGTGGGTGATGAAGGCAATGAAGATACCGAGCACAGGCTTGATGAAGTCTACCTGCTGCCTTCTGAGAACTATGACCTCTCACTTCCCTATAAGCCTAGCAGATACCAGAGAGACACATGTTATGAACGGGAGGACTTCTCTTCTGTGAGCACACAGGGTGAGCAAAACCACCTTAAATTTCCTACTGAATAGCAGAGCCTCTTTCCCTTCTGTCCCACAAACCTGAGAGCTGAGGTCTGAAACCCTGTAAACATACTCAGGAGATTGCTACTGGTGAATTTACATTTCTGGTTCAATATTTGTAAGATAGAATGCAGAGCATAGTAATCTCTGTCTCAGAATACCTTCTGTGAGAAACCCTGTGTCTCAAGTGTGAGCTGTTGAAACTGTTAAGGCTAGATAGGAGGCTGGTAGGTAGGGACAAAGCCCATTGTGAAGAGATCCTGAAAACTTGCTCTTTGCCGTAACTTCTCTATACATTGAGTGATAGCTGTCCTTTAATTTATTTAATTTTGTCTAAGCAAGTAACAACCAAGCCCAACTCAGCTTAGCTTCTGAGATCAGATGAGATCGGTCGTGTTCAGGGTGTTATGGCTGTAGACAGGGTGGTACAACTCAGGGAATACTCTGCTGTGCACTCAGTAATTACTCTGGCGGTGCACAGGCAGTGCTATGGCATGCCAGAATCAAACGTGGGTCAGTCATGTGCAAGCCAAATGCTCTACTCGCTGTACCCTGATGTAGTTTTTAAAAAAAAACGTTCTGTCCACATCCAGAGATGCTCAGGTGTTATTCTTGGCTCTGTATTCAGAATTTACTCCCGTCCAAGGTTGGGTGACCATCTGGGATGTCGGAGATGTACACTGGTCAGTCGGGTGCAATGCTAGAATCATTCGTGCTGTTCATCTCCAACCACAACAAGATAGTAGTTGTTGGAAACAACTAAGAAGTATAGGAGATAGGACGGAGTAACAGTGCAGTAGCGATAGACTTGCCTATTCGGGCGCTGATTTGGGTTGAATGCAGGCATTCTATATGGTCCCTCTGCATGCATAGTCAGCAGTTAGTCCAGAGAACAGCTGGGTGTGTCCTTACCACAAAAGCCAATCAAAAACATTTATTCTAGAGATAAGTAAGGGAGGAATTATTTGTTCATCAGCTTCTTTAGAGAGGAAAAATCAATAAAATGAACACAGATGCAATATGTTAGATAGGAGTTCCTTTTCATCTGTTTTAAATTTTAATTGTATTAGTGATAAAATTGTTGTTAATTAAGTTGATTGTTTTTGACATTCAATCATTTTCTGGAAATAGCTATCTATCTATCCATCTGTACATCCATCTGTCTGTCTATCTTTTTATCTGTCTCTCTGTCTGTCCATCTATCTGTCCATCTGTCTCTCTGTCTGTCTGTCTCTCTGTCTATCTGATTGTCTGTCTGTCTACATTCTTTTGCTCTCTTGACACATGCAGTGGTGCTCAGGCTGACTTCTGGCTCTTTGTTCTGGGATCTCTCTTGCTGACCTTCGAGCATCCTGTATGGTGCTAGTGATTGAACCCACTTGGCCCCAAGCAAGGCAAGTGATCCTGATCACTATAACATCTCTCTGACCCCATCTCGTCATCAGTATTAAAGAAGAAAGTGTAATAAAGATCAATAGAGAGAAAGAACCAAAGCATCAATATTCACATCACCTCACACATGGACTTAGTGATGATATTCTTGTTTTTTTACTTGCAGTCAGTTATCAGTAGAGCAGTAACCCTGTAATCCCACAAGTAAGCATTATTTTATTTCCAGAAGTGACTTTCGAAGTTACTGTCAGCACACTGAGCTTGGATCCGAGATCAGAATTTGTGGATTTGTTTGCCAGCAAGTCTACCTGCCAAGCCAGTGGCAAAAGCATTGCTATTGGTTCCATAAAAGAGAAGATTATGGAAAGAAAACGTCTCTTTAGGAACTGGAGACTTGCCTGCCGATTCCCAGGCCTCCACACTTAGGGTAAGAAAGACTTTATGACAAGAGTTCTTAGATGGATAATTCCTTCCATGTATATTTTGCAAATAAAGTTTATCACCCCCTTGGTTTTTCTCTATTCACTTCAACAGTAGATGCTGCCTCATCTTTCCTGTTTCCCATGGAGCTGACACCCTGCCAAGACTCCTGTCTGTCTCTCTTTTTGGCACCCTGAACACCGCTGTGTTCCTTCTCTGCCTCTCTTCTTTCCTTGCAGTCACATTCTTAGCTATACAGGCCGAGTAATTCACCCCTGGAGAGGTGTGAGAAAGCCCACTAGACTGCACACAAAGAGAGGGGAGTGCCTGCTGCGGTAGAAGTGGCAGCACAGCCTGCTACGAATGGGTTCCTCAAAGATGAGCTCCAGAGTTCCTTCACCAGGCCGGATGCAGTTTACAGAGGTGCTTCCCTAACTTGTGCATAAGGGATTTCTAGTCACAGCCCTGATGCCCTTGTCAAGGGCAACTCTGTGCCCTCTGTCTCAGGAGTGGTATCCTAGAGGAGGGCCTGACATGCTGAATCAGGATCCAACAGATATGAGAAATATTTTTTACTCATCATTTATTCCTGACAACATTCATTCCTTACTTATACAGGAAAGGCCAAAGTCATCCATATGGAAGTGCTGAGGGGAACAGTAGGAAGGTGTACACCATACAATGCATACCTTTAGCATGAGGGTTCTCTGCTCTTAAAGTGTGAACAGTGTGAACAGCCTGCATGTGGACAGAAAATCAAGGCTTTCATGATGAAAACACTTGAGTCCTTTCTTTTAAACATCTTGGAAATAAAATTTCCTCTTTGAATGGAGGAGTCTGCAAAATCGAAATGAAGAGCTCACAGCAAATTCATTACTGTCAGTTAATGGGGCAGTGATGAAACATCAGCCAGGGGTGGACAGTGGATGGGATTAGACTTGTGTGCACCAGGTGGCCTGGCTGAGCATTATATCTGCACATCCATACAAGATTCCTGCACTAGAACTATAGTATATATATATATATATATATATATATATATATATATATATATATATATATATATATATATATCACGATCCACGATCTTCCCGTTGATCATCTATTTGCTAGAGCGGGCACCAGTAATAACTCCATATGTCCTGTCTCATGCCAGTAGAGCCAGGGGCACCGGCTTGCTACAGGAACATAAAGAGCCTCAAACCATTATATTAGGCAATGGGAATGACCTAATATAATGGTCACTGGAATTTGGCATATCATATACAACACGAGAAGCTTGCCAGGCTTGCCGAGCGTGAGGCAAACTCTTTTAAACACCTCCAAATAAAGCAATTATTGATGAACCGCTTGCTGCGCGCGAGCCAGCGCTGTGATGGTCTGGTCTGCTGGGTGGAGTTCTGACGAGAGGGAAGTCCAAAAGTGGAAAATGGCGGCGCCCGTGGAGTGAGGGAG
Source organism: Cryptotis parvus (assembly GCA_021461705.1). Classification (NCBI taxonomy): domain Eukaryota; kingdom Metazoa; phylum Chordata; class Mammalia; order Eulipotyphla; family Soricidae; genus Cryptotis; species Cryptotis parvus. Next base: position 118,728 of record JAJIBD010021549.1, read on the forward strand.
GGGTGGTCTGACTTGTTGTGAGGCTCTGCCGAGAAGGTGGGCCATGGCTAGAACCCGCTATGCCTCCCGACTGCCTCATGAACGGCTGTGCACAGGGAGAGCAAGGAACAGCTCTGCCCCATGTGTGAGAGTCTCTGGACCAGCATACCTGGGCCGGATTGAGGAAAAAGCTGCTGCAGGGTGGGTGTCAGTGATCCGGGCTGTGATGAGCTGGTCTGCTGGGTGTGTGAGGCGTACTCAAGATTGTGTAGTGACACTGATGTTATCTGAGTAACATATGTAAAAGTCGATGGCCAACGGCTCTGTAGTGTCACCGTTCCTTTGGGTAACAATGGGTTGATGTCAATATCAGGTGTCTTGTTCTTTCCAGAGGGTCTGTGTAGGTTCCAGAGGTATTACTTCTTCCTGACTTTCCTCTCAGTCAACCGGGTAACCCCGTTCAGCTCTTTCTCAAGAGAAGCTTGAATAAATATCTCCTGACTCATTCTCCGCCTAGCCACTCCCTTAGCAACCTCTCCAGACTAGCTACCAGCAGGACCCGAAAGACTAACACAAGATTTCTTTCTCTCTCCCTTTTATGTAAGAAGTCTGAGACATATGTGGTGTCTCTTGAGGACACCTTATCATAGACATAATAAGAAAGTCAATGAGTCTGATATGGCTTGAATATGCCCTTTCTAAAGATATATCTGTACCCTTTGCCTTTCTTTAATGATGCCCCTGATGTTATAACTATCTCATTTATATTGTACAAATAAATTCCAATTTCACATACCCCATATTGAATGTATAAGTACTGTGCGATGGAAATAATCTTTCCGTTCTCCTTTAATACCACTAAAATCTTATAAAAGCTACAAAAACGATAAATAGCTTAATCTGGGTCTTAATCAAATGACTGTTTTCATTGAGCTTATTTGATCTCACTGTCACTGTATCACTGTCTTCATCGATTTGTTCGAGTGGGCACCAGTAACATCTCCATATGACCTGTCTCATGCAAGTAGAGCCCAAGGGCACCTGCTTGTTCCAGGAACATAAAGAGCCTCAAACCATTCCATTAGGTTATGGAAATGAGGTCTATAATTGTTACTGGTATCTGGCATATCAAATACGACACGGTTAAATTGCAAGGCTCTGCCGTGTGGGTAGTATACTCTTGTAGTATGCATACTCTTGTAGTATTTGATCTCACGTCTGAGTATTTATCCACATCGTCATATAATGGGGAGTGTCATCAACATGACGTCTGAGAGAGAGGGCCTCCAAACAGCTTAGGCTGTGGTATGCCTGAGCACTAGATCACCAGAAGCTTCTGGGTTCCTTGTGTTAGACCTGTGCCCTCCAAACTGGACCGCCAGGGGGCAAGCTCGGACCACTCTCCCTCAGCCATGACTCAGGAAGCATCTGGGCTCCACCCCTGTGAATCCTGTGTGGTGTGAGGGGAGCTCAAGACACTGTCCCTTCTGGTCACTCCCCAGGGCCAGTGCGGAGAATGGGGATGGGCAACCCAGAGCAAGGTGCTAGGAGCCAAAAGAAATCAGCAAATGAGGCTGGAGGCGGGGGCTCACCCCTGAAGGCAGCCTTGTGCACATAGAGCAGCAGACAGGATGCCCCGGGGTGAGGCATCAGTGTCCATGTCCCCAGAGCGCTGTGTTGGTGCCTCTGGTACATCCCAAGTGACACACTCTTGGGCTCAGGATGCCCCTAAGGCTTGTTGCTGAGACGGGTGGTAGCTCAGGGCTAACCAGGGTCCAGCCTGGGCCTCGGGGAGTCCAGTTGTCTCGAGTGTCCTGTGTGGGTTTAGCTCTTAAGGTGCTACCCTGACATGGCGCTTCTAGCTGATCTGCTCTGAATGTTCCAAGTTTCCTCTGGTGCTGAAACAGTGTCTGTGCGCTTTACCTGTAAGTTTCTTTTCATCAGTCTCATGCTCATGACACAAGGTTTCGTGGTTTTACATGTTTGCTCTGGGTCTGTGGTATCCCAGGGCTAAGTAAGGTACATGCCTCGCAGGGCTGCTGGCTCCCGCTTGTGCCTGACCTCATCTTCCCTGAGTATGTGCAGCGGTGTAACCCTGGATTCCCCCTACACCCCACCGTACCCTCTGGAGTGCACTTACACCCACTGTACCCCATCCACCACGTAATCTCTGGCAGCCCAGGGACTTGTGTCATCCATCCCATCATCTGGCTTTGAACCACAGGCTGGTTTGTGTAGGACCGTGGAGGTTAGGCCTCCATTTTCTAAGCACTCCGAGGTAGTATAGTTTCAAAAAGATGAAACAATATATGAAACACAATTTAAAGTAGCTCAGTGAGGCCCTCGTATAATATTATTATACAATTTTACCATATTGTATTGAGAGCAAATTTTAGGTAATTGGCACATGGTTTCCCATGAGGAACTTGTGGGGTCTAAAGATCATCTAAGACTATCTATCTGGGTGGTACAGGAGGGGAATCAAGTGTGAGAATTGGATGAGACTGGTTGCAGGTAATCCCCACTTTCTTCCATTAAGACATGCCAGGCTGTACTAAGCAAGTTCCATGGTGGTCCAGTGCCTTGGTGCAGCCTGGTGTGATTCCCTTCAGGGAAACCTGTTCCGCCCACCTGCACACCCTGCTGTTCTGCTGGCAGAACTCTTCTACAGCTTATATTACTAGTTACATTTCAAACGCAGGGACAGGTCAGGAGCTTCCACATGCAGTGCAGGAAATTGGACATAATTCTCTTTGGCCCGAGGACAGAAGTAGCACCATTTCTGCCAAGTCACCCCAAAAAGTAGGGTAACCCGAAAACTTTATACCAGGTTGTCCTTCAGCCTGCCACTTGTCATTGGAATCAATTTCTAGCACACAAAATGTGTGGGGCTTCATGAAACAGTGAAGCAGAAAGCAAATGCCACCAAACTGGACTTTTTGTCAATTCTCACACTTGTATCCTGGGGCATTGTGGTGCTGCCTAGGTTAAGGTTCTTGCACAGACTTCACTTATTCAGCAGGAGCTCAGGTGCTGGAGTCACATAGTCAGCGCTTCTGATTTTCTCCACCTATCAAGAGCAGTGAATAGGGTCCCGCACTGAAATTCTCATTACCTGTGCATTGGATACATGGCTCCTGACCCACCCCCCATGCCTGTGCTCAGCCACTGTGATTCTCCTTGGGCAGCTCACTGCAACCCACCCTCTGGGGTCGACTGTTCCTCTCTGGGGACCCCTTCTGCTCCTTCAAGATCCTGAACTCATTCTCTTTCAGCCTGAGGGTGACGACATTGGCTGAGCTCTTTGTGTGTGTGTGTGTGTGTGTGTGTGTTTGTGTGTGTAAGTCATTCGAGCATCCAATCGGCCCCTTTGCCTTTCTCCTCGGCCACTTTGATTTCTATCCCCGTGGAACATGGACCAGTTGCCGGGGCCACCACCCGGGTTACCAGGACTGCAAGACAGGGCAGTTCAAGTCCAGAGGCCCTGCTGGGGTCTCCCTCCTGAGGATGACACTTCACTCTGCCCAGACCATCTGCCCGGGGCACTGTGCCCACCCTGCCCTGGGAAGCTCCAAGAAGCACGAGGAAAGGCAACCCGGGATAAAGAAATGATGGAGGACCGCCCTCCTGACGCCATCCGCCCCGACGTCCAGCAGCTCCGGCGCTATCCCCACCAGGTGCGTTCCCACGGCGGAAAGCCCCCCATGGCACCCCTTTCCAACATAAAGGGCTGGAACTTTGAGAAGGGGACCAAGCCACACCCAGCTTTTTCGGATCTTCCACTGGACTACCTCCACCCTGACCCCCTGACTCTGGAACCACCCACCGACACCCCAAAATTCCGCACAAATTAATATCTATCTACCTGAGATACCACTGAGCATTTACTCCTACATTCTTTGCTATATATCTCTAACTGCAAAGTAATTCAGGCACCTACTAACTCTATTGACTGGTCACCCATAACACATATTTTCAACCTATGATAGTCATTATGGTAAAGCAACGCAGAATTCCTTCAAGCTCTACAATTGAAGTCACTAACACAGATGAGTCAAGCAATAACCATGACCTATATAACCTCTCTGAAAAGGAATTTCGGAAGGAACTGTTAAAGATTCACAAGGAACTCAAAGAAACAATGGAATACAAAGTCAATAAAATACAAGAGGACATGAGAGCAGAATTAAGTAAATTTCAGACCAAAGTACAAGCAGAAATGACAGATATTAAAAACGAGGTAAGTGAACTGAAAAACACAGGAGAAGGTCTCCAAAGCAGAGTAACATCTACTGAAGAAAGAATTAGGGATCTCAGAGACTTGGTTTAGAGATTCTGTAGACAACACCAGAAGATGGAAAAAAAGACTCACAATCAACGAACAGACTACCAAAAGAAAATCGGGATGAAGACAAAAGGAACAACATACGCATCATTGGGGTCCCAGAAGGGCAAGAAGAAAACCCAGATGAAGAAGAAACTGTCAAAGCCATCATCGCTTAGAAATTCCCTGAACTGAAGAAAGCATGGTCCCAGATACAGGAGGCCCGTAGGATACCAGCTAAAAGAAACCCCAATAAGAATACTCCAAGACACATCCGTATTAAAATGACTAAAACGATAGATAGAGTTACAATACAGAAAGCAGCAAGATAAAAGAAGGAAATCACATTCAAAGGAGGATCCCTGAGATTTCCAGCAGACTTCTCAGATGAAACACTCCCAGCCCGAAAACAATGGTGGGATATTGTGAAAAGACTCAATGAACTGCAGGCTTCACCAAGAATTCTTTACACAGCTAGACTTACTTTCAGATGTGAAGGAAAGATATACAACTTCATGGATAAACAACAACTCAGGAAATTCATAGACTCAAAACCAACTTTAAAAGGAGGATTGAACGGTCTATTTTAAAATAAGACAACCCAAAACCATAACAAGTTTAAACAGAAAGATGGCACAAAATCCAATGAAAATAATATCTCTCAACGTCAACGGTTTAAATGCACCAATTAAGAGACATAGGGTGGCAAAATGGATTGAAAAACTGAATCCAACATTCTGCTGCCTACAAGAAACACATCTGAATAATCACAGCAAACAGAGACTCAAAGTCAAAAGCTGGAAAACCATTCTCCACACAAACAACTCCTCCAAAAAAGGCATACTCGTATATGATAATATAGACTTCTGGCTGAAAAAGGTTAAAAGGGACAATAAAGGCCATTTCTTAATAATTAAGAGATATGTATACCAGGAAGAAATCACACTACTAAACATATATGCGCCAAGCCAGGGGACAGCAAAATACTTAAAACGACTATTAATAGACCTCAAAGAAGAAAGTAACAGTAGCACAATAATGAGAGACGTCAACACTGACTTATCGACTATGGATAGATCGAAGAGAGTGAAACTCACTAGGGAAATACTAGACCTGAAGGAAGAAATAGAAGAAATAGAGCTGGTTGATATATATACAGGGCTTTTCATCCCAAAAAAAGCTGAATACAAACTTTTTTCCAGTGCACATGGAAAATTCTCCAAGATAGACCATATACTGAGCCACAAAGCATACCTCAACAAAAAGGGGGGGGGGGGGGGGGGGGGGGGGGGGTGGTAGTTGATGTGGGGGGGGGGGGGGGGGGGGGGGGGGGGGAACGCAAAACCAGAAAAAAGAAATTGTGTCAACTATCTTTTCAGATCACGATGCACTAAAAATAGTAGTTAACCATAGACAGAAGCTGGGAATCAAATGAAACAATTGGAAACTGAACAGCTCACAGTTGAACAACAAAGGGGTCATAGAAGAAATCAAACAAGAAATCCAAAGATTCCTAGAAACAAGTGACAATGAAGATATCAACTTTCAGAACTTGTGGGACAAAGCAAAAGCTGTGCTAAGAGGAAAGTTCATAGCTCTACAAGCATTCATAAGGAAAGAAGAAAGGGCCCACATAAATAACCTGACCTCACGGCTGAAAATATTAGAAAAAGACCAACAAAAGAAGCCCAACCCAGGCAGAAGAAAGGAAATAATAAACGTATGGAGGAAATCAACAAGTTGGAAACCAAAATAACAATCCGAAAGATTAATGAAACCAAGAGCTAGTTCTTTGAAAAAATTAAACAAGATCTACAAGCCACTGACAAGACTTGTAAGGACAGGGAAAGAGAGAACCCAAAAAAAACAGAATCAGAAATGAAAATGGTGACATCACAACAGAAAAGACAGAAATCCAAAAGATCATCAAAGATTACTTTGAGAACCTGTATGCCACGACACAAGAGAACCTAGGAAAAATGGATAAATTCCTGAAGTTCTTTAACCTTCACAATTGAAACAAGAAGACCTCCAATACCTGAATAAGCCTATCGCCATCGAGTAATATGAAACAGTAATTAAAAGTCTGCCCAAACACAAAGGCCCAGGTACAGATGGGTTCACTAGTGAATTCTACCCAACCTTTAAGGAGGAGCTACTGCCTGTCCTGTTCAAGCTCTTCCAGGAAATAGAAGAAACAGAAAACTCCCAAACAGCTTCTACGAGGCACACATCACCCTGATACGCAAAACATGGAGAGAAAACACAAAGAAGGAAAATTGCAGACCAATCTCCTTGAAGACAACATATGCTAAGATCTTCAACAAAATACTAGCAAACAGAATCCAAAGACTCACCGAAAAGATCATACATCATGACCAAGTAGGATTCATCCCGGGGATGCAAGGATGGTTCAACATTCGCAAATCAATTGACATCATACATCATATCAATAAGAGAAAAAATAAAAACCATATGATCCTATCAATAGATGCAGAAAAAGCATTTGAAATGATCCAGCACACATTCATAATTAAAACCCTCCAGAAAATGGGAATTGAAGGAAGCTTCCTCAAGATAGTCAAAGCCATCTACCAAAAGCACACAGCTAGTATCATTCTCAATGGGGAAAAATTGAAAGCCTTCCCCTTAAGATCAGGAACACGACAAGGTTGCCCTCTCTCACCTCTTTTATTGAATAGAGTACTGGAAGTACTCGCCATACCAATCAGAGAAGAAAGGGACATTAAGGGCATCCAGATAGGCAAGGAAGAAATCAAGCTATCAATATTTGCAGATGACATGGTATTATAATTAGAGACCCCTAAACTCTCCACCCAAAAACTCTTAAACAATAGATATGTATAGTAGAGTGGCAGGGTACAAAATCAATACCCAAAAGTCGGTGGCTTTCCTATACACAAATCACGAAAGAGAAGAAAGGGATATTAAGAAATCGATTCCACAGTTTGACAAAGAATGTAAAGGATCTCTACAAAGAAAACTGAAAACCGTTACTTCAGGAAAAAAAAAAGACCTGAGGAAATGGAGACACATTCTCTGCTCATGGATTAGAAGGATTAACATTATCAAAATGGTAATACTCCCTAGAGCTTTGTACAGATTCAATGCGGTCCCTATAAAGATACCCATGATGTTTTTCAAAGAAATTGGACAAACACTCCTGAAATTTGTATGGAATAATAAGCCCCCACGAATAGCTAAAGCAATCCTTGGGAAAAAGAAGATGGGAGGTATCACTTTCCCCAACCTCAAGCTCTACTCCAGAGCAGTTGTTTGAAAAAACTTTTATACCTCCGTGAGACATACAATTACAAAGATGTTCACAATTGGTTCTTTGTAATACAGTATTCCAGCTCCCCTCCCTCCACCAGTGCCCCATTTCTACCACCAATGTACCCCCCACCCCTCCCGCCAACCCTCAGGCTGCCTCAATTGCAGGCACCTCCGTTTCCTCTCTTTCTCTCTCTGTTGCTGCATCTATCTCCCTCTTATTTTACATTTTGTGGCTAGCCCTGCAGATATTTAGAGTTTATCACTTAAGTCTCTCTATATATTCAATGGTGAGTTTTAATCTGCCATTACCATTTCCCACATTTAGTAAAACACTGGTATCTATTTATATCCTATAAATGAATGCAGTCATTCTCTATCTGTCCTTTTCCTTCTAATTTCATTCAGCATGATAGTCTACTAGTCCATCCACTTTCAGGTAAATTTCATAACTTCATCTTTTCTGACAGCTGCATAGTATTCCATAGTGTCAATGAACCACAGTTTCTTTAGCCAGTCCTCTGTTCTTGGGCATTTAGGTTGTTTACAGAGTCTAGCTATAGTGAATATTGCAGAAATGAATATAGTACAGATAGTGTTTCTGCTATGTGTTTTTCGGTCTCTCGGGTGTATTCCCAGGAGTGCTATTGCTGGATGAAATGGGAGCTCAATATCTAGTTTTCGGAGGAATGCCTATATTACAACTTCTTACAGAGCGTTCTAATTAAGACAGTGTGGTATTGGTATAGAGACTGACCCGTAGACCTATGGAATAGAACTGAATATCCTGAAACACATGCTCAAATATATAACCACTTAATCTTTGATAAAAGATCAAAAAATATTAAGGGGAGCAAAGAAAATCTCTTCAACAAATGGTGCTGGGAAAACTGGGGAGCTACGTGTAAAAAAAATGAACTTATACCTCCTCCTAACGCCAAACACATAAGTCAGATCAAAATGGATTATGGATCTCAACAACAGACATGAATATATAAGGTACGTCGAAGAAAACATAGGAGAAACGTTCTACGACATCCAAACTAAAAGTATCTTTAAAGACAACACACCACTGACCAAGCAAATGGAAGCAAAGATAAACAAACAGAATTATATAAAATTGAAAAGCTTCTGCACCTCAAAAGAAAAGGGGAGAAGAAATGAACAGAAGCTTCCAAAAAAGAAGAAATTCGAATGGCCAAAAGGCATATGAAAAAGTGCTCTTTATCTTTAATCATCAGGGAGATGCAAATCAAAACAACAATGAGGTACCATCTCACACCACAGAGACTGGCACACATCTAAAACAGCAAGAACAACCGGTGCTGGCATGGATGTGGGGAAAAAGGGACTCTGATCCACTGTTGGTGGGAGTGGAGTGCCGACTGGTCCAGCCCTTTTGGAAAACAATATGGCATTCCTCCGAAAACTAGATATTGAGCTCCCATTTGATCCAGCAATAGCACTCCTGGGAATATACCCTAGAGACCAGAAAACGCATAGCAGAAACACTATCTGTACTTCTTTATTCATCTCTGCGCTATTCACTTAGCTAGAATCTGGAAACAACATAAATGCCCGAGAACAGAGGACTGGCTAAAGAGACTGTGGTTCATCTACACTATGGAATACTATGCGGCTGTCAGAAAAGATGAAATTATGAAATTTACCTGCAAATGGATGGACATGGAGACTATCATGCTGAGTGAAATTAGTCAGAAGGAAAAGGACAGATATAGAATGACTGCATTCATTACTAGGATATAAATAGATACCAGTGTTTTACTAAATGTGGGAAATGGTAATGGCAGATTAAAACTCACCATTGAATATACACAAAGAGACTTAAGTGATACACTCTAAATATCTGCAGGGCTAGCCACAATATATAAAATAAGAGGGAGAGAGATGCAGAGACAGAGAGAGAGAGAGAGAGAGAGAAAGAGTGGAAACTGGGCTGTCTGCTATTAAGGCAGCATGGGGGTGGGTGGGGGGGGGGTGGGGTACATTGGTGGTGGAAATGGGGCACTGGTGGAGGGATGGGTGCTGGTATACTGTATTACCAAGAACCAGTTATGAACACCTTTGTAATTGTATGTTTCACGGTGGTATAATAAAAAATTTTTAAAAATTTAAAAAGAACAAAAAAAAAAAGTAATGGTGACCAAGATACAAAGACAATCCACAGAGTGGGAAAGAATATTCACCCAATACCCATCTGACACGGGGCTAATATCCAGGATATATCAGGCACTGGTAGCACTTCACAAGAACAACTGGTCCTGGCATGGGTGTCGGGAAATGGGACTCTCATCCACTGTTGGTGGGAGAGCCGACTGGTCCAGCCCTTTTGGAAAACAATATGGGCATTCCTCTGAAAAATAGATACTGAGATCCTATTTGATCCAGCAATAGCACTCCTGGGAATATACCCAAGAGACTGAAAAACACATAGCAGAAACACTATCTGTACTTCTTTATTCATCTCTGCGCTATTCACTATACCTAGAAATCTGGAAACAACCTAAATGCCCGAGAACAGAGGACTGGCTAAAGAAACTGTGGTTCATTTACACTGTAGAATACTATGCGGCTCTCAGAAATTATGAAATTATGAAATTTACCTGAAAGTGGATGGACATGGAGACTATCATGCTGAGTGAAATTAATCAGAAGGAAAAGGACAGATAGAGAATGACTGCATTCATTTATAGGATATAAATAGCTACCAGTGTTTTACTAAATGTGGGAAATGGTAATGGCAGATTAAAACTCACCATTGAATATACATAAAGAGACTTAAGTGTAAACTCTAAATATCTGCAGGGCTAGCCACAATGTGTAAAAAGAAGAGGGAGAGAGATGCAGAGACAGAGAGAGAGAGAAGAGACAGAAAGAGAGGGAAAAGGGGGTTCCTGCTATTGAGGCAGCCTGGGGTGGGCAGGAGGGGGGTGGGGTACATTGGTAGTGGAAATAGGGCAATGGTGGAGGAATAGGTGCTGGAATACTGTATTACCAAGAACCAGTTATGAACACCTTTGTAATTGTATGTTTCCACGGTGGTATAATAAAAAATTTTTTAAAATTAAAAAAATAAAACAAACAAAAAAGAAATCAAATCCATTCACTACTGTACCACAGAAAATCAAATACCTAGGAATCAGCTTAACCAAGTGTGTAAAGGACCTATACAAAGAGAACTACAAGACACTGCTTCAAGAAATAAAAGGAGGACACGAGGAAATGGAAACACATTCCCTGCTCATCGATGAGGAGATTAACATTGTCAAGATGGTAATACTCCCTAGAGCTTTGTACAGATTCAATGCGGTTCCTATAAGGATACACATGACATTCTTTAAAGAAATTGACCAAACGCTCCTGAAATTCTTATGGAATAATAAACCCCGACGGATAGCTAAAGCAATCCTTGGGAAATAGAAGATGGGAGGCATCACCTTTCCCAACCTTAAACTGTACTACAAAGCAGCAGTAATAAAAAGAGCATGTTACTGGAATAAAAACATACCTGTGGATCTATGGAACAGACTTGAGTATCCTGACACCCACCCTCAAAGACATGATCAGTTAATCTTTGATAAAGGTGCAAAGCGTCCAAACTGGAGTAAGGAGAACCTCTTCAACAAGTGGTGCTGGGAAAACTGGACAGCTACATGTAAAAAAATGAATTTGGACCTGTGTCTAACACCTTGCACAAAAAACAGATCAAAATGGATTAAAGATCTCAATATCAGACCTGAATCCACATTGAAGAACATATAGGAAAAACCCTTCACGACATTGAAGTTAAAGACATCTTCAAAGGTGAAACACCATTAACAAAGCAACTAGAAGAAAAGACAACTAGAAGCAAAGACAAGGGACTACATGAAACTAAAGAGCTTCTGCACCTCGAAAGAAACAGTGACAAAGATAGAGAGACAGTCCACAGAATGGGAAAGAATATTCACCCAATACCCATCTGATAAGGGGTTAATATCCAGGATATATCAGGCACTGGTACAACTATATAAGAAGAAAACAGCCAACCCCATAAAAATGGGGAGAAGAGATGAACAGTAACTTTGACAAGGAAGAAATCGAATGGCCAAAAGGCATATGAAAAAATGCTCATCATCACTAATCATCAGAGAGATGCAAATCAAAACAACAATGAGATATCACCTAACACCACAGAGACTGGTCCATATTCAAAAGGGTAAAAGAAACAAGTGCTGGCGCGGAAGCGGGAAAAGGGGACTCTCATACATTGTTGGTGGGATGTCGACTTGTACAACCTTTCTGGAAAACAATATGGACATTCCTCCAAAGACTAGAAATTGAGCTCCCTTTTGACCCAGCCATAACACTCCTGGGAATACACTCTGGGAAGCCAAAAACACACAGCGGAAAACAATCAGACTTTTACTTTCGTAGCAGCACTATTCACAATAGCCAGAAACTGGAAACAACCAGTATTCCCGAGAACTGATGACTGGATAAAGAAACTGTGGTACATCTACACAATGGAATACTATGTACCTGTTAGGGAAAATGAAGTTATGAAATTTGCGTATAAATGGATGGACATAGAAAGGATCATGTTGAGTGAAATTAGTCAGAAGGAAAGAGAGAGACATAGAATGAAAGCATTTATTTGCATGACATAAATATATCAGGTGGTCTTACCAAAAGAGGAAATTACCGCAAATGTGAGGGCATCAGAGGTTAGGTAAGACTGAGAAGGGAACATGTGTGAATAAGTGTGGAATGGGCTGATACCAACATAGAACTGAGCATTAAATACAGGCAAAAATCATGCACATGATGGCTTCCAAGTGTATGTAGTGCAACCCAGAATGTGTAGGAGAATAAAGGGAGAGAGAGGGAGGAAGAAAAGAAATAAAGAACCTGCCATTTAGTCAGGCTATGGGAGGGGGAGGGAATTGGGGACATTGGTGGTGGGAAATGGACACTGGTGGAGGGTGGGTGCTGGAACACTATGTGATCGAACCTCCAAACATGAACAACATTGTAAGTGTATATCTCACGGTTATATAACAAAATGTTTAATTAAAATTAAAAAATAAAAAAACATTAAAAAAAAGAAATGATGGAGAGGCAGGAAGGAAGCTGGGGAGACTGTGGGAGCCACCGGAGGCCTGAACCGAGGCTGGATTCGTGGATGGAGACTCGAGTGGATCGATGGTTCCCTGCCCCTGCGAGTGGGAGCAGGTAAGATGGGGCTTGGCGCAGGAACTAGGCGAGCAATGTCTGGACAGCGGCTAGTGCTTGTCGCGGTGGACTCTACACCTGGGTCCAGTTAAGGTCCTGGCAGTTGCCGCTGCCCAGGTTCCCGTCCCGTGTCTCGTTGCTGTTGCTTTGACACACCCGGCGACTCCCCTGCTAGACGCCCTAAGAGCCCTTTCCGCTGTGGATGCTGCCCCCGCATGCCTCGAGACAACAGGACTAGGTAAATGAACCTTCCCAGACTCGGGAAATGAGCCTCCCAGGGCAGGGCCGCCACCCCATTCCCATTGCCAAGGCGTTTCTCTGAGACACTTGATCAACACTGGGGCGTGGTTTTAGAGGTGACATTGGTGGCAAGTTGAGAGTTCAAGATTTTTAAGCATTTTTAATTTTTGGCCTTCTGATTTCTTCCACCCAACCACCGCCAGGAGAGGATTTACAGCTTTCTCTTCAGGTCTTGGAGGGGGAAGATTAAAGGGCCAATGGTTTCCCCCAAGTGTCCCCACTGTGTGTCTGGGCATGGCCAGAATTCAGGGAAATAATTTCTAGTGGCAGAAGCCGCATCCAGAGCTCCAGGCGCCTGAGAAGTGTAGGCAGGAGCAGGGGGAAGGGCTGCAGGAGGCTGCCGGGCAGCAGGCCAGGATCTGAGGCCGTGGCCACTGTGGTTGCGAAGGATCCGTTGATGAGTGTGTCTAGGCCGTCACTGCTCAGAGTCCTGATGGGGTCAGAGATTGCGGGGTCCCTTCTGATGTCCCCCCAGCTCCTGGGGGTGCCTTGACTGGAGAGCTGTGCTGGGTGCTGCTGCTGCGGTTTGTCCCCGGTGTGCTTGCAGAAGGGCTGAGCACGGTGAGGATCTTGTCTAGGAGTGGGCAGTGACCGCGCACCATATCCTCCCCTGGGGATCTAGTAGTTAGGATTTGGTGCTTTCACTGCCACGGCTGGGTTCGATTCCCTGTCAGGGAAGCCTCTTTGGCATTTTCCTCTGGGATGCAAATAATCTTGCTCAACCCGATTGGCACCAGGGGCTAGTCCAGAAAGCAGAGCAGTGGAGTAGGTGCCTCTGGAGCAGGTCAGGCCCTGAGAAAATGTTCCAGTCCTCTCTCTCAGGTGCTCGTGGTTATGCAGTTTGTTGTTTTCTGTACCTCAATGTCCTAGGAAGTCGGGTCACTAGAGCACCAGGTCGGATTAGAATGTGGGTGTTGGTTCCTTGCTTGTGGAATCTCATTTCCATCACACTGAAATGACAAATTTCAGAGGAAATGCTATGTAACAATGGAATTTCCAATGCCACCAGAGTATTTTTTAAATTTGTATTTAATTAAAAATTTTTATTCGTGGCAGAAAAAAAAATTATTAAATTTTTAATTTAAATTTGTTACTCGTGGGGCCGGAGTGATAGCAGAGTGAGTAGGGCATTTGCCTTGCAAGCAGCCAACGTGGATTCGATCCCCGGCATCCCATAAGGTCCAGCGAGCACCGCCGGCAACAATTCCTGAGCAAAGACCAGGAGGTTCTTGAGCATCTCCAGGTTTGACCCAAAAAAGAGAAACAAAAAATCTCTTTTGAAACAAAAACAAAAATACAAACAAAACAAACCTTTTATTTGTTTTGGGTCAGCTCCAGCTCATTGCTCTGGATTGTATAGTGTGAGGATGGAACCCAGACTCCAGCAGGCAGAGCATGGAAAGAGCCCCTGGAACCATCTCCTGAGCCGAATATGCTGATTTTGTGAATATCAGTGAAGCACATTATTTTTTGTCATAGAATAATGACTCATCACCCTATTTATCTTCAAAATAGTTAAGAAGGGGGGCCAGAGAGACAGCTCTATAGGCGGATTGAATGCTTGAGATGCCGGAGGCCAGGTTTCTGTCCTTGACAACTCACGGATCTCTAGTTAACAAAGAGCCCAGAAGTCCTGAGCTGGGAACAATGTGACCAAAAAACTGCCAACCTTGCCCAAAGAAACAACATACTGATTCCAGTGCTGTAGGACTGGTTTCTGTCCTTGACAACTCACGGATCTCTAGTCAACAAAGAGCCCAGAAGTCCTGAGCTGGGAGCAATGTGACCCAAAACACTGCCAATCTTGCCCAAAGAAACAACATACTGATTCCAGTGACTTAGAGACTCTACCCCTGGTAAGATAACCTCCACTTCCTAATAAGATCTTTGCAATTTCCTTCCTTCTTCATTCCTTTCCTCCTTCTCTCCCTCCCTCCCTTCCTCACTCCCTCTCTTTCCTTTCCTTTTATTTTTTTTTGGACAGATCTAGCAATGTGAAGGGGTTACTCCTGTCTCTACTCAGGAATTACTCCCTGTGGTACTCCGGTGACCGTAGGGGATGCCAGGATGAAACCAGGATTTGCTGTGTACACCGCAAATGCCCTCCCTGCTGTATATTGTCCAGAACGCAGTTTTCTTTTCTTCGCGTAGTACAATTTAAGTGTTCTGATTGTGTACTCAGGGGTCTCTCCTGGCAGGGCTCAGGAGGCCATATATTGTGCCAGAGATTGAACCTGGGTCAGCTGCATGTTACATAAGCAATTACCCACTGTTCTATCTCTCCAGAATCATGTTCAGTTTCTTGCTCTTACTCCTCGGTGGTGTTTGGCGGGCCTGACTTATGCCAGGGTTGAACCTGGGTCCGTCCAGACACTCAGTCATTTTCTCATTGGTCTTGAATTCCCCAAGCACTCTTTTATTATCTCATTGGCTATCAATTTTTTGTACCACACCTGGCATTATTTAGAGGTTATTCCTGGGTCTGAACATATGGGATGCCGGGAATCCAACCAGGGTCAGCCGCAAGCAAGGTAGATGCCATATATTCACTGTGCTATTGCTTCAGTCCCAAACCCAGATCATTATGTTCCTTGAGCATCACTGAAAGCTATTCCTCAGATATACTTGGTGGACATGCAGATCCCGGTAGAAGTGGATCTGAATAGCACTGCACTCATTGACCTTCACATTGAACTGTCAGGCCTGGAGGAAGAATATTGCCAGTGGTCGCACCTGGGTTCCCTTAGCACAGCTTGACAATGAGCCTTTCCAGCCCCAACACCCTCCCCCAGCGACAAACACACACACCTACACATAGAAACATACTCACCCAAGTCTGTTGAAGGCTATGAAGATATCTGGTATGGGATTGCAAACTCTATCTATGGAGAAAGAGAGAGGATTCCTGTGACAGGTAACTGAAATGAGTCACATAATATCCATGTTTCTAAAACATGTGTGACATGAGCCTGGGTAATCTCAGGTTCAGTTGGGAGTGAAATAAAAAATTATTTTTTTAGAGAAATTCTGATCGCGTATGACTGGGATTCACAAGCTGAGAGACATACTTACTTTGGCCCATACTGCCTGCATGGCAAAATGTAAAAGAGAACTCATTAGAATCTCAATGCAATACTAAATCATACATAACTATTTACAAATTTATGTCAAATTAGTCACAGAGAATCCAGAGGTTAAATTTGGAAATCATCATCTGGACATTCTGAATTTTTCTGTATAAAATCATGACGAGCAGGGACAGAATGATAGCACCGTGGGTACTGCAGATGACTTGCATGAGTGATTCCTGAGTGCTGAGCCAGGAGTAACCTCGGAGCAATGCTAGGTGTGTTGCAAAAATAAAAGAAAAGAAGACAATCATGAAGATCATAATAGGGAAAACATGCAGCAGAATTTCTGCCTACCCGGTGTATCAGCAGCCTCAAAATAACCCCAGATTACTTTGATAGGTCATATGCACATCTGTTTTCACTGCAGCACGTAGTCCAACAGCCAAGTCATGAAAAGAACCCACATGCCCAATTAAGGATGAATGGATTAAGATATTGTATAGAGAAACAATGGTCTTCTCTAAGCTCTAGTAAGAACTAAATTGTGCAATCTGCATTAGATATGGATGGAATTAGAGGACATACTACGGAGTGAAGTCAGTGAGAAGAGAGCCACAAAATGTGAGGGTGAATGGAATGTATAGGAAAATGGAGCATCAGGCTTCAAAGTCACTATACTGAAGTTTATGTACAAAACAACTTCAATCAAGTTTGCCACTGGATAAAGCCTTTAGAGCTGGCATAAAACCTTTTAATAGAAATGGGGTAGCAGCAAAGAGTACGGGGCAGGGCACTTGCCATGCTGCCCCCAGCCACTCTGGCTTTGATTCCCAGCAACATCTTCTGTCCCCTGAGCCTGATAGAAGCAATCCCATAGCCAGGAAAGAGCCATAAAAGAGCACTGACAGGTGTGGCCTCAAAAAATTAAAATAAAATAAAATGTAACTCCATCAATGGGAACCAAGGCAAACTGCCTTGGTTTCACCATGGACCCTTTGGGCCCCTGCGCTTTCCCGGGACCAGCGGCTATCACCCCCACTGGTCACGGGGGTGTGTGTGACCCCCTGCATCTCCGCGGACCCAAGTAGCCTCAGGGAAGAGCGGAAACTCCATCAACGGGAACCAAGGCAAACTGCCTTGGTTTCACCGCTGGACCTTTTGGGCATCCCAAAACTCAAAACTAAAAACCAAAACTCAAAACCGAGCACGCGACCCTCTTACTACCTATCTTGCATGAGGTACCAGTGAACCTTGGTTCCTTCATCCTTACAACCCACACAAACTCTGCAAACAGACCATACACCTACTAACTGTACTATCTAGTCACCCAATACCCCATATTTGCAACCTACAATAGGAATAATGGTAAAGCAACGCAAAATTCCATCAAGCTCTCTGAGTGAAGTCACTAGCCCAGATAAGCCAAGCAATACCAATGAGTTGTATAACCTCTCTGATAAGGAATTTCGGAAAGAAATGTTAAGAATTCATAAGGAATTCAAAGAAGCAATGGAATGCAAACTCAATAAAATACAAGAGGACATGATAGAAGAAGTGAGGAAAATGCAAATGGAAATGACAGTTATTTAAAATAGGGTAAATGAAATTAGAAACACAGTGGAAAGCCAGCATAGCAGAATAATAGCTACTGAAGAAAGAATTAGTGATCTCGAGGACGAGTTCCAAATATTCGCTACACAACACCAGAAGATAGGGAAAAAGACTCACAATTACCGAACAGCCTACAAGAGATAATCGGGATGAAGCCAGAAGAAACAAAATACAGATCATTGGGGTCCCAGAAGGCCAAGAAGAAAACCATGATGAAGAAGAAACTGTCAAAGCCATAATTGCTGAGAAATTCCCGGAACTAAAGAACGCTTGCCTCAAGATCCAGGAGGCCCGTAGGATACCAGCTAAAAGAAACCCCAACAAGAATACTCCAAGACACATCTTAATAAAAATGACAAAAACTATAGATAGAGATAGAATACTGAAAGCATCAAGATCAAAGAAGGAAATCACAGACAAAGGAACATTTCTAAGATTTACAGCAGACTTCTCTGATGAAAACTCCGAGCCCGAAAACAATGGTGGGATATTGTGAAAAGGCTCAATGAACTGCAGGCCTCACCAAGAATTCTTTGCCTGGCCAGACTCACATTCAGATATGAAGGAAACATACACAACTTCATGGATAAGCAACAACTCAGGAACTTCATGGACTCAAAACCAACCTTAAAAGAAGGACTGAAGAGTCTACTGTTATACGACCAAACCCATAAGCAAAATAAGCACAAACAGAAAGATGGCACAAAATCCGATGACAATAATCTCTCTCAATGTCAATGGTCGAAATGCACCAATTAAGAGACACAGAGTAGCATTTTGAACTCTCAAACCAGCCTGACTCCACCTCAGGTAACCTCCTTGGGGTGTACGGCTGGCAGGGCGGGCGCCTGGGGTCGTTGTAGAGCCCCAGGTCTCGGCAAAAGGTGGAACTACAACCCCCAGAAGTCCGAGCAGAACCGGAAGTAAACGGTCATTTTGAACTCTCACACTGGCCTAACTCCACCTCAGGTAACCTCCCTGGGGTGTGGAGGGTGGCCGGGCGCGCAGCTGCTAACGCGACCGCTTATTAATAGAAAAACTAGGAAATTCAACACCAAGGGAAGGTAATACCCTCCAGAAAAAAAGAAACAGTACACCAGAGGAATCTATCCCTTAACACCACAACACCATGGGGAAACAATGCAGATCCCCAGCTCAAAGAACAGATGAAGGAATCGACCCTGAAGACTCAAAAAAGAATACAGATGTGCATGATCTCTCTGACAATGAAATTAGAGAAGAAATTGGTAGGATGTTTAAGGAGCTCAACGAAAAAATGGAGCAGATGTCCAATAAAAAATACAGGAGAACATAAACGAAGCAGTTGAAATGGCAGTCAATAAACTACGGGAGGAAATGAGAGCAGAAATGAGAACCATGCAAATAGAAATATCATCGCTTAAAAACTCAGTAGACGAAATGAAAAACACAATCGGGGTTCTCAACAGTAGGATGACAGCAGAGGAAGAGAGAATCAGTGAGACTGAAGATGAGCTGCAGAAAGCACTCAGAGAACTACATAAGATGGAAAAAGACCAGAAAATGGATCAGCAACGGAACAGAGAACAATGGGATGAAGCCAGGCGGAACAACATAAAAATCATCAGAGTCCCAGGGGGGACAGGAAAGTAACCCCAAGGAAATTAAAACAGTTAAAAACATCCTGGCTGAAAAGTTCCCCGAAGTTAAAGGACGAAGGCATCCAGATCCAAGAAGCCCGACGCGTACCAGCAAGAAGAGACCCCAATAGAAAGACCCCAAGACACATCCTAGTCAAAGTAATGGATGCCATAGAGAGAGACATAATTCTTCAGGCAGCAAGATCAAAGAAGGAAATTGCATACAAAGGAGCATCCATTCGACTTTCGGCAGACTTCTCAGAAGGCACCCTCCAAGCCCGAAGGCAGTGGTAGGATATAGTAAAAAAACTTAATGAAATGAATGTCTCAGCAAGAATTCTTTATCCGGCTAAGCTCTCGCTCAGATTTGAAGGACAGATATACAACTTCTTGGATAAACAACAGCTTAGGAACTTTGTAAAATCAAAACCAACCTTAAAAGAAGGACTGAAAGATCTACTATAAGACGAGTCATAACCCAAAAGAACAACCAACCTATTCAGAAAGATGGCACAAAATCCCATGACAATAATCTCTCTCAATGTCAATGGTCTAAATGCACCAGTTAAGAGACACAGAGTGGCACAATGGATCAAAAATTGAATCCGACATTCTGCTGCCTTCAAGAAACACACCTGAACAATCGGAGCAAAGACAGGCTCAAAATAAAAGGCTAGAAAACAGTCCTTCATTCAAACAACCCATCCAAAAAAGGCTAGGGTAGCCATACTGGTATCTGACAACATAGACTTCAAGCTGAAGAAGGTCAGAAGGGACAGTGAAGGTCACTTCTTAATAGTCAAGGGATGCATATATCAGGAAGAAATCACGCTATTAAACATATATGCACCCAAAGAGGGGCCAGCAAAATACCTAAAACAACTACTAACAGACTTCAAAGAAGACATTGACAGCAACACAATTGTAGTTGGAGACTTCAACACTGCTCTATCAACCCTGGATAGATCAACAAGATGGAAACTTACCAAGGAAATACTGGCTCTAAAAGAAGAGATGGAAGAAAGAGGGCTGGTAGACATATACAGGGCATTCATCCCCAAAAAAGCTGAATACACTTTCTTCTCCAGTGCACATGGAACATACTCCAAATAGATCACATGCTGAGCCATAAATCATACCTCCATAAAATCAAGAAGATAGAAATTGTGCCAACTATTTTTTCAGACCACGAGGCACTGAAAATAGAAGTTAATTGTACACAAAAACGGAGACCAATACCAAGTACCTGGAAACTAAACAGCTCACTGCTGAACAACCAGCAAGTCATAAAAAGAAATCAAAGAGGAAATCCAAAGATTCCTGGAAACAAATGAGACTGAAGGCACGAATTACCAGAACTTGTGGGATATAGCAAAAGCAGTGTTAAGAGGCAAGTTCATAGCTCTTCAAGCATTCATCAGAAAAGAAGAAAAGGCCATCATAAACAGTCTGACTTCACAACTTAAGATCTTAGAGAGTGATCAACAAAAAGGAACCCAACCCAAGCATAAAGAAAGAAATAATAAAAGTTAGAGCAGAAATCAATGAGATGGAATGTCAAAAAACAATCCAGAAGATCAACGAAACCAAAAGCTGGTTCTTTGAAAAAATAAACAAGATTGACAAACCACTTGCAAGACTTGTAAGAAAAGGAAAAGAGAGAACCCAAATAAATAGAATCAGAAATGAAAATGGGGACATCACAACAGAAACCACATAAATTCAAAAGATCATCAGAGATTACTATGAGAGCCTGTACGCCACAAAACAAGAAAACCTAGGAAAAATGGACAAGTTCCTGAAAACCTGGAATTCTTAAGGTGCAAAAAGGAATCAAATTTAACAAGAATAAGGATTTTAAATAATCAGGATGTAACGATTTTGATTAACAGTTTCACAGAAATAAGACTTGGTGAATCTGAAATTCATGGTACAGAATATGCTTAAACACAAAAATATAACTTCAGTACAGTAAGGATACTTGTAATTACAGTTTGCACATTTCACCTAGTATGTCCTATGTCATTCGACACACCATTGCTAGTAAGTTCCGTGGGGTAGGTGAATGAGCATTTTTGAATTTTTTTATTTTGCAGAAAATAATGAAGAAGACCACATTGTCAAAGAAACAGTGAAATCAAACAAAACAAGTTAAGGAACAAGCTAGAGGGGAATGGGCAAAATATGTAGACAGTGTCAGCAAGAATAGGACATGTGGCCAGAAAAGTCCAATTGATTCGGTCAACCAACCAAGAATGCCTTGCTACATAATATTTTAAGATGACTTAGGCTGTGGCAAACCTGGTGTTGTTCTCCCTGTGTTGTTGTGTCTCTGGCTCTACCACACTGGATATTAAGACTAATTTCTCAAGAGAAGTCCTGTAGTTAGTGTATGAAACATTCCCTTACCTTTTCCCAAGAACACTTGCAGTCCAATTTTGTCACTGAGATAAGTCACATTGATTTCCCAGATAGCCCTGTGGATTAAAGCTCCGTTCAGAAAAGGTCAGGACAGTAACTGGTGAGATCCACTGTGTTCACTCTTGTCTCTCTTCTTTCCATCACTGTGTGGAGCAGCATTTAAGGGCAGTCCAGATGGAGGAGGAGTCGGTGATTGCTAGGTTGTCTGGAAATATCTTCAGGTTGTGAACAGTACAGCACTGAAAATGAACTCACAACTCATGAGGGTACCACTGGGCTTTCATGTAGCCAATACAGTCTTACTTCCTGCACATGAAAGTGCGCCAATCAAAGCCCGCCCTGGTGGATAGATCCAATAGTAACTTATTGATTTGAAGCAGGCTCTCAGACTGACATTAAACACATTTTTCAAACTCAGTGAGTTTGTTCGATTCCTTATCCCATGCCAATACCTTTTCCTGTTGATCTCACTGGAACATGAGGGAGATCCTTGCCAACATTGACAACTCACATCAACTTTTTTACTGAGGCAGAGAACATCTTTTGAAAATGTTTTAAGTGCAGGCTCTCATATTTTTCCATTGACGACTGTGCCCCCTTACATTGTATACTGTCTAAGGATGTTCAGCCTCTTCAGAATGTGAAAATAAAACCAGCTGTGTTTGTTGCATAAATCCCTGGAGATGACAGTTAAGAAAACTATTAAAAACCAGTTAGTAGGCCATGATTCTGAGCCTGGAGTTGTGGCTCTAAAGGCCCCAGGAGAGGACACTAGGGGGCCTACTGGAGAATCTGCTAGCAGAGCATGAGGGTCCTGCTGCAGAAACCTCTGGGAGTGGGGGGTGTTAGCTGGGGAACCTGCTGGAAGGGAGAGAGGTCCTTGGAGAGGTCCTTGGAGAGATGTTCCTGGAGTGAGGTGGAGGGAAGAGTGAGAGAAGACAAATTAAAGGAGAGCTTCAGGCTCTCTACAGGCTGTGGTCTATTCGTTTAACCGTGAATCGAGGAGAACAATTGTCAGCTCTGGACACAGTGGCAGACTTCAGTGAACCCCAATACTGTTGAGGACCCTGATGTTCCCTACATGTGTTTATTTACAAAAGCCAGACACTATGTCCTCGACATTATTCTATGTTGAATCCGTGCAGATCCAGTATCCACATTACTTATGTGTCTACACCCTTTCACCACTATCCACTTGTCCCTTCTAGTGTGGTGTTATGGACCCCACTAATTCCATCTTCTGTACTTACTTTTCTGGCAACTCCAAGGGAAATCATTTGCATAACCTGTTTCTTACCGCACATAACCAGAAGTGCTCTGTCAAAGTAGCACAGCATGAGGACCTTTGAGGGGTTATTGATACCAACCTGTCTCTAGCTGAACTTTGCCCCTGTTTAAATTATGGTCCTACTTACTTTGGACAACAGGGGTTCACATTCTTTTCTGGTATGTTCCCATGCTGAGTTTTGGCTCAACATCCATTGCATACTTTGTTGTGGCACTAGGGTGACAACAGAGCTTGTTACAGTGTGGGGATTTGTGTGACCATGAGATCAGAAAGAACATGATTTGAAGGAGAGACCTAATATGGTGTGATAGTTTCCCCTTTATCTAACTGCCTCTTTTTTATTTTCACCTAAACACCAAGTCACTGAACTGAAGGCAGATAAGAAAGTGTCACTCATCTCTGTTGCACAGGTATGGATATCCCTGGCTCCAAACCGGATTTCCAATAAATGTCTCTTTCAATTCTAAACATCTCTTTCATCTGCAGTGTTTGAGAGCTCTGCATCATCCCTGGCTATGACATGCCTTTCCATGTTGCCAGATTGTCTAAATGGTATATCTAAGTTTGCATTTGTTGTGTCCGTTTTCAGCACTGTCATCCTCTGTGTCTCCGTCCTCACGCTGGATCCAGAGAGCGCATTTAGTATCAATGTGCTACTTACTCCATTTCTTGGTCAGGATATTCCATGCTGCAAAGCTCAGATGTCCCTCATACCATGCATGGCCACTATTTCTGTGAAGCGACTTATCCCTTTTCACTTGCTTTGTTACTTGTCTTCCTATTGTTCATCGATTTGCTCGAATGGGCACCAGTAGCGCCTTATTCATTGGGACTGGGGTTCAATATTGTTACTGTTTTTGGCATATCGTATACACCATGGGTAGTTTTCCAGGCTCTGCTGAGGCTCTGGCTTCATCCCAGGGTGCCCAGTCTAATTTTATGTCACACCATGGTCCATCCAGGACACAAGGGGGTAGAGGTATGGGTGTAGAGAAGTCTGTCTCCCTATCTGCCCCCTGCCGATGCATGGACACCATAACCACACCAGTAACCCTCAAGGGGTAGGGCCTTCTAATTACAAGAACAAAATTAAATAGCATGAAAAATAGTAGTGTCAAATTTTTTGATGTTGTTGAAGTAGCCAAAATTAATTTTCATGCGTGGATTTCTGGATATCCATCCACTAGTCTTAACTGACTGTGTTTTTGTTAAATACACAGCTAGCATGTCCAATATGAAGTAGTTAAGTATTGTTACACTTGTTACTTGTATCACTTGTCTTCCCGTTGATCATCGATTTGCTTGATCAGGCACCAGTAACATCTCCATATGTCCTGTCACATGTGAGATTGCCCAAGGGCATCTGCTCACGCCAGGAACATAAAGAGCCTCAAACCATTCTATGAAGTCATCGGAAAGAGGTCTATAAGTATTATTGGTATTTGGCATGTCAAATACGGCACGGATAGCTTGCCATGCTCTGCTGTGCATCCGGGATACTCTTGTAGACTCCTCAAAACTCGAGCATTTGGGGGACAGAGCGATACTCCAGCGGGTCGGGCATTTGCCTTGCACTCAGTTGGCCCATGCCAGCCCGGGCTCGATCCCGGCACCCCCAGATGGTCCCTCGGAGCACTGCCTGGAGTAATTCCTTTGTGTAGAGCCAGGAGAACCCCCTGAGCATTGCCTGGTGTGACCCAAAGAGCCAAAAAAAAAATCAGCATTTATCGATGAACCGCGGCTGCTTTGTGTGCTTTGCGAGCCGGGCTGTGATCTGCTCTTCTGCTGGGTGGAGCTCTGACGAGAGGGGAGTCCGGATGTGGAAAATGGCGGCCCTCATGGTGTGGGGTTCCTGTGGCTTCTTGCGAGGCTCAGCTCGGGTGGCGGGCCAAGGCTAGGACCCGCCATCCCTGCCGGGCTCCTCGTGATCAGCTGGACACAGGGAGACTTGGTAGTAGCTCTGCGGCGATGTGTGTGAGTCTCTGGATTGGCATACCTGGGCTACATCTGATTTCTCTGGCAAAAGACATCTACATCCTGTTAGAAGACATCACAAAATATCTGGCTGTTCTGCTTGGAAGTTTTGATTGATCAGTGGTCTCAGATGATGCCTTTTTTTTTTTAAAGCAAAATGATTTTATTTGGAGGCTCTTTAGGAAGGGGAAGGAGAGAGAACAGAGAGAGACAGAGACAGAGAGAGATAGAGACAGAAAAGAGAGAACATGAGTTAGAGACAGACACAGAGAGACAGAAAAAGAGAGAGGGAGGGAGGGAGGGAGGGAGAGAGAGATAGAAATGCACTCAAGATTGAACTTGGACTCTTG
Source organism: Cryptotis parvus (assembly GCA_021461705.1). NCBI lineage: Eukaryota > Metazoa > Chordata > Mammalia > Eulipotyphla > Soricidae > Cryptotis > Cryptotis parvus. The sequence continues at coordinate 144,194 of JAJIBD010021549.1, forward strand.
CAAAGGCAAAGGAAGCCCCAGTATATGCATCCTAGAATCAGCATGGTTTCATTTTCATGAAAGCATGAAAGTGCACATCTCAAGAGGTGAGATGCAGCCATACGTGCGTTTGTCCATGTGGGTTCAAGCAGCACACAGGCTTGGAGAGCATATGCGCTCAGGGTTGTCTTTACCAGTCCATATTCATATCCACAATAAGTTCCTATTAAATTTTCATATGATGCTTTTAGAAGCTATTTCCCTCTATGAGTTAAGGTTAAAAAATAGTATTAATCTAGTTTTTTTAAATCGTGTTACACTTATTAGCTCGAATGCTTCTATTTAAAAAGTCTAGAGTAATTGTACAGTGGGTGGGGCATTTGCCCTGCACACAGCTGACAACAGTTTGATCCTGGTAGCACATATGGTCCCCCAAGCCTGCCAGGAATGATCTCTGAGCAGAAAGCTAAAAGTATGTCTTGAGCATAGCCAGGTATGACTACTACATCACCGCACAATAAAAAGAAATTTTCCAGGCAGAGACAGGTGAGGATTAAAGTGTTTGCATTGCATGTGGCCTTCAGGACAACTATTGCCAATGGATTTGTGGAAAGATGTTTACTATTTCACCAAAATACAAAATGGATAGTTTGTTGTATGATTAAATAGAATTAGAAGATGCTTCCCAATATTCAGGAAAACAATCAAGTGGGTTTTCATATATGTCCCTTATAATATTTCATTGTATCCTGCTCTTATAATATCCCGTTATCTCAGTGCAGTGTCCCTGTGATTATACAGACATGAAAATTATAATGTAAAAACGGTATCAGGCAGTATTGACCAGAGTTGTTTATTCATTTTAGGAAATGACACTCTTCCTGATAAAAGAGAAGAAGAACCATTCTATGCCAGGTAACTGTGAAGAAAAAGGAAACTTTAAATTTTAAGGAAGAATTATGAGTTCATCCAATGGTTACATTGCTATCCTGAGTTCTAGCTTTCAGTACTAAATATTCGGATTCATTAACATAGCTAGGAGTTGTGATTTAGCAGGACAATTTTAATGTAACCTTAAGAGAGGCCATTGCATGACTTAATGACACGTCATCAGTAAGGCAGCAGTGCTAATGAGTACAGAATTTGGTCTCTGTACTATTGTTTGTCAAAAACTCAGTGCACCAGATTCATTTTCCAGAGGCCTGTGTGGAGTTGTTGATCTGGGTGTGATAAACAATGGCACCAGTACAAATTCACAAATCTCATAGGGTAAAATTGAGTTTGAAGACTCAAATCATTCCAGTATTATTTTAAAAAAAAATTTTATTATACCACCATGAGACATAAAATTACAAAGGTGTTCATAATTGGTTCTTGGTAATACATTATTCCAGCACCCATCCCTCCACCAGTGCCCCATTTTACCACCAATGTACCCCACCCCCTCCTGCCCTCCCCGAGGCTGCCTTAATAGCAGGTACCCCAGTTTCTTCTCTTTCTCTTTCTGTCTCTCTCTGCATCTCTCTCCCTTTTCTTTTAAACATTGTGGCTATCCCTGCAGATATGTAGAATTCATCACTTAAATATCTTTATGTATATTAAATCGTGAGTTTTAATCTGCCATTACCATTTCCCACACTTAGTAAAACAACCAGTATTAATTTTTAAGCAAGGCGATGTTCATGGAGTTGCGGCGTGAACCTATAAAAAGCTGTTGAAAAGTTTAGAAGTCACCCTACAGTGTTACCTTCTGAGATAACAGATGGTTTCTCAGAAAATCCGCATCTTCTCTGTGTACTCAGCACTTCCGTATTGCTTGTGCACCCTTTCCGTCTCTCTCACTCAAACAGAACAAAGTAAAGGGGTCTTTTTCAAATGTCTATTCATGGGAATTTACGGTCATAATTATTTACTTTGCCTGCCATCAAACTGACCTATGGTCCTTGCTTGCTAATCCCATTCTTTTTCTTTTAGCAGTCCTCCAGAATCCATGATGGTTAACATCAACATGAGTGATGAAGGCAATGAAGATACCGAGTACAGGCTTGATGAAGTCTACCTGCTGCCTTCTGATAACTATGACCTCTCACTTCCCTATAAGCCTTGCAGATACCAGAGAGACACATGTTATGAACGGGAGGACTTCTCTTCTATGAGCACACAGGGTGAGCAAAACCACCTTAAAGCTCCTGCTGAATAGCAGAGCCTCTTTGCCTTCTGCTCAGGAGATTGCTACTGGTAAATTTACATTTCTGGTTCAACATATGTAAGATAGAATGTAGATCAAAGGGAATCTCTGTCTCAGGCTACCTTCTGTGAGAAACCTTCTGTCTCAAGTGTGAGCTGTTGAAACTGTTAACGCTAAACAGGAGGCTGGTGGGTAGGGCCAAATTCCAGTAGTGAAGAGATGCTGAAAACTTGTTCTTTGTCATAAGTTCTCTATACATTGAGCGATAGCTGTACTTTAATTTATTTATTTTTGTCTAACCAAGTACTAACCAGGCCCGGCTATGCTTAACTTCTATGATCAGATGAGATCGGCTATGCTCAGAGTGTTATGGCTGTAGACAGTATAGTATGGCTCAGGGGAGTACTCTGCTGTGCACTCAGGAATTACTCTGGCGGTGCACAGGTGGTGGTATGGGATGCCGGAATCAAAGTGGGTTGGTCATGTGCAAGACAAATGCTCTACTCTCTGTACCCGGATGCATTTTTTAAAAAAAGTTTTGTCCACATCCAGTGATGCTCAGGTGCTATTCTTGGCTCCATATTCAGAATTTACTCTGGTGAAGGTCGGAGTCCATCTGGGGTGTCGGAGATGAATACTTGGTCAATCAGGTGCAATGCAGGAATCATTCCTGCCGCTCATCTCCAATCACAACAAGATGGTTGTTGTTGGACACATCTAAGAAATATAGGTTCTAGGATGGAGTAACAGTACAGTAGCGATACAATTGCATTTTCGGCGCTGATTTGGGTTGAATGCAAGCATTCCATATGATCCCTCTGAATGCATAGTCAGCAGTTAGTCCAGAGAATAGCTGGGTGTGGCCTTACTGCAAAAGCCAATCAAAAACATTTATTCTAGAGAAAAATAAGGGAGGAGTTATTTGTTCTTCAGCTTCTCCAGAGAGGAAAAATCAATAAAATGAACGCAAATGCAATATGTTAGATATGAGTTCCTTTTCATCTGTTTTAAATTTTAATTGTATTAGTGATAAAATTGTTGTTTATTAAGTTTATTGTTTTTGACATTTTTGTTACTGGTTTTGGCATATCGAACACGCATCAGACAGCTTGCCAGGCTCTGCCATGCGGGCGCTATACTCTCATTACCTTGTGGGGCTCTCTCAGAGGGGTAGGTAGGATATTCATGGTAAGAACCACCGGCTCTTGGCACATCTCTTTGACTCCACCGTTCTCCCTTCGTTAACATATGCCTCAGAGACCTGGGTCCTACGAAAACAGGATGAGAATGCTATTCGGGTCTCCCAGAGAGGAATCGAAAGAGCTATGCTTGGAATACCACGCCTCACTCAAGTGAGAGAAGGAATCCGGAGTTCTGACCTCCGTCGCTATTCCAGAATCAGGGATGCTGTCTCGTTTGCCAAGACATCAAAAATAGATGGGCATGTAATGCAATTTGGAGACAATCACTGGACTAGAGCCGTTACCGACTGGATCCCAGGGGATGTCAAAAGATTACGTGGCCGCCCACCTACAAGATGGTCAGACTTCCTTGTCAAGACCCTGAAGGAATGGTTTGAGGCTCTTCATATTCCCTGAATCAACCAGATGTCATTGAGGTACATTGGCACGTGATAGGGTCCAATGGAAATGTTACTGGCACCCACTCGAGCAAATCGATGAATAACGGGATTCAAGTTCAGTCACCAAGTGAAGTGATTGTTTTTGACATTCAAACATTTTCTGGCAATATCTATCTATTCATCTGTCCGTCCGTCTGTCCATCCATTCATCCATCCATCCATCCATCCATCATCCATCCATCCAGCAATCTATCTATCACCGATCTACCTATTACCTACCTACCTACATACCGACCGACCTACCAACCAACCAACCTACCTATCTATCTGTCTATCTGTCTATCCGTCTATCCGTCTATCCATCTGTCCATCTATTCGCCGTCTTTCCTTCTACACTCCATCCATCTATGTGTCTATGCCTCTATGCTCTATCAGTATGTCCATCTGTCCATCTGATCATCTGTCTGTCTGGACGTCTCTCCATCTGTCCGTCTATCCATCGATCTATCTGTCCATCTGTCTATCTATCTGTCTATCTATCTGCCCATCTGCCTATTTCCCTGCCTGTCCGTCTCTCTGTCTGTCTGTTTGTCTCTCTGTCTGTCTATCTGGTTGAATATCTATCTGTCTGTCTGTCTATCTTTCTGTCTCTCTGTCTGTCTATCTGTCCATCAGTCTGTCTGTCTGTTTGTCTGTCTGTCTATCTATCTGTCTGTCTATCTGATTGTCTGTATGTCTACTTTCTTTTGCTCTTTTGACACATGCAGTGGTGCTCAGGCTGACTTCTGGCTGTTTGTCCCAGGATCTCTCTTGCTGAGTTTCGAGCATCCTATATGGTGCTAGTGATTGAACTACTTGACCCCAAGTAAGGCAAGTGATCTTGATGACTATAACATCTCTATGACACCATCCTGTCATCAGAATTAAAGAAGGTAGTGTAATAAAAATCAATAGAGAGAAAGGACCAAAGTGTCTATATTCACATCACCTCACATGGACTTAGTGATTGATATTCTTGTATTTTTACTTGCAGTCAGTTATCAGTAGAGCAGTAACTCTGTAATACCACAAGTAAGCATTATTTTATTTCCAGAAGTGACTTTTGAAGTTACTGTCAGCACACTGAGCTTGGATCCGAGATCAGAATTTGTGGATTTGTTTGCCACCAAGTCTACCTGCCAAGTCAGCGACGAAAGCATTGCTTTTGGTTCCATAAAAGAGAAGATTATGGAAAGAAAACGTCTCTTTAGGAACTGGAGACTGGCCTGCCAATTCCAAGGCCTCCACACTTAGGGTAAGAAAGACTTTAAGACAAGGGCTCTTAGATGGATAATTCCTTCCAAGTATATTTTGCAAATTGAAGAATTGAAGTTTATCATTCCCCCTTGCTTTCTCTCTATTCACTTCAACAGTAGATGCTGCCTCATCTTACCTGTTTCCCATGGAGCTGACACCCTGCCAAGACTCCAGTCTCTCTCTCTTTTTGGCACCCTGAACACCGCTGTGTTCCTTCTCTGCCCTCTCTTCTTTCCTTGCAGTCACAATCTTCGCTATACACGCAGAGTTATTCACCCCTGAAGAGGTGTGGGAAAGCCCACTAGATTGCAGACAAAGAGAGGGGTGTGTGCTTCGGTAGAAGTGGCAGCACAGCCTGCTACTAATGGGTGAATGGAAGATGAGCTCCCGAGTTCCTTCACCAGGCCGGATGCAGTTTACAGAGGTACTTCCTCTAACTAGTGCATAAGGGCTTTCTAGTCACTGCCCTGATGCCCTTGTCAAGGGCCAAGCCCTGTCCTCTGTCTAAGGAGTGGTATCCTAGAGGAGGCCCTGACATGGCAAGACAGGATCCAACAGATGTGAGAAGTATTTTTTACTCATCATTCATTCCTGTCATCATTCATTCCTTACTTATACAGGAAAGGCCAAATTCATCCATACGGGTGTGCTGGGGGGAAAGTAGGAAGGTGTACATCTGGCAATGCATACCTTTAGCATGTGGGTTCTCTGCTCTTAAAGTGTGAACAGTGTGAACAGCCTGCATGTGGAAAGAAAATCAAGGCTTTCATGATGAAAACACTTGAGTCTTTTATTTTAACCGTCTTGGAAATGAATTTATTTTTTGTATAGATTAGTCTGCAAAATCAAAATAAAAGAGCTCACAGCAAATCAGTTATTGTCAGTTTATGGGGCCTGGATGAAACATCAGCCAGGAGTGGACAGTGGATGGGAGTAGAGTTATGTGCGCAAGGTGGCCTGGCTGAGCATTATACTGCACATCCATACAGATTCCTGCACTAGTGTTGTCCTGCCTCCTAATCTATATGTATACATATGTTTGTGTATGCATACATTTATTTTTGTTCAAACAATGCGTGTGAGGCTTAATCAAGATTGTGTAGTGACACTGATGTTATCTGAGTGGCATATATAATAAGTCGATGGCCAACGGCTCTGCAGTGGCACCGTTCCTTTAGAGTAACAATGGGTTGATCTCAATATCAGGTGTCTTGTTCTTTCCAGCGGGTCAGTGTAGGTCCCAGAGGTATTACTTCTTCCTAACTTTCCTCTCAGTCAACCTGGGTAAGCCCCTTCAGCTCTCTCTCAAGAGAAGCTTGAATAAATATCTCCTGACTCATTCTCTACCTAGCCACTCGGTTTACTACCCCTACAACTAGCTACCAGCAGGACCCGAAAGACTAACACAAGATTTCTTTCTCTTTCCCTTTTAGATGACGAGAAGTCTGAGTCGTATGTGGTGTCTCTTTGAAGATACCTTATCATAGACATAATAAGAAAGTCAGTCTGATATGGTTTTTATATGCCCTTTCTAAAGATATATCTGCAGCCATTTCCCCTTTTAATGATGCCCCTGATATTATAAGTATCTTACTTATACTTCTACAAGGAAATTCAATATTTCACATACCCCATATTGTATGTATAAGCACTGTGCAATAGAAATAAAGTTTCCATTCTTTTTAAATACCAATAAAATGTTATAAAACAACGAAAAGTATAAATAGCTTAATCAGCATCTTAATCAAATGACTGTTGTCATTGAGCTTATTTCATCTCACGTCTGGGTATTATATCCACATCATCATATAGTATGGTGTGTCTTCCAACAGAATGTTGAGAGGGGAGGACCTCCAAATAGCATTTTGATCAATCATGTTTACATCTATGCTAGTCTGTGATAACGATTGAATGATGGTTGGTGTGTGCCAATATCAAGTGTTAAAGTACTTGGTATAATTTATTGTATGATTGTTGCTAACCTATCAATGTTTTGAAATATTGCTTTGAAATATATGCCATTTCTATGTATGCGGGAAGTGTTAGATTTTCTCGGGAGAGTGAGGACACCTATTATATATACTGTTTATTTGCAATGCTGCCTGAAGCTTTAGGATGGTTGCTTCCATAACTTTTCATGTTGTCATTTTCGATGGTGATAGTAAGTATGGAGGACTCCACTATGCTGCACCTCCAGACAGACCCTCATACTTTCTTTTTATCTATTTCATTATTATACTTTAAGGCACATGATTTAACAGTGCTATATTTACAAATTTGCTGTTGACAATAATTGTACCTCAAAATCAGCAAAATGCCAAGAATCTCTGCCAATGCATCAGGGAACAAGTACCTATTTACTAAAATGGCTACGACAGATGAACAAACCCCAAATTCAGCACAGTTCCAAAAGGCTTTTTACCCATCAAAAATAATTAAACCAACTATGCTACTGCTACCAAGGTGATGAGATCTCCCAGAGCGATAGCTGGTGATCAGATTATTCTGATCACGTGTTCAGGCTAAGATCTTTCACCAAGATGGACGCTTCTTCAAAGCACAGGTTGTTCTCACTCCCAGAGTGCCAGCAAACCAAGTCGGCCCATGAAGGACCAGTCTTTTGCAAAATAAAAAATTAAAAAAAAACTAGCACTCACATGCAAATCTTCAGGTAAATACAGGTAGCCCAGGTCTAAAAAAGCTAATTGACAAGGACAAGTTCCTTTTACCAAAGTTGCTCTTGTGCAAAAACTGTGGAGAGGAGGTTGGTGCAGGAAATCATACATAAGAATAAAAGCAGTGCAGGGTTTGCATACATAGGGGATAGTATAAGTTTAGACCAATGCACTCCAAAGCAACTTCATGGTTATGTCCAAATACCTACAAGGTTTGTTCTACTCTGCTTCAGGTGGTTTTGTTGTGCCCTGCCCTTTGTTTTACTAGAAGGGTCTTTCTCATCCTCCTAAGGCGGATCAGCATGACCCCTCCTTTTATCTTACAGAGCTGATTTGGTTCCAAGATAGCCAGGCTGGTTTCCTATGGTATATTTCCTGTATCACAAAGAGGACCCGTGGGGTATAAGGGAATGGTGACCAGAGTAGATGGCATTCGATTCATAATAGAAGTTATAACAATATCCCAAGAGTTATTAATATCAAAAAGCCTTTTCCAATCCTACTTCTCGTCTCCTACTCTGATTTGCACAGGAGCCATAAGGCAATGCAAATGGGTTTAAAATGCAAAGACCCAGATCAGCTCTGTTGGCATCTGCCAATAAAGCAGCATCCCTGAGGCAGGACATCTGTGCTCACTCGTTCTTCCTCCAGATGACATGTCCGCTTAGCCTACTACACAAGAGGCACACCTTGTCACACCTGACAAGGGACTCTTAAGAACCTGAGAGCAATGTCTATCATCAAAGAGGAGCTCTGCCCAGTGGCTCTGTGTCTACCTTCATAAGCTATTGGCATCACTGTATTACTGTCTTCCCATTCATCATCGGATTGCTCAAGCGGGCACCAGTAACATCTCCATATGTCCTGTCTCATGCAAGTAGAGACCAAGGTCACCTGTTTGCTCCAGGAACATAAAAGAGCTATATGCTATTGGCATATTAAGCTGAAATACCCTCTGTAGGTAGACAACATTGGTAGAGTCTACCTCTCACGGATTGTCCCCAGGGATGACACTTCTGTGTTTATTTATTTTGAGATGACACTTTATAAAACGTTTTATAGCACAGTGAGATAGACACTCATAAAGCTGTTATGATTGGGTTTCAGTCATACGGTGTCCGACATCCATCCCTCCACACGCGCATTTCCCAACACCAATGTCCTCATGGCCTCTCCTCTCCCGTCCTGCCTATATGCAGACACTTTCTCATCTCCCTCTTCTTCTGCGCATTGTGATTTACAATATAGACAGTGAAGGGCTGTCAGGTATATACCTTTCCCTACTTTCAATACTCAGTTCTAGTCTAGCATTACCATTTCCAAGGCAAACTGGTCCCTTCTCTACCTTACCTACCCTCTGACCCCCACACGCTTTTGGTAGATTCCAACCATACACTTCCTCCTGCCCCCCAGGCTTTCAATATTAGTCTCATACTATTTTTTAACACAGAGATGACACTCTTAAGCACCAGTGCAATGCCACTCCTGCACTTGCTTATAGCAGGTGTCCTGGTCAGTTTGTGGCAGAGCCAGCACGGTATCTGCTGTACTATGGCTCTGGCCCGTAACTGAAAACAATGTGTACTATCACTCCGGCCCCGTGAGTGCAATCTTGTCTCAAATGTGTAATTTTGGGATTGCCAGCAGAACACATCCGCTCACAAAAGGCCCTTTGCACCCTCCCACTAGTCTCCTGTAGGCCTGAGCACTGGATCACCAGGAGCTTTTGGGTTTCCTGCATTAGACCTGTACTCGCCAAACTGGACCACAGGGGGGAGCCCTCGGACCACTCTCCCGCAGTCTGCAAGCCACACAGCAACTGAGCTCCACCACTGTGTCTCCTGTGTGGTGTGAGGGGAGTGCCAGACACTGTCCCTTCTGGTCACTCCGACAGCACCAGGGCTGGGAGTGCGGATGGCGAAGCAAGAGCAGAGCACTAGGAACCAAGGGAAAGCAGCAGATGAGGCCTGAGGCTGGAGGCAGTGCTCACCCTTTGGGTGGCCTAGGGCATAGACAGCAGCAGGCTGGACGCCCTGGGGCCAGAGTTAAGTGTCCATGTCCCTAGAGTGCTGTGTTGGCACATCTGGTACATCCCAGTGTACATCTGGTACATCTTGGGCTCTGGATGCCCCTAAGGCATGCTGCAGAGACTGGTGGTCACCCAGGGCTAACTAGAGTCCATTCTGGGCCTTGGGGAGACCAGTTGTAGCAAGCATCCAGTGCAAATTTATTTGCTAAGGTGCTTCCCTGACTAGGCGGTTTAGCTGACTGGGACTGATCTGCTCTGAGTGTTCCCAGTTACCTCTGGTGCTAAATAGTGTCTGTGTGCTTTACTGGTAACTTTCATCTCATCAGCTGTAAACGCATTTCCAGGCAGATCTTGGCTCAAGACATTAGGTGAGGTGCTGGGAGAAATTACCTGAGGGCATTTGACCCTTCCTTCCAGGGGAACTTACATTTAGCTTACAGCTCCTCCCAGCTCTGCTAGGAGGCTTTGAATTAGCTCTGGGTCTTTGTAAACAGCCAGAAGGGCTCCTGACATTGCTACATTTCTATAGAGCTATTTTCCTGTTTTCATCTCTAGATAGCCCAGGCCAGAATGGGCCTGGCTGGGAGTTTGGTGGATTTCTAGCTATAAAATAAGCTGTAAGAAGAAAGAAGCTCTCTCTTTTTTCCTTTTTGCCATGTTGGCTTCCTTTGGCTTTTTGCTTCTCTGTCCTCTCCTTTCTCTGTTCGACCTCAACACAAGATAGCAGTCATCTTGGCCTACACGTGGTTGTGGCCTACCTGGTAATCCAGAGTCCGGAGGTTTTCCCTGCTCTTGTATTGTATATCGGAACCTGTGTTAGTAAAGCCCTTTTAAAACTGCATCGGATTCCTGAGTTTTCATTCATTCCCTGCAGGCTTCCGCAGTAGAAGGGAACTCGCTTCCCAGCAATGTTGGGGACACCAACGGCTTCCCGACAATTGGTGGCAGGTAGACCCTACTTTCTTCCATTAAGACACGCCAGGCTGTACTAAGCAAGTTCCCTGGTGGTCCTAGTGCCTTGCTGCAGCCTGGTTTAATTCCCTGTCAGGGAAACGTGTTCCTCCCCACCTGCCCATCATCCCTCCGTTCTGCCAGCAGAACTCTTCTTCACCTTACATTACTACTTACATTTCCAACTCAGGGATAAAAAGTCAGGCGCTTACGCCAAGCAGTGCAGGACACTGGACATAAATCTCTTTTGCCCGAGGACAGAGGTAGCTCCATTTCTGCCAAGTCACCCCAATTGTAGGCTACCCCGAGTAATTGACAACAGGTCGTCCTTCAATCTGCAACTGGTCACAGAAATCAATTTTCAGGAGTAGAAAGTGTGGGGCTTCTTTAAACAGTGAAGCAGAAAGCAAATACCCCCAATCTGGACTTTATGTCAGATCACACTTGTATCCTGGGGCATTGTGGGTGCTGCCTAGGTTAAGGTCCTGCCCTGACTTGACTTGTTCAGCAGGAGCCAGCTGCTGGAGTCACATAGTCTGAGCTTCAGATTTTCCCCACCTATCAACAGCAGTGAACAGGGTCCCACACTGAACTTTTCATTTCCTGTGCATTGGAGACATGGCTCCTGCCCCTGCCCCCATGCCTTTGCTCAGCCGCTGTGGTTCTCGTTGGTCAGCTCACTGAAACCCACCCTCTGGGGTGGACTGTTCCTCTATGGAGACCCCTTCTTCTCCTTCAGGAGCCTAGCCTCATTCTCCTCCAGCCTGAGGGTGATGGCAGGGTCTGAGCTCTCTCTCTCTCTCTCTCTCTCTCTCTCTCTCTCTCTCTCTCTCTCTCTCTCTCTCTCTCTCTCTCTTTCTCTGTGTGTGTGTGTGTGTGAGTGTGTGTGAGTCAAGCGGGCATCCAGTTGGCCCCTTCTGCCTTGCTCCTCAGCCACTTTGATTTCTATCTCCGTGGAACATGAACCACTGCCTTGGCCTGCCGCGATGGGGGTACCACGACTGCAAGAGAGGGAAGCTCAACACCAGCGGCCCTGCTGGGGTCTCCCTCCTGAGGATAACACTTCCCTTCTGCCGAGACAGTCTGCCTGGGCCACTGTGCCCACGCTGCCCTGGGAAGCTCCAAAAAGCAGCAGGAGCGGTGGCCCCGGGATAAAGAAATGATGATGAGGCAGGAAGGAAGTTGGGGAGACTGTAGGAGCCACTGGAGACCGAAACTTAGGCTGGCAGCTGGGGATGGAGACTCAAGTGGATCTGATCGTACTGAGCCCTGAGAGTAAGAGCAGGTGAGACAGGGCTTGACACAGGAATTAGGCGTGCAATGACTGGACAGCAGTTAGTGCTGTCTTGGTGGACTCAGTTACCTAAGGGTCAGTTAGGGTCCCGGCAGTTGCAGCTGCCCAGGGTTGCCATCCATGTCTCTCAGCTGTTGCTTTGACACACCGGCGACTCCCTGCTAGACGCCCTAAGAGCCCTTTTCCGCTGTGGATGCTGCCCGCCGCATGCCTAGAGACAACAGGACTAGGGAAAAGAACCTTCGCCAGACTCGGGAAATGAGCCTCCCAGGGCAGGGCCGCCACCCCATCCCCAATGCCAAGGCATTTCTTGGGACACTTGATCAACACTGGGGCGTGGTTTTAGAGATGACATTGGTTGCAAGTTGAGAGTTAAAGAATTTTAAGCACTTTTTAGTTCTTGGCCCTCTAATTTTTTCTACCCACCCAATGCCACGAGAGAATTTACAGCTTTCTTTCAGGTTTCTGGAGGGCGAAGAAAAAGGGTCAATGGTTCCCCCCAAGTGTCCCCACTGTGTGTCTGGGCATGTCTGGAACTCAGGGAAATAAATCCTAGTGGCAGAAGCCTCAATCCAGAGCTAGAGGCGCCTGAGAAGCTTAGGCAGGAGCAGGTGGGAAGGGCTGCAGGAGGTTGCCAGGTCAGCAGGCCAATATCTGGGCTGTAGCCAGTGTGGCTGGGAAGGATCCTTTGATGAGTGTGACTAGGCCGTCACAGCTCAGAGTCCCTGATTGTGTCGGAGATTGTGGGGTCCCTTATGACATTCCCCAGCTGCTGAGGGTGCCTTGACTTCAGAGCTAGCACTGGGTGCTGTTGCTGCGGTTTGTCCTGTGGTCAATGCAGTAGGGGCTGAGCACAGTGCACATCGTGTCAGAGGAGGAGGGCAATGACCACGTACCATACACTCCTGGCAATGTAGTGGTTAGGATTTGGCTCTTTCACCGCCACGGCTGGGTTCGACACCCGGTCAGGGACGCCTCTTTGGCATTTTCCTCTGGGATGCAAGTAATCTTGCTCAACCCGCTTGGCACCAGAGGCCTCGTCCAGAAAGGAGAGGAGCGGGGGTTAGGTGCTTCTGGGGCAGGTCAGGGTCTGAGAAAATGTTCCAGTCCTCTCTCTCAGGTGCTCGTGGTTATGCAGTTTGGTGTTTTCTGTACCTCAATGTCCTAGGGAGTCAGGTCACTAGTGCACCAGGTCGGATTCACAATGTGGGTGTGGTTCCTTACTTGTGGTTTTCATTTCCATCACACTGAAATGAGAAATTTCAGAGGAAATATTATGTAACAATGGAATTTTCAATGCCACCGAGTATTTGTTTAATTTGTATTTAATTAAAAATTTTTATTTGTGGGGCCGGAGTGATAGCAGAGTGGGTAGGGCATTTGCCTTGCAAGTGGCCAACGCGGGGTTCGATCCCTGGCATCCCATAAGGTCCACCGTGCTAGCCTGGAGTATTTCCTGAGCAAAGACCTGGAGGTTCTTGAGCATCACCATGTTTGACCCAAAAAGCAAAAAAAATAAAAATAAAAATAAAAAACCAAAACAAACCTTTTATTTGTTTTGGGTCAGCTTTTTGCAATCTTCTTTCACTACTCATTCCTTCCCTAACTCTACCCTCCCTTCCTTCCTCACTCCCTCACTTTCTTTTCTTTTATCTTTTTCTTTATTAGATCAAGCAATGTGAAGGGGTTACTCTGGTCTCTACTCAGGAATTACTCCCTGTGGTACTTGGGTGACTGTATGGGATGCCAGGATGAAACCAGAATGGGTTGTGTGCACCACAAATGCCCTTCCTGCTGTATATTGCTCCAGACCGCAGTTTTCTTTTCTTTGCATAGCACAATTTACTGTGTTGGGCCTTAGTTCTGATTTTGTATTCAGGGGTCTCTCCTGTCAGGTCTCAGGAGGGCATATATTGTGCCAGGGATTGAACCCTGGTCAGCTGCATGCAAGGTAAACAATTACCCACCATACTATCTGTCCAGAATCATGTTCAGTTTCTTGCTTTTACTCTTTGTGTGCGTGGGGAACCTGACTTGTGCCAGGGTTGAACTTTGGGGGCACTCCAGACACTCGGTCATAATCTCATTGGTCTCTAATCCCCAAGGCTCTCTTTTATCATCTCATTGGCTATCAAATTTTTTGTACCACACCTGGCATTATACAGAGTTTATTCCTGGTTCTGAACGTATGGGATGCCGGGGAATCTAACCAGGGTCAGCTGCATGCAAGGAAGACGCCATATTAACTGTGCTATTGCTCAGTCCCAAACCCAGATCATTATGTTCCTTGAACATCACTGAAAGCTCTTCCTCAGATATACTTGGTGGACATGCAGACCCGGTAGCAGTGGATCTGAATAGCACTGCACTGATTGACCTTAACACTGAACTCGTCAGGCCTGGAGGAAGAATATTGCCAGTGGTGGCACCTGGGTTCCCTTAGCACAGTTTGAGAATGAGCCTTGCCACACACAACTCCCTTCCCCAGCGACAAACTCACACAAACACACACACCTACACATAGAAACATACTGACCCAAGTCAGTTCAAGGCTATGAAGATATCTGGTATGGGATTACAAACTCTATCTATGGAGAAAGAGAGCATCCCTGTGACAGGTAGCTGAAATGGGTCATAGAAAATCCATGTTTCTAAAACATGTGTGACCTGAGCCTGCGTAATCATAGGTTCAGTAGTTATTGAAATAAAATTTAATTTTTGAGAAATTCTGATCGCTTATGACTGGGATTCATAAGCTGAGAGACATTCCTACTTTGGCCCCATACTACCTGCATGGTAAAATGTAAGAGAGAACTCATTAGAATCTCAGTGCAATACTACTCACAAACAACTATTTACAAGTTTAGGTCAAATTAGTCACAGAGAATCCACAGGGTAAATTTGAAATCACCGTCTGGACATTCTGAATTTTTCTGTATAAAATCATGATGATCAGGGACAGAATGATAGCACTGTGGGTACTGCAGATGACTGCATGAGTGATTCCTGAGTGCAGAGCCAGGAGTAACCTCTGAGTATTGCTAGGTGTGTTGCAAAAAATAAAAGAAAAGAAGACAATCATGAAGATCATGACGGAAAACATGCAGCAGAAGTTCTTCCTACCAGGTATATCAGCAGCCTCAAAAACACACATTGGGAAATGGTAATGGCAGATTAAAACTCACCATTGATTATACACAGAGACTTAAGCTATAAACTCTAAATATCTGCAGGACTAGCCACAATGTGTAAAATAAGAGGGAGATAGATGCAGAGACAGAGCGAGACAGAGAGAGAAAGAGAGGAAACGGGTACCTGCTATTAAGGCAGCATGGGGGGCGGGAGGGGTGGGGTACGTTGGTGGTGGAAATGGGGCACTGGGTGAAGGGATGGGTGCTGGTATACTGTATTACCAAGGACCAATTATGAACACCTTTGTAATTGTATGTTTCACGGTGGTATAATAAAAAAAAAAAAAAAATAAAAATATAAAAAATAAAAATTCTGGTATCAAAATACCAGAATTCTGATATCAAAATATATATTTATTGATACCAATATCCAAGGTCAGGCAAATCATGAATCAGGAGGTCTCGTCAACAAGTGGAATCTACCACCAACAAGTGGAATCTATGTGTGGGAGTCAGAGATTAAGTAAGACAAAGAAGGGATCAGTGTGCTAATAATCACCGAAAATGATAATACCAGCCTAGAACTGAGCATTGAATATAGATCGAAAAAAGATCCACATAACCTCTACATGTATATATTGCAAGCCACAATGTGTAATAGAAGGAAGAGAGAAAGAGAGAGAGAGAAGAGGGAGAGAGAGAGAGAGAGGAGATAAAGAACCTGCCATTTAGGCAGGCTATGGGAGGGAGGGAATTGGGGACATTGGTGGTGGGAGATGGGCACTGGTGGAGGGTGGGGTGCTGGACACTGTGTGACCAAAACCTCCAAACTTGAACAACGTTGTAATTGTATATCTCACGGTGGTATAATAAAATGTTTAAAAAAGAGAGAGAGAGAGAGAGAGAGAGAGAGAGAGAGAGAGGAGATAAAGAACCATATAGAGGCAGGCTGGGTGGGGAGGAATTGGGGATATTGGTGGTGGGAAATGGACACTGATGGGGTGATGGGTGCTAGAACACTGTATGACCGAGACCCAGATATGAGCATCTTTGTAATTGTAATCTCATGGTCATATAATAAAATATTTTTTAAAAAAATAAAAAACCCACATTACTTTGATAGTTTTATGCACGTGTTTTCACTGCAGCATGTAATCCAACAGCCAAAACAAAAAAGAACCAACATGCCCAACTAAGGAGGAATGAATTAAGATATTGTATAGAGAAACAATGGACATCGCTAAACAATAGAAAGAACTAAATCACGTAATCTGCATTAGATATGGATGGAACTAGAGGACATACTACTGAGTGCAGTCAGTGATAAGAAAGGCACAAAGTGTGAGGGGTGAATGGAATGAACAGGAAAAAGTAGCATCAGGCTTCTAAGTCACTATATGTAGTATACTGAAGTTTATGTACAGAACAACTTCATTCAAGTTTGTCACTGGATAAAGACTTTAGATCTGGCATAAAACCTTTCAATAGTAATGGGGTAGCAGCAAAGTGTAAGGGGCAGGGCACTTGCATGCTGCCCTCAGTCAATCTGACTTTGATCCACAGCAACACCTACTTTGAAGACACCTTATCATAGACGTAGTAAAAGGTCAGTGAGTCTGATATGGTTTGAATATGCCCTTTCTAAAGATATAGCCATTTACTTTTTCTTTACTGAAGTCCCTGATATTATAATTATCTCTTATACTGCTACAAAGAAATTCCCTATTTCACTTACCCCCATATTGAATGTATAAGCACTGTGCTATGGAAATAAGCTTTCAGATCTTCTTTAATACCAATAAAAAAGTTATAAAAGCAATGAAAACTATAAATAGCTTAATCTGCATCTTAACGAAATGACTGTTGTCATTGGAGCTTATTTCATCTCATGTCTGGGTATTTTATCCACATCGTCATATAATGGGGAGTGTCATCAGCATGATGTCTGACAGAGAGGGCCTCCAAACAGTTTAGGCTCCTGTAGGCCTGAGCACTAGATCACCAGGAGCTTCCGGGTTCCCTGTGTTAGACCTGTGCCAGCCAAACTGGACCGCGAAGCTAGGAGGAATCTCCCTCAGCAGCGACTCAGGAAGCATCTGGGCTCCACCCTGTGACTCCTGTGTGGTGTGAGGGGAGCACAAGATACTGTCCCTTCTGGTCACTCCACAGCGCCCGTGCTGAAAGTGTGGATGGGGAACCCAGAGTAGGTGCTGGGAGCCAAGAGAAATCAGCAAAATTAGGCTGGAGGCGGGCTCACCCTGAGGGCAGCCTTGTGCAAGGAGAATGGCAGACAGGATGCCCTGGGGTCAGGCATCAGTGTCCATGTCCCCAGAGCGCTGTGTTGGTGCCTCTGGTACATCCCAAGTGACGCAGTCTTGGGTTCAGGATGCCCCTAAGGCGTGTTGCAGAGACTGGTAGTTGCCCAGGGCTAACTGGGGTCCAGTCTGGGCCACGGGGAGTCCAGTTGTCTCGAGTGTCCTGTGCGGGTTTAGCTCTTAAGGTGCTACCCTGACATGGCGCTTCTAACTGACGGGACTGATCTGCTCTGAGATTTCCCAGTTTCCTCTGGTGCAGAAACAGTGTGTGTCCGCTTTAACTGTAAGTTTCATTCATCAGCCTCATGCTCATGACAGTTGGACCACACACGGTTTCGTGGAGAGGCAGGAAGGAAGCTGGGGAGACTGTAGGAGCCACCGGAGGCTTGATCCGAGGCTTGATTCGTGGATGGAGACTCGGTGGATCAATGGTTCCCCTCACACTGTGAGACTGAAGCAGGTGAGACGCGGCTTGGTGGAGGAACTAGGCGTCAATGACTGGACAGCAGCTAGTGCTTGTCGCGGGTGGACCTCAACACCTGGGTCCAGTTAGGGTCTAGGCTGCAAATGACTGGACAGCAGTTAGTGCTTGTCGTGGTGGACTCAGTTACCTAAGGGTCAGCTAGGGTCCTGGCAGTTGCGGCTGCCCAGGGTTGCCATCCCGTGTCTCTCAGCTGTTGCTTTGAAACACCGGGCGACCCCTCTGCTAGATGCCCTAAGAGCCCTTTTTCCGCTGTGGATGCTGCCCGTTGCATTCTCGAGACAACAGGACTAGGGAAAAGAGACTTCGCCAGACTCGGGAAATGAGCCCCCCAGGGCAGGGCCGCCACCCCACCCCCATGCCAAGGCGCCTCTCTACACACTTGATCAACACTGGGGAGTGATTTTAGAGGTGACATTGGTTGCAAGTTGAGAGTTCAAGACTTTTAAGCATTTTTGATTTTTGGCCTTCTGATTTCTTCCATCCACCCAACTTCAGGAAAGGATTTACAGCTTTCTCTTCAGGCTCTGGAGGGGGAAGATCAAAGGGTAAATGGTTTCCCAAGTGTCCACACTGTGTGTCTAGGCATGGCCGAATTCAGGGAAATAAGTCCTAGTGGCAGAAGCCGCATCCAGAGCCCAGGCGCCTGAGAAGCATAAGGCAGGAGCAGGCAGGAAGGGCTGCAGGAGGCTGCCGGGCAGCAGGACAGATCTAACCGTGGCCAGTGTGGCTGCGAAGGATCCGTTGATGAGTGTGTCTAGGCTGTCAAAGCTCATAGTCCTGATGGGGCCTGAGATCGCGGGACCCTTCTGGACGTCCCCAGCTGCTGAGGGTGCCTTGACTGGAGAGCTGTGCTAGGTGCTGCTGCTACGGTTTGTCCTGTGTGCTTGCAGAAGGGCTGAGCACGGTGCGGATCTTGTCTAAGAGGAGGGGGGTGAGGGCGCATCCTCTCTGGGGATCTAGTGGTTAGGACTCGGGCTTTCACTGCCACGGCTGGGTTTGATTCCCAGTCAGGGAAGCCTCTTTGGCATTTTCCCTCTGGGATGCAAGTAATCTTGCTCAACCTGCTTGGCACCAGGGACTAGTCCAGAAAGGTGAGAGGAGCGGAGTAGGTGCCTCTGGGGCAGGTCAGAGCCTAAGAAAATGTTCCAGTCCTCTCTCTCAGAGTGCCTGTGGCTATGCAGTTTGGTGTTTTCTGTACCTAGGGAGTGCGTCCCTAGGGAGTCATGTCACTAGAGCACCAGGTCGGGTTAGGAATGTGGGTGTTGGTTCCTTTCTTGGTGGAATCTCATTTCCATCACAATGAAATGAGAAATTTCAGAGGAAAGTCTAATGTAAATGGAATTTCCAAGTCACCAGAGTATTTAATTTGTATTTACTCTCAAAATTTTTATTCTAAGGGATAAAAAATTTTATTAATTTTTTATTTAATTATACTCTTATATTCATGTAAAGGCCGAGTGATAGCAGAGTGGGTAGGGTATTTGGCTTGCAAGCCAACTCGGATTCGATCCTCGCATCCCATAAGGTCCACCGAAAGTAACATGGCAGTAATTCCTGAGCAAAGACCAGGAGGTTCTTGAGCCGCCTCCAGGTTTGACCCAAAA
>JAJIBD010021550.1:0-44157 GCA_021461705.1 Cryptotis parvus
AAAAGCAAAAAAAAAGAAACAGTGACCATGATAGAGACAGTTCACAGAATGGGAAAGAATATTCACCCAATACCCATCTGATAAGGGGGTTAATATGCAGGATATATCAGGCACTGGTACAGCTATATAAGAGAAGAAAACAGCCAATCCCATAAAATGGGGGAGAAGAGATGAACAGTAACTTTGACAAGGAAGAAATTGAATGGCCAAATGGCAGATGAAAAATGCTCATCATCACTAATCATCAGAGAAATGCAAATCAAAGCAACAATGAGATATCACCTCACACCACAGAGACTGGTCCATATTCAACAGGGTAAAAAGAAACAACTGCTGGAGCGGAAGCGAGGAAAAGGGACTCTCATACACTGTTGGTCGGATGTCGACTTGTACCACCTTTCTGGAAAACAATATGGACATTCCTCCAAAGACTAGAAATTGAGCTCCCTTTAAACCAGCCATACCACTCCTGGGAATACATCCTGGGAAGCCAAAACACACAGCAGAAAACAATCAGACTTTTAGTTTCGTAGCAGCACTATTCACAATAGCCAGAACCAGGAAAAGACCAGTATGCCCGAGAACTGATGACTGGATAAAGAAACTGTGGTACATCTACACAATGGAATACTATGTACCCGTTAGGAAAAATGAAGTTATGAAATTTGCCTATAAATGGATGGACATAGAAAGGATCATGTTGAGTGAAATTAGTCAGAAGGAAAGAGAGAGACATAGAATGAAAGCATATATTTGCATGACATAAATATATCAGGTTATCTTACAAAAGTGGAAATTGCCGCAAATGTGAGGGGCATCAGAGGTTAGGTAAGACTGAGAAGGGAACATGTGTGAATAAATGTGGAATGGGCTGATGCCAACATAGAACTGAGCATTAAATACAGGCAAAAAAATGTACATGATGGCTTCCACGTGTATGTAGTGCAACCTAGAATGTGTGGGAGAATGAAGGGAGAGAGAGGGAAAAAAGAAAAGAAATAAAGAACCTGCCATTTAGGCAGGCTATGGGAGGGGAGGGAATTGGGGACATTGGTGGTGGGAAAT
This sequence comes from Cryptotis parvus, assembly GCA_021461705.1. Lineage (NCBI taxonomy): Eukaryota > Metazoa > Chordata > Mammalia > Eulipotyphla > Soricidae > Cryptotis > Cryptotis parvus. The sequence goes on from JAJIBD010021550.1 coordinate 1,066, forward strand.
GGGCACTGGTGGAGGGCGGGTGCTGGAACACTATGTGACCGAAACCTCCAAACATGAACAACGTTGTAATTGTATATCTCACGGTTATATAACAAAATGTTTAATTAAAATAAAAAATAAAAAAACCATTAAAAAATAAATGATGGAGAGGCAGGAAGGAAGCTGGGGAGACTGTAGGAGTCACCGGAGGCCTGAACTGAGGCTGGATTCGTGGATGGAGACTCCAGTGGATCGTTGGTTCCCTGCCCCTGCGCAGTCGGAGCAGGTGAGATGGGGCTTGAGGCAGGACCTAAGCGCGGAATGACTGGACAGCAGCTAGTGCTTGTCGCAGTGGACTCAACACCTAAGTCAAGTTAAGGTCCTGGCAGTTGCGGCTGCCCAGGTTCCAGTCCGTGTCTCGCTGCTGTTGCTTTGACACACCCGGCAACTCCCCTGCTAGACGCCCCTAAGCCCTTTTCCACTGTGGATGCTGCCCGCTGCATGCCTGGGGACAACAGGACTAGGGGAAAGAACCTTCGCCAGACTCAGGAAATGAGCCTCCCAGGGCAGGGCCGCCACCCCATCCCCAATGCCAACAATAGATCAACACTGGGGCGTGGTTTTAGAGGTGACATTGGTGGCAAGTTGAGAGTTCAAGATTTTTAAGCATTTTTAATTTTCGGCTTCTGATTTCTTCCACCCACCCATGCCAGGAGAGGGTTTACAGCTTTCTCTTCAGGTCTTGGAGGGGGGAAGATCAAGGGTAAAGTGTCCACACTGTGTGTCTGGGCATGGCCAGAATTCAGGGGAAATAAGTCCTAGTGGCAGAAGCCGCATCCAGAGCTCCAGGCGCCTGAGAAGCGTAGTCAGGAGCAGGCTGAAGGGCTGCAGGAGGCTGCCGGAGCAGCAGGCCAGGATCTGACCATGGCCAGTGTGGCTGCGAAGGATCCGTTGTTGAGTGTGTCTAGGCTGTCACAGCTCAGAGTCCTGATGGGGTCGGAGATCGCGGGGTCCCTTCTGATGTCCCCCAGCTGCTGAGGCTGCCTTGACTGGAGAGCTGTGCTGGGTGCTGCTGCTGCGGTTTGTCCGTGTGCTTGCAGAAGGGCTGAGCACGGTGAGGATCTTGTCTAGGAGGAGGGCAGTGACTGGGCACCATATCCTCCCTGGAGATCTAGTGGTTAGGATTTGGTGCTTTCACTGCCACGGCTGGGTTCGATTCCCTGTCAGGGAAGCCTCTTTGGCATTTTCCTCTGGGATACAAATAATCTAGCTCAACCTGCTTGGCACCAGGGGTAGTCCAGAAAGGAGAGGAGTGGAGTAGGTGCCTCTGGAGCAGGTAAGGGCATGAGAAAATGTTCCTGTCCTCTCTCTCAGGTGCTCGTGGTTATGCAGTTTGGTATTTTCTGTACCCTCAATGTCCTAGAGATTCAGGTCACTAGAGCACCAGTTTGGATTAGAATGTGGGTTTCGGTTCCTTTCTTGTGGAATCTCATTTTCATCACACTGAAATGAGAAATTTCAGAGGAAATGCTATGTAACAATGGAATTTCCAATGCCACCAGCGTATTTTTTAAATTTGTATTTAATTTAAATTTTTTATTCGCGGCGGATAAAAAAATTTATTAATATTTTTATTTAATTTAAATTTGTTATTTGTGGGGCCGGAGTGATAGCAGAGTGAGTAGGGCATTTGCCTTGCAAGCAGCCAACGCGGATTTCATCCCCGGTTCCCATAAGGTCCACCGAGCACCGCCCACAGTAATTCCTGAGCAAAGACCAGGAGGTTCTTGAGCATCTCCAGGTTTGACCCAAAAGAGAAATAAATACAAAAAAAAATTTGTAATTGTATGTTTCACTGTGGTATAATAAAAAATTTTAAAAAAAAGAAATTTTTTAAAATAACTTTTGAGCATGAATCTTATTAGATGATTTGCAAATAATTTTGTTCCTTCTGCTATTGCCTTTGTGTTCACTGATTTATTTTGTTATGGTTGTGCAGAAATTTTTTCAGTTTCTCATATTGTAAAACTATGAAAGTAAATTATTGATATTAAAAAAATAAAAAAATAAAATAAAATAAAAACAAACCTTTTATTTGTTTTGGGTCAGCTCCAACTCATTGCTCTGGATTGTATAGTGTGAGGATGGAACCTGGACTCTAGCAGGCACAGCATGTAAAGAGCCCCTGGAACTATCTCCTGAGCCGAATATGCTGGTTTTGTGAAATATCAGGGAAGCACATTATTTTTTTTGTCATAGAATAATGACTCATCACCCTATTTATCTTCAAAATAGTTAAAAAGGGGGCCAGAGAGACAGCTCTATAGGCTGGATTGAACGCTTGAAATGCTGTAGGACTGGTTTCTGTCCCTGACAACTCACGGATCTCTAGTCAACAAAGAGCCCAGAAGTCCTGAGCTGGGAGCAATGTGACCCAAAACACTGCCAATCTTGCCCAAAGAAACAACATACTGATTCCAGTGACTTAGAGACTCTACCCCTGGTAAGATAACCTCCACTTCCTAATAAGATCTTTGCAATCTTCCTTCTTCATTCCTTTCCTCCTTCTCTCCCTCCCTCCCTTCCTCACTCCCTCTCTTTCCTTTCCTTTTATTTTTTTTTGGACAGATCTAGCAATGTGAAGGGGTTACTCCTGTCTCTACTCAGGAATTACTCCCTGTGGTACTCGGGTGACCGTAGGGGGATGCCAGGATGAAACCAGGATTTGCTGTGTGCACCGCAAATGCCCTCCCTGCTGTATATTGTCCAGAACGCAGTTTTCTTTTCTTCGCGTAAGTACAATTTAAGTGTTCTGATTTTGTACTCAGGGTCTCTCCTGGCAGGGCTCAGGAGGCCATATATTGTGCCAGAGATTGAACCTGGGTCAGCTGCATGTTACATAAGCAATTAACCACTGTTCTATCTCTCCAGAATCATGTTCAGTTTCTTGCTCTTACTCCTCGGTGGTGTTTGGCGGGCCTGACTTATGCCAGGGTTGAACCTGGGTCCGTCCAGACACTCAGTCATTTTCTCATTGGTCTTGAATTCCCCAAGCACTCTTTTATTATCTCATTGGCTATCAATTTTTGTACCACACCTGGCATTATTTAGAGGTTATTCCTGGGTCTGAACATATGGGATGCCGGGGAATCCAACCAGGGTCAGCCGCCAAGCAAGGTAGATGCCATATATTCACTGTGCTATTGCTTCAGTCCCAAACCCAGATCATTATGTTCCTTGAACATCACTGAAAGCTATTCCTCAGATATACTTGGTGGACATGCAGACCCCGGTAGAAGTGGATCTGAATAGCACTGCACTCATTGACCTTCACATTGAACTGTCAGGCCTGGAGGAAGAATATTGCCAGTGGTCGCACCTGGGTTCCCTTAGCACAGCTTGACAATGAGCCTTTCCACCCCAACACCCTCCCCCTAGCGACAAACACACACACCTACACATAGAAACATACTCACCCAAGTCTGTTGAAGGCTATGAAGATATCTGGTATGGGATTGCAAACTCTATCTATGGAGAAAGAGAGAGGATTCCCTGTGACAGGTAACTGAAATGAGTCACATAATATCCATGTTTCTAAAACATGTGTGACATGAGCCTGGGTAATCTCAGGTTCAGTTGGGAGTGAAATAAAAAATTATTTTTTTTAGAGAAATTCTGATCGCGTATGACTGGGATTCACAAGCTGAGAGACATACTTACTTTGGCCCATACTGCCTGCATGGCAAAATGTAAAAGAGAACTCATTAGAATCTCAATGCAATACTAAATCATACATAACTATTTACAAATTTATGTCAAATTAGTCACAGAGAATCCAGAGGTTAAATTTGGAAATCATCATCTGGACATTCTGAATTTTTCTGTATAAAATCATGACGAGCAGGGACAGAATGATAGCACCGTGGGTACTGCAGATGACTTGCATGAGTGATTCCGGAGTGCTGAGCCAGGAGTAACCTCGGAGCAATGCTAGGTGTGTTGCAAAAATAAAAAGAAAAGAAGACAATCATGAAGATCATAATAGGGAAAACATGCAGCAGAATTTCTGCCTACCCGGTGTATCAGCAGCCTCAAAATAACCCCAGATTACTTTGATAGGTCATATGCACATCTGTTTTCACTGCAGCACGTAGTCCAACAGCCAAGACATGAAAAGAACCCACATGCCCAATTAAGGATGAATGGATTAAGATATTGTATAGAGAAACAATGGTCTTCTCTAAGCTCTAGTAAGAACTAAATTGTGCAATCTGCATTAGATATGGATGGAACTAGAGGACATACTACGGAGTGAAGTCAGTGAGAAGAGAGCCACAAAATGTGAGGGTGAATGGAATGTATAGGAAAATGGAGCATCAGGCTTCTAAGTCACTATACTGAAGTTTATGTACAAAACAACTTCAATCAAGTTTGCCACTGGATAAAGCCCCTTTAGAGCTGGCATAAAACCTTTAATAGAAATGGGGTAGCAGCAAAGAGTACGGGGCAGGGCACTTGCCATGCTGCCCCCAGCCACTCTGGCTTTGATTCCCAGCAACATCTTCTGTCCCCTGAGCCTGATAGAAGCAATCCCATAGCCAGGAAAGAGCCAAAAAAGAGCACTGACAGGTGTGGCCTCAAAAATTAAAATAAAATAAAATGTAACTCCATCAATGGGAACCAAGGCAAACTGCCTTGGTTTCACCATGGACCCTTTGGGCCCTGCGCTTCCGGGACCAGCGGCTATCACCCCCCACTGGTCACGGGGGGGTGTGTGTGACCCCTGCATCTCCGCGGACCCAAGTAGCCTCAGGGAAGAGCTGAAACTCCATCAACGGGAACCAAGGCAAACTGCCTTGGTTTCACCGCTTGGACCTTTTGGGCATCCCAAAACTCAAAACTAAAAACCAAAACTCAAAACTGAGCACGCGACCCTCTTACTACCTATCTTGCATGAGGTACCAGTGAACCTTGGTTCCTACATCCTTACAACCCACACAAACTCTGCAAACAGACCATACACCTACTAACTGTACTATCTAGTCACCCAATACCCCATATTTGCAACCTACAATAGGCATAATGGTAAAGCAACGCAAAATTCCATCAAGCTCTGTGAGTGAAGTCACTAGCCCAGATAAGCCAAGCAATACCAATGAGTTGTATAACCTCTCTGATAAGGAATTTCGGAAAGAAATGTTAAGAATTCATAAGGAATTCAAAGAAGCAATGGAATGCAAACTCAATAAAATACAAGAGGACATGATAGAAGAAGTGAGGAAAATGCAAATGGAAATGACAGTTATTTAAAATAGGGTAAATGAAATTAGAAACACAGTGGAAAGCCAGCATAGCAGAATAATAGCTACTGAAGAAAGAATTAGTGATCTCTGAGGACGAGTTCCAAATATTCGCTACACAACACCAGAAGATAGGAAAAAAGACTCACAATTAACCAGACAGCCTACAAGAGATAATCGGGATAAAGCCAGAAGAAACAAAATACAGATCATTGGGGTGCCAGAAGGCCAAGAAGAAAACCATGATGAAGAAGAAACTGTCAAAGCCATAATTGCTGAGAAATTCCTGGAACTAAAGAACGCTTGCCTCAAGATCCAGGAGGCCCGTAGGATACCAGCTAAAAAGAAACCCCAACAAGAATACTCCAAGACACATCTTAATAAAAATGACAAAAACTATAGATAGAGATAGAATACTGAAAGCATCAAGATCAAAGAAGGAAATCACAGACAAAGGAACATTTCTAAGATTTACAGCAGACTTCTCTGATGAAAACTCCGAGCCCGAAAACAATGGTGGGATATTGTGAAAAGGCTCAATGAACTGCAGGCCTCACCAAGAATTCTTTACCTGGCCAGACTCACATTCAGATATGAAGGAAACATACACAACTTCATGGATAAGCAACAACTCAGGAACTTCATGGACTCAAAACCAACCTTAAAAGAAGGACTGAAGAGTCTACTGTTATACGACCAAACCCATAAGCAAAATAAGCACAAACAGAAAGATGGCACAAAAATCCGATGACAATAATCTCTCTCAATGTCCAGTGGTCGAAATGCACCAATTAAGAGACACAGTAGCATTTTGAACTCTCACACCAGCCTGACTCCACCTCAGGTAACCTCCTTGGGGTGTACGGCTGGCAGGGCGGGGCGCCTGGGGTCGTGGTAGAGCCCCAGGTCTCGGCAGAAGGTGGAACTACAACCTCCAGAAGTCCGGAGCAGAACCGGAAGTAAACGGTCATTTTGAACTCTCACACTGGCCTAACTCCACCTCAGGTAACCTTCCTGGGGTGTGAGGGGGGTGGCCAGGCGCGGCTGCTAACGCGACCGCTTATTAATAGAAAAAACTAGGAAATTCAACACCAAGGGAAGGTAATACCCTCCAGAAAAAAAGAAACAGTACACCAGAAGAATCTATCCCTTAACACCACAACACCATGGGGGAAACAATGCAGATCCCCAGCTCGAAGAACAGATGAAGGAATCGCCCCTGAAGACTCAAAAAAAGAATACAGATGTGCATGATCTCTCTGACAATGAAATTCGAGAAGAAATTGGTAGGATGTTTAAGGAGCTCAACGAAAAAATGGAGCAGATGTCCAATAAAATACAGGACAACATAAACGAAGCAGTTGAAATGGCAGTCAATAAACTACGGGAGGAAATGAGAGCAGAAATGAGAACCATGCAAATAGAAATATCATCGCTTAAAAACTCAGTAGACGAAATGAAAAACACAATCGGGGTTCTCAACAGTAGGATGACAGCAGAGGAAGAGAGAATCAGTGAGACTGAAGATGAGCTGCAGAAAGCACTCAGAGATCTACATAAGATGGAAAAAGACCAGAAAATGGATCAGCAATGGAACAGAGAACAATGGGATGAAGCCAGGCGGAACAACATAAAAATCATCAGAGTCCCAGGGGGATAGGAAAGTAACCCCCAAGGAAATTAAAACAGTTAAAAACATCCTGGCTGAAAAGTTCCCGAGTTAAAGGACGGAGGCATCCAGATCCAAGAAACCCGGCCGCGTACCAGCAAGAAGAGACCCCAATAGAAAGACCCCAAGACACATCCTAGTCAAAGTAATGGATGCCATAGAGAGAGACATAATTCTTCAGGCAGCAAGATCAAAGAAGGGAAATTGCATACAAAGGGAGCATCCATTCGACTTTTCGGCAGACTTCTCAGAAGGCACCCTCTCAAGCCCGAAGGCAGTGGTAGGATATAGTAAAAAAACTTAATGAAATGAATGCCTCAGCAAGAATTCTTTATCCGGCTAAACTCTTGCTCAGATTTGAAGGACAGATATACAACTTCTTGGATAAACAACAGCTTAGGAACTTTGTAAAATCAAAACCAACCTTAAAAGAAGGACTGAAAGATCTACTATAAGACGAGTCATAACCCAAAAAGAACAACCAACCTATTCAGAAAGATGGCACAAAATCCCATGACAATAATCTCTCTCAATGTCATTGGTCTAAATGCACCAGTTAAGAGACACAGAGTGGCACAATGGATCAAAAAAATTGAATCCGACATTCTGCTGCCTTCAAGAAACACACCTGAACAATCGGAGCAAAGACAGGCTCAAAATAAAAGGCTAGAAAACAGTCCTTCATTCAAACAACCGATTCCAAAAAAGGCTAGGGTAGCCATACTGGTATCTGACAACATAGACTTCAAGCTGAAGAAGGTCAGAAGGGACAGTGAAGGTCACTTCTTAATAGTCAAGGGATGCATATATCAGGAAGAAATCACGCTATTAAACATATATGCACCCAACGAGGGACCAGCAAAATACCTAAAACAACTACTAACAGACTTCAAAGAAGACATTGACAGCAACACAATTGTAGTTGGAGACTTCAACACTGCTCTATCAACCCTGGATAGATCAACAAGATTGAAACTTACCAAGGAAATACTGGCTCTAAAAGAAGAGATGGAAGAAAGAGGGCTGGTAGACATATACAGGGCATTCATCCCCAAAAAGCTGAATACACTTTCTTCTCCAGTGCACATGGAACATACTCCAAATAGATCACATGCTGAGCCATAAATCATACCTCCATAAAATCAAGAAGATAGAAATTGTGCCACCTATTTTTTTCAGACCTCGAGGCACTGAAAATAGAAGTTAATTGTACACAAAAACGGAGACCAATACAAGTACCTGGAAAATAAAGAGCTCACTGCTGAACAACCAGCAAGTCATAAAAGAAATCAAAGAGGAAATCCAAAGATTCCTGGAAACAAATGAGACTGAAGGCACGAATTACCCAGAACTTGTGGGATATAGCAAAAGCAGTGTTAAGAGGCAAGTTATAGCTCTTCAAGCATTCATCAGAAAAGAAGAAAAAGGCCATCATAAACAGTCTGACTTCACAACTCAAGATCTTAGAGAGTGATCAACAAAAGGAACCCAAGCAGAAAGAAAGAAATAATAAAACTTAGAGCAGAAATCAATGAGATGGAATGTCAAAAAACAATCCAGAAGATCAACGAAACCAAAAGCTGGTTCTTTGAAAAAATAAACAAGATTGACAAACCACTTGCAAGACTTGTAAGAAAAGGAAAAAGAGAGAACCCAAATAAATAGAATCAGAAATGAAAATGGGGACATCACAACAGAAACCACAGAAATTCAAAAGATCATCAGAGATTACTATGAGAGCCTGTACGCCACAAAACAAGAAAACCTAGGAAAAATGGACAAGTTCCTGAAAACCTGGAATTCTTAAGGTGCAAAAGGAATCAAATTTAACAAGAATAAGGATTTTAAATAATCAGGATGTAACTGATTTTGATTAACAGTTTCACAGAAATAAGACTTGGTGAATCTGAAATTCATGGTACAGAATATGCTTAAACACAAAAATATAACTTCAGTACAGTAAGGATACTTGTAATTACAGTTTGCACCTTTCACCTAGTATGTCCTATGTCATTCGACACACCATTGCTAGCAAGTTCCGTGGGGTAGGTGAATGAGCATTTTTTGAATTTTTTTATTTTGCAGAAAATAATGAAGAAGACCACATTGTCAAAGAAACAGTGAAATCAAACAAAACAAGTGAAGGAACAAGCTAGAGGGGAATGGGCAAAATATGTAGACAGTGTCAGCAAGAATAGGACATGTGGCCAGAATAGTCCAATTGATTTGGTCAACCAACAAGAATGCCTTGCTACATAGTATTTTAAGATGACTTAGGCTGTGGCAAACCTGGTGTTGTTCTCCCTGTGTTGTTGTGTCTCTGGGCTCTACCACACTGGATATTAAGACTAATTTCTCAAGAAAAGTCCTATAGTTAGTGTATGAAACATTCCCTTACCTTTTCCCAAGAACACTTGCAGTCCAATTTTGTCACTGAGATAAGTCACATTGATTTCCCAGATCGCCCTGTGGATTAAAGCTCCATTCAGAAAAGGTCAGGACAGTAACTGGTGAGATCCACTGTATTCACTCTTGTCTCTCTTCTTTCCATCACTGTGTGGAGCAGCATTTAAGGGCAGTCCAGATGGAGGAGGAGTCTGTGATTGCTAGGTTGTCTGGAAATATCTTCAGGTTGTGAACAGTACAGCACTGAAAATGAACTCACAACTCATGAGGGTACCACTGGGCTTTCATGTAGCCAATACAGTCTTACTTCCTGCACATGAAAGTGCGCCAATCAAAGCCCGCCCTGGTGGATAGATCCAATAGTAACTTATTGATTTGAAGCAGGCTCTCAGACTGACATTAAACACATTTTTCAAACTCAGTGAGTTTGGTCGATTCCTTATCCCATGCCAATACCTTTTCCTGTTGATCTCACTGGAACATGAGGAGATCCTTGCCAACATTGACAACTCACATCAACTTTTTACTGAGGCAGAGAACATCTTTTGAAACTGTTTTAAGTGCAGGCTCTCATATTTTTCCATTGACGACTGTGCCCCTTACATTGTATACTGTCTAAGGATGTTCAGCCTCTTCAGAATGTGAAAATAAAACCAGCTGTGTTTGTTGCATAAATCCCTGGAGGTGACAGTTAAGAAAACTATTAAAAAGCAGTTAGTAGGCCATGATTCTGAGCCTGGAGTTGTGGCTCTAAAGGAGCCAGGAGAGGACACTAGGGGCCTACTGGAGGAATCTGCTAGCAGAGCATGAGGGTCCTGCTGCAGAAACCTCTGGGAGTGGGGGTGTTAGCTGGGGAACCTGCTGGAAGGGAGAGAGGTCCTTGGAGAGGTCCTTGGAGAGATGTTCCTGGAGTGAGGTGGGAGGGAAGAGTGAGATAAGACAAATTAAAGAAGAGCTTCAGGCTCTCTACAGGCTGTGGTCTATTCGTTTAACCGTGAATCGAGGAGAAGAATTGTCACCTCTGGACACAGTGGCAGACTTCAGTGAACCCCAATACTGTTGAGGACCCTGATGTTCCCCTACATGTGTTTATTTACAAAAGCCAGACACTATGTCCTCGACATTATTCTATGTTGAATCCGTGCAGATCCAGTATCCACATTACTATGTGTCTACACCCTTTCACCACTATCCACTTGTCCCTTCTAGTGTGGTGTTATGGACCCCACTAATTCCATCTTCTGTACTTACTTTTCTGGCAACTCCAAGGGAAATCATTTGCATAACCTGTTTCTTACCGCACATAACCAGAAGTGCTCTGTCAAAGTAGCACAACGTGAGGACCTTTTGAGGGGTTATTGATACCAACCTGTCTCTAGCTGAACTTTGCCCCTGTTTAAATTATGGTCCTACTTACTTTGGACAACAGGGGTTCACATTCTTTTCTGGTATGTTCCCATGCTGAGTTTTGGCTCAACATCCATTGCACACTTTGTTGTGGCACTAGGGTGACAACAGAGCTTGTTACAGTGTGGGGATTTGTGTGACCATGAGATCAGAAAGAACATGATTTGAAGGGAGAGACCTAATATGGTGTGATAGTTTCCCCTTTATCTAACTGCCTCTTTTTATTTTCACCTAAACACCAAGTCACTGAACTGAAGGCAGATAAGAAAGTGTCACTCATCTCTGTTGCACAGGTATGGATATCCCTGGCTCCAAACCGGATTTCCAATAAATGTCTCTTTCAATTCTAAACATCTCTTTCATCTGCAGTGTTTGAGAGCTCTGCATCATCCCTGGCTATGACATGCCTTTCCATGTTGCCAGATTGTCTAAATGGTATATCTAAGTTTGCATTTGTTGTGTCCGTTTTCAGCACTGTCATCCTCTGTGTCTCCGTCCCTCACGCTGGATCCAGAGAGGCGCATTTAGTATCAATGTGCTACTTACTCCATTTCTTGGTCAGGATATTCCATGCTGCAAAGCTCAGATGTCCCTCATACCATGCATGGCCACTATTTCTGTGAAGCGACTTATCCATTTCACTTGCTTTGTTACTTGTCTTCCCTATTGTTCATCGATTTGCTCGAAAGAGCACCATAGCGCCTTATTCATTGGGACTGGGGTTCAATATTGTTACTGTTTTTGGCATATCGTATACACCATGGGTAGTTTTCCAGGCTCTGCTGAGGCTCTGGCTTCATCCCAGGGTGCCCAGTCTAATTTTATGTCACACCATGGTCCATCCAGGACACAAGGGGTAGAGGTATGGGTGTAGAGAAGTCTGTCTCCTATCTGCCCCCTGCCGATGCATGGACACCATAAACACACCAGTAACCCTCAAGGGGTAGGGCCTTCTAATTACAAGAACAAAATTAAATAGCATGAAAAATAGTAGTGTCAAATTTTTTTGATGTTGTTGAAGTAGCCAGAATTAATTTTCATGCGTGGATTTCTGGATATCCATCCACTAGTCTTAACTGACTGTGTTTTTGTTAAATACACAGCTAGCATGTTCAATATGAAGTAGTTAAGTATTGTTACACTTGTTACTTGTATCATTTGTCTTCCCGTTGATCATCGATTTGCTTGATCAGGCACCAGTAACATCTCCATATGTCCTGTCACATGTGAGATTGCCCAAGGGCATCTGCTCACGCCAGGAACATAAAGAGCCTCAAACCATTCTATGAAGTCATGGGAAAGAGGTCTATAAGTATTATTGGTATTTGGCATGTCAAATATGGCACGGATAGCTTGCCATGCTCTGCTGTGCATACGGGATACTCTTGTAGTCTCCTCAAAACTCGAGCATTTGGGGGACAGAGCGATACTCCAGCGGGTCGGGCATTTGCCTTGCACTCAGTTGGCCCATGCCAGCCCGGGCTCGATCCCCGGCACCCCAGATGGTCCTCGGAGCACTGCCTGGAGTAATTCCTTTGTGTAGAGCCAGGAGAACCCCCTGAGCATTGCCTGGTGTGACCCAAAGAGCCAAAAAAAAAAATCAGCATTTATCGATGAACCGCGGCTGCTTTGTGTGCTTTGCTGGCGCCAGGCTGTGATCTGCTCTTCTGCTGGGTGGAGCTCTGACGAGAGGGAGTCCGGATGTGGAAAATGGCGGCCCTCATGGTGTGGGGGTTCCTGTGGCTTCTTGCGAGGCTCAGCTCGGGTGGCGGGCCAAGGCTGGGACCCGCCATCCCTGCCGGGCTCCTCATGATCAGCTGGACACAGGGAGACTTGGTAGTAGCTCTGCGCGATGTGTGTGAGTCTCTGGATCGGCATACCTGGGCTACATCTGATTTCTCTGGCAAAAGACATCTACATCCTGTTAGAAGACATCACAAAATATCTGGCTGTTCTGCTTGGAAGTTTTGATTGATCAGTGGTCTCAGATGATGCCTTTTTTTTTTAAAGCAAAATGATTTTATTTGGAGGCTCTTTTAGGAAGGGGAAGGAGAGAGAACAGAGAGAGACAGAGACAGAGAGAGATAGAGACAGAAAAGAGAGAACATGAGTTAAAGACAGACACAGAGAGACAGAAAAAGAGACAGGGAGGGAGGGAGGGAGGGAGAGAGATAGAAATGCACTCAAGATTGAACTTGGACTCTTGCAAAGGCAAAGGAAGCCCCAGTATATGCATCCTAGAATCAGCATGGTTTCATTTTCATGAAAACATGAAAGTGCACATCTCAAGAGGTGAGATGCAGCCATACGTGTGTTTGTCCATGTGGGTTCAAGCAGCCACACAGGCTTGGAGAGCATATGCGCTCAGGGTTGTCTATACCAGTCCATATTCATATCCACTATAAGTTCCTATTAAATTTTCATATGATGCTTTTAGAAGCTATTTCCCTCTATGAGTTAAGGTTAAAAAATAGTATTAATCTAGTTTTTTTAAATGCGTGTTACACTTATTAGCTCGAATGCTTCCTATTTAAAAAGTCTAGAGTAATTGTACAGTGGGTGGGGCATTTGCCCTGCACACAGCTGACAACAGTTTGATCCTGGTAGCACATATGGTCCCCCAAGCCTGCCAGGAATGATCTCTGAGCAGAAAGCCAAAAGTATGTCTTGAGCATAGCCAGGTATGACTACTACATCACCGCACAATAAAAAGAAATTTTCCAGGCAGAGACAGGTGAGGATTAAAGTGTTTGCATTGCATGTGGCCCTTCACGACAACTATTGCCAATGGATTTGTGGAAAGATGTTTACTATTTCACCAAAATACAAAATGGATAGTTTGTTGTATGATTAAATAGAATTAGAAGATGCTTCCCAATATTCAGGAAAACAATCAAGTGGGTTTTCATATCTGTCCCTTATAATATTTCATTGTATCCTGCTCTTATAATATCCCGTTATCTCAGTGCAGTGTCCCTGTGATTATACAGACATGAAAATTATAATGTAAAAACGGTATCAGGCAGTATTGACCAGAGTTGTTTATTCATTTTAGGAAATGACACTCTTCCTGATAAAAGAGAAGAAGAACCATTCTATGCCAGGTAACTGTGAAGAAAAGGAAACTTTAAATTTTAAGGAAGAATTATGAGTTCATCCAATGGTTACATTGCTATCCTGAGTTCTAGCTTTCAGTACTAAATATTCGGATTCATTAACATAGCTAGGAGTTGTGATTTAGCAGGACAATTTTAATGTAACCTTAAGAGAGGCCATTGCATGACTTAATGACACGTCATCAGTAAGGCAGCAGTGCTAATGAGTACAGAATTGTGTCTCTGTACTATTGTTTTGTCAAAAAAACTCAGTGCACCAGATTCATTTTCCAGAGGCCTGTGTGGAGTTGTTGATCTGGGTGTGATAAACAATGGCACCAGTACAAATTCACAAATCTCATAGGGTAAAATTGAGTTTGAAGACTCAAATCATTCCAGTATTATTTTAAAAAAAAAATTTTATTATACCACCATGAGACATAAAATTACAAAGGTGTTCATAATTGGTTCTTGGTAATACATTATTCCAGCACCCATCCCTCCACCAGTGCCCCATTTTACCACCAATGCACCTCACCCTCCTGCCCTCCCCGGGGCTGCCTTAATAGCAGGTACCCCAGTTTCTTCTCTTCTCTTTCTGTCTCTCTCTGATCTCTCTCTCCCTTTTCTTTTTAAACATTGTGGCTATCCCTGCAGATATGTAGAATTCATCACTTAAATATCTTTATGTATATTAAATCGTGAGTTTTAATCTGCCATTACCATTTCCCACACTTAGTAAAACAACCAGTATTAATTTTTAAGCAAAGGCGATGTTCATGGAGTTGCGGCGTGAACCTATAAAAAGCTGTTGAAAAGTTTTAGAAGTCACCCTACAGTGTTACCTTCTGAGATAACAGATGGTTTCTCAGAAAATCCGCATCTTCTCTGTGTACTCAGCACTTCCGTATTGCTTGTGCACCCTTTCCGTCTCTCTCACTCCAAACAGAACAAAGTAAAGGGGTCTTTTTTCAAATGTCTATTCATGGGGAATTTACTGGTCATAATTATTTACTTTGCCTGCCATCAAACTGACCTATGGTCCTTGCTACGCTAATCCCATTCTTTTCTTTTTAGCAGTCCTCCAGAATCCATGATGGTTAACATCAACATGAGTGATGAAGGCAATGAAGATACAGTACAGGCTTGATGGAAGTCACCTGCTGCCTTCTGATAACTATGACCTCTCACTTCCCTATAAGCCTTGCAGATACCAGAGAGACACATGTTATGAACGGGAGGGGACTTCTCTTCTATGAGCACACAGGGTGAGCAAGAACCACCTTAAAGCTCCTGCTGAATAGCAGAGCCTCTTTGCCTTCTGCTCAGGAGATTGCTACTGGTAAATTTACATTTCTGGTTCAACATATGTAAGATAGAATGTAGATCAAAGGTATCTCTGTCTCAGGCTACCTTCTGTGAGAAACCTTCTGTTCTCAAGTGTGAGCTGTTGAAACTGTTAGCCGCTAAACAGGAGGCTGGTGGGTAGGGCCAAATTCCAGTAGTGAAGAGATGCTGAAAACTTGTTCTTTGTCATAAGTTCTCTATACATTAGGCGATAGCTGTACTTTAGTTATTTATTTTTGTCTAACCAAGTACTAACCAGGCCCAGCTTACTTCTATGATCAGATGAGATCGGCTATGCTTCAGAGTGTTATGGCTGTAGACAGTATAGTATGGCTCAGGAGTACTCTGCTGTGCACTCAGGAATTACTCTGGCGGTGCACAGGTGGTGGTATGGGATGCCGAATCAAAAGTGGGTTGGTCATGTGCAAGACAAATGCTCTACTCTCTGTAGCCCGGATGCATTTTTTAAAAAAAGTTTTGTCCACATCAGTGATGCTCAGGTGCTATTCTTGGCTCCATATTCAAATTTACTCTGGTGAAGGTCGGAGTCCATCTGGGGTGTCGGAGATGAATACTTGGTCAATCAGGTGCAATGCAGGAATCATTCCTGCCGCTCATCTCCAATCACAACAAGATGGTTGTTGTTGGACACATCTAAGAAATATAGGTTCTAGGATGGAGTAACAGTACAGTAGCGATACAATTGCATTTTCGGCGCTGATTTGGGTTGAATCCACAAGCATTCCATATGATCCCTCTGAATGCATAGTCAGCAGTTAGTCCAGAGAATAGCTGGGTGTGGCCTTACTGCAAAAAGCCAATCAAAAACATTTATTCTAGAGAAAAAATAAGGGAGGAGTTATTTGTTCTTCAGCTTCTCCGAGAGAGGGAAAATCAATAAAAATGAGCATAAAATGCAATATGTTAGATATGAGTTCCTTTTCATCTGTTTTTAAATTTTAATTGTATTAGTGATAAAATTGTTGTTTATTAAGTTTATTGTTTTTTGACATTTTGTTTACTGGTTTTTGGCATATCGAACACGCATCAGACAGCTTGCCAGGCTCTGCCATGCGGGCGCTATACTCTCATTACCTTGTGGGGCTCTCTCAGAGGGGTAGGTAGGATATTCATGGTAAGAACCACCGGCTCTTGGCACATCTCTTTGACTCCACCGTTCTCCCTTCGTTAACATATGCCTCAGAGACCTGGGTCCCTACGAAAACAGGATGAGAATGCTATTCGGTCTCCCAGAGAGGAATCGAAGAGCTATGCTTGGAATACCACGCCTCACTCAAGTGAGAGAAGGAATCCGGAGTTCTGACCTCCGTCGCTATTCCGGAATCAGGGATGCTGTCTCGTTTTGCCAAGACATCAAAAAATAGATGGGCATGCCAATGCAATTTGGAGACAATCACTGGACTAGAGCCGTTACCGACTGGATCCCAGGGGATGTCAAAAAGATTACGTGGCCGCCCACCTACAAGATGGTCAGACTTCCTTGTCCAAGACCCTGAAGGAATGGTTTGAGGCTCTTCATATTCCCTGAATCAACCAGATGTCATTGAGGTACATTGGCACGTGATAGGGGTCCAATGGAAATATTACTGGCACCCCTCTCGCACAAATCGATGAATAACTGGGATTCAAGTTCAGTCACCAAGTGAAGTGATTGTTTTTGACATTCAAACATTTTCTGGCAATATCTATCTATTCATCTGTCCGTCCGTCTGTCCATCCATTCATCCATCCATCCATCCATCCATCATCCATCCATCCAGCAATCTATCTATCACCCGATCTACCTATTACCTACCTACCTACATACCGACCGACCTACCAACCAACCAACCTACCTATCTATCTGTCTATCTGTCTATCCGTCTATCCGTCTATCCATCTGTCCATCTATTAGTCGTCTTTCCTTCTACACTCTATCCATCTATGTGTCTATGCCTCTGTCGTCTATCAGTATGTCCATCTGTCCATCTGATCATCTGTCTGTCTGGACGTCTCTCCATCTGTCCGTCTATCCATCGATCTATCTGTCCATCTGTCTATCTATCTGTCTATCTATCTGCCCATCTGCCTATTTCCCTGCCTGTCCGTCTCTCTGTCTGTCTGTTTGTCTCTCTGTCTGTCTATCTGGTTGAATATCTATCTGTCTGTCTGTCTATCTTTCTGTCTCTCTGTCTGTCTATCTGTCCATCAGTCTGTCTGTCTGTTTGTCTGTCTGTCTATCTATCTGTCTGTCTATCTGATTGTCTGTATGTCTACTTTCTTTTGCTCTTTTTGGCTTACATGCAGTGGTGCTCAGGCTGACTTCTGGCTGTTTGTCCCAGGATCTCTCTTGCTGAGTTTCGAGGCATCCTATATGGTGCTAGTGATTGAACTACTTGACCCCAAGTAAGGCAAGTGATCTTGATGACTATAACATCTCTATGACACCATCCTGTCATCAGAATTAAAGAAGGTAGTGTAATAAAAAAATCAATAGAGAGAAAGGACCAAAGTGTCTATATTCACATCACCTCACACATGGACTTAGTGATTGATATTCTTGTATTTTTACTTGCAGTCAGTTATCAGTAGAGCAGTAACTCTGTAATACCACAAGTAAGCATTATTTTATTTCCAGAAGTGACTTTTGAAGTTACTGTCAGCACACTGAGCTTGGATCCGAGATCAGAATTTGTGGATTTGTTTGCCACCAAGTCTACCTGCCAAGTCAGCGACGAAAGCATTGCTTTTGGTTCCATAAAAGAGAGAAGATTATGGAAAACGAAACTCTCTTTAGGAACTGGAGACTGGCCTGCCACTTCAAGGCCTCCACACTTAGGGTAAGAAAGACTTTAAGACAAGGGCTCTTAGATGGATAATTCCTTCCAAGTATATTTTGCAAATTGAAGAATTGAAGTTTATCATTCCCCCTTGCTTTCTCTCTATTCACTTCAACAGTAGATGCTGCCTCATCTTACCTGTTTCCCATGGAGGCTGACACCCTGCCAAGACTCCAGTCTCTCTCTCTTTTGGCACCCTGAACACCGCTGTGTTCCTTCTCTGCCTCTCTTCTTTCCTTGCAGTCACAATCTTCGCTATACACGCAGAGTTATTCACCCCTGAAGAGGTGTGGGGAAAGCCCACTAGATTGCAGACAAAGAGAGTGTGTGTGCTTCGGTAGAAGTGGCAGCACAGCCTGCTTACTAATGGGTGAATGGAAGATGAGCTCCCGAGTTCCTTCACCAGGCCGGATGCAGTTTACAGAGGTGCTTCCTCTAACTTAGTGCATAAGGGCTTTCTAGTCACTGCCCTGATGCCCTTGTCAAGGGCCAAGCCCTGTCCTCTGTCTAAGGAGTGGTATCCTAGAGGAGGCCCTGACATGGCAAGACAGGATCCAACAGATGTGAGAAGTATTTTTTTACTCATCATTCATTCCCTGTCATCATTCATTCCTTACTTATACAGGAAAGGCCAAATTCATCCATACGGGGTGTGCTGGGGGAAAGTAGGAAGGTGTACATCTGGCAATGCATACCTTTAGCATGTGGGTTCTCTGCTCTTAAAGTGTGAACAGTGTGAACAGCCTGCATGTGGAAAGAAAATCAAGGCTTTCATGATGAAAACACTTGAGTCTTTTATTTTAACCGTCTTGGAAATGAATTTATTTTTTGTATAGATTAGTCTGCAAAATCAAAATAAAGAGCTCACAGCAAATCAGTTATTGTCAGTTTATGGGGCCTGGATGAAACATCAGCCAGGAGTGGACAGTGGATGGGAGTAGAGTTATGTGCACAAGGTGGCCTGGCTGAGCATTATACTGCACATCCATACAGATTCCTGCACTAGTGTTGTCCTGCCTCCTAATCTATATGTATACATATGTTTGTGTATGCATACATTTATTTTTGTTCAAACAATGCGTGTGAGGCTTAATCAAGATTGTGTAGTGACACTGATGTTATCTGAGTGGCATATATAATGAAGTCGATGGCCAACGGCTCTGCAGTGGCACCGTTCCTTTAGAGTAACAATGGGTTGATCTCAATATCAGGTGTCTTGTTCTTTCCAGCGGGTCAGTGTAGGTCCCAGAGGGTATTACTTCTTCCTAACTTTCCTCTCAGTCAACCTGGGTAAGCCCCTTCAGCTCTCTCTCAAGAGAAGCTTGAATAAATATCTCCTGACTCATTCTCTACCTAGCCACTCCGGTTTACTACCCCTACAACTAGCTACCAGCAGGACCCGAAAGACTAACACAAGATTTCTTTCTCTTTCCCTTTTAGATGACGAGAAGCTCTGAGTCGTATGTGGTGTCTCTTTGAAGATACCTTATCATAGACATAACAAGAAAGTCAGTCTGATATGGTTTTTATATGCCCTTTCTAAAGATATATCTGCAGCCATTTCCCCTTTTAATGATGCCCCTGATATTATAAGTATCTTACTTATACTTCTACAAGGAAATTCAATATTTCACATACCCCATATTGTATGTATAAGCACTGTGCAATAGAAATAAAGTTTCCATTCTTTTTTAAATACCAATAAAATGTTATAAAACAACGAAAAGTATAAATAGCTTAATCAGCATCTTAATCAAATGACTGTTGTCATTGAGCTTATTTCATCTCACGTCTGGGTATTATATCCACATCATCATATAGTATGGTGTGTCTTCCAACAGAATGTTGGAGAGGGAGGACCCCAAATAGCATTTTGATCAATCATGTTTACATCTATGCTAGTCTGTGATAACGATTGAATGATGGTTGGTGTGTGCCAATATCAAGTGTTAAAGTACTTGGTATAATTTATTGTATGATTGTTGCTAACCTATCAATGTTTTGAAATATTGCTTTGAAATATATGCCATTTCTATGTATGCGGGAAGTGTTAGATTTTTTCTCGGGAGAGTGAGGACACCTATTATATATACTGTTTATTTGCAATGCTGCCTGAAGCTTTAGGATGGTTGCTTCCATAACTTTTCATGTTGTCATTTTCGATGGTGATAGTAAGTATGGAGGACTCCACTATGCTGCACCTCCAGACAGACCCTCATACTTTCTTTTTTATCTATTTCATTATTATACTTTAAGGCACATGATTTAACAGTGCTATATTTACAAATTTGCTGTTGACAATAATTGTACCTCAAAATCAGCAAAATGCCAAGAATCTCTGCCAATGCATCAGGGAACAAGTACCTATTTACTAAAAATGGCTACGACAGATGAACAAACCCCAAATTCAGCACAGTTCCAAAAGGCTTTTACCCATCAAAAATAATTAAACCAACTATGCTACTGCTACCAAGGTGATGAGATCTCCCAGAGCGATAGCTGGTGATCAGATTATTCTGATCACGTGTTCAGGCTAAGATCTTTCACCAAGATGGACGCTTCTTCAAAGCACAGGTTGTTTTCTCACTCCCAGAGTGCCAGCAAACCAAGTCGGCCCATAGAAGGACCAGTCTTTGCAAAATAAAAAATTAAAAAAAAAACTAGCACTCACATGCAAATCTTCAGGTAAATACAGGTAGCCCAGGTCTAAAAAAAAGCTAATTGACAAGGACAAGTTCCTTTTACCAAAAGTTGCTCTTGTGCAAAAACTGTGGAGGAGGAGGTTGGTGCAGGAAATCATACATAAGAATAAAAGCAGTGCAGGGTTTGCATACATAGGGGGATAGTATAAGTTTAGACCAATGCACTCCAAGCAACTTCATGGTTATGTCCAAATACCTCCAAGGTTTGTTCTACTCTGCTTCAGGTGGTTTTGTTGTGCCCTGCCCTTTGTTTTACTAGAAGGGTCTTTCTCATCCTCCTAAGGCGGATCAGCATGACCCCTCCTTTTTATCTTACAGAGCTGATTTGGTTCCAAGATAGCCAGGCTGGTTTCCTATGGTATATTTCCTGTATCACAAAGAGGACCCGTGGGGTATAAGGGAATGGTGACCAGAGTAGATGGCATTCGATTCATAATAGAAGTTATAACAATATCCCAAGAGTTATTAATATCAAAAGCCTTTTCAATCCTACTTCTGGTCTCCTACTCTGATTTGCACAGGAGCCATAAGGCAATGCAAATGGGTTTAAAATGCAAAGACCCAGATCAGCTCTGTTGGCATCTGCCAATAAAGCAGCATCCCTGAGGCAGGACATCTGTGCTCACTCGTTCTTCCCTCAGATGACATGTCCGCTTAGCCTACTACACAAGAGGCACACCTTGTCACACCTGACAAGGGACTCTAAGAACCTGAGAGCAATGTCTATCATCAAAGAGGAGCTCTGCCCAGTGGCTCTGTGTCTACCTTCATAAGCTATTGGCATCACTGTATTACTGTCTTCCCATTCATCATCGGATTGCTCAAGCGGGCACCAGTAACATCTCCATATGTCCTGTCTCATGCAAGTAGAGCCCGGGGTCACCTGTTTGCTCAGGAACATAAAAGAGCTATATGCTATTGGCATATTAAGCTGAAATACCCTCTGTAGGTAGACAACATTGGTAGAGTCTACCTCTCACGGATTGTCCCCAGGGATGACACTTCTGTGTTTATTTATTTTGAGATGACACTTTATAAAACGTTTTATAGCACAGTGAGATAGACACTCATAAAGCTGTTATGATTGGGTTTCAGTCATACGGTGTCCGACATCCATCCCTCCACAGCGCACATTTCCCAACACCAATGTCCTCATGGCCTCTCCTCTCCCGTCCTGCCTATATGCAGACACTTTCTCATCTCCCTCTTCTTCTGCGCATTGTGATTTACAATATAGACAGTGAAGGGCTGTCAGGTATATACCTTTCCCTACTTTCAATACTCAGTTCTAGTCTAGCATTACCATTTCCAAGGCAAACTGGTCCCTTCTCTACCTTACCTACCCTCTGACCCCCACCCGCTTTTGGTAGATTCCAACCATACACTTCCTCCTGCCCCAGGCTTTCAATATTAGTCTCATACTATTTTTTAACACAGAGATGACACTCTTAAGCACCAGTGCAATGCCACTCCTGCACTTGCTTATAGCAGGTGTCCTGGTCAGTTAATGGGCAGAGCCAGCCACGGTATCTGCTGTACTATGGCTCTGGCCCGTAACTGAAAACAATGTGTACTATCACTCCGGCCCCGTGAGTGCAATCTTGTCTCAAATGTGTAATTTTGGGATTGCCAGCAGAACACATCCGCTCACAAAAGGCCCTTTGCACCCTCCCACTAGTCTCCTGTAGGCCTGAGCACTGGATCACCAGGAGCTTTTGGGTTTCCCTGCATTAGACCTGTACTCGCCAAACTGGACCACAGGGGGAGCCCTCGGACCACTCTCCCGCAGTCTGCAAGCCACACAGCAACTGAGCTCCACCACTGTGTCTCCTCCTGGTGTGAGGAGTGCCAGACACTGTCCCTTCTGGTCACTCCGACAGCACCAGGGCTGGGAGTGCGGATGGCGGCACAGAGCAGAGCACTAGGAACCAAGGGAAAGCAGCAGATGAGGCCTGAGGCTGGAGGCAGTGCTCACCCTTTGGGTGGCCTAGGGCATAGACAGCAGCAGGCTGGACGCCCTGGGGCCAGAGTTAAAGTGTCCATGTCCCTAGAGTGCTGTGTTGGCACATCTGGTACATCCCAGTGTACATCTGGTACATCTTGGGCTCTGGATGCCCCTAAGGCATGCTGCAGAGACTGGTGGTCACCCAGGGCTAACTAGAGTCCATTCTGGGCCTTGGGGAGACCAGTTGTAGCAAGCATCCAGTGCAAATTTATTTGCTAAGGTGCTTCCCTGACTAGGCGGTTTAGCTGACTGGGACTGATCTGCTCTGGAGTGTTCCCAGTTACCTCTGGTGCTAAATAGTGTCTGTGTGCTTTACTGGTAACTTTCATCTCATCAGCTGTAAACGCATTTCCAGGCAGATCTTGGCTCAAGACATTAGGTGAGGTGCTGGGAGAAATTACCTGAGGGCATTTGACCCTTCCTTCCAGGGAACTTACATTTAGCTTACAGCTCCTCCCAGCTCTGCTAGGAGGCTTTGAATTAGCTCTGGGTCTTTGTAAGCAGCCAAGAAGGGCTCCTGACATTGCTACATTTCTATAGAGCTATTTTCCTGTTTTCATCTCTAGATAGCCCAGGCCAGAATGGGCCTGGCTGGGGAGTTTGGGTGGATTTCTAGCTATAAAATAAGCTGTAAGAAGAAAGAAGCTCTCTCTTTTTTTCCTTTTTTTGCCATGTTGGCTTCCTTTGGCTTTTTTGCTTCTCTGTCCCTCTCCTTTCTCTGTTCGGCCTCAACACAAGATAGCAGTCATCTTGGCCTGCACGTGGTTGTGGCCTACCTGGTAATCCAGAGTCCGGAGGTTTTCCCTGCTCTTGTATTGTAGCATCGGAACCTGTGTTAGTAAAGCCCTTTTTAAAACTGCATCGGATTCCTGAGTTTTCATTCATTCCCTGCAGGCTTCGGCAGTAGAAGGGAACTTCGCTTCCCAGCAATGTTGGGGACACCAACGGCTTCCCGACAATTGGTGGCAGGTAGACCCTACTTTCTTCCATTAAGACACGCCAGGCTGTACTAAGCAAGTTCCCTGGTGGTCTAGTGCCTTGCTGCAGCCTGGTTTAATTCCCTGTCAGGGAAACGTGTTCCTCCCCACCTGCCCATCATCCCTCCGTTCTGCCAGCAGAACTCTTCTTCACTGCACATTACTACTCACATTTCCAACTCAGGGATAAAAAGTCAGACGCTTACGCAAGCAGTGCAGGACACTGGACATAAATCTCTTTTGCCCGAGGACAGAGGTAGCTCCATTTCTGCCAAGTCACCCCAATTGTAGGCTACCCGAGTAATTGACAACAGGTCGTCCTTCAATCTGCAACTGGTCACAGAAATCAATTTTCAGGAGTAGAAAGTGTGGGGCTTCTTTAAACAGTGAAGCAGAAAGCAAATACCCCCAATCTGGACTTTATGTCAGATCACACTTGTATCCTGGGGCATTGTGGGTGCTGCCTAGGTTAAGGTCCTGCCCTGACTTGACTTGTTCAGCAGGAGCCAGCTGCTGGAGTCACATAGTCTGGAGCTTCAGATTTTCCCCACCCTATCAACAGCAGTGAACAGGGTCCCACACTGAACTTTTCATTTCCTGTGCATTGGAGACATGGCTCCTGCCCCCTGCCCCCATGCCTTTGCTCAGCCGCTGTGGTTCTCGTTGGTCAGCTCACTGAAACCCACCCTCTGGGGTGGACTGTTCCTCTATGGAGACCCCTTCTTCTCCTTCAGGAGCCTAGCCTCATTCTCCTCCAGCCTGAGGGTGATGGCAGGGTCTGAGCTCTCTCTCTCTCTCTCTCTCTCTCTCTCTCTCTCTCTCTCTCTCTCTCTCTCTCTCTCTCTCTCTCTTTCTCTCTGTGTGTGTGTGTGTGTGTGAGTGTGTGTGTGAGTCAAGCGGGCATCCAGTTGGCCCCTTCTGCCTTGCTCCTCAGCCACTTTGATTTCTATCTCCGTGGAACATGAACCACTGCCTTGGCCTGCCGCCTGGGGTACCACGACTGCAAGAGAGGGAAGCTCAACACCAGCGGCCCTGCTGGGGTCTCCCTCCTGAGGATAACACTTCCCTTCTGCCGAGACAGTCTGCCTGGGCCACTGTGCCCACGCTGCCCTGGGAAGCTCAAAAAGCAGCAGGAGCGGTGGCCCCCGGGATAAAGAAATGATGATGAGGCAGGAAGGAAGTTGGGGAGACTGTAGGAGCCACTGGAGGACCGAAACTTAGGCTGGCAGCTGGGGATGGAGACTCAAGTGGATCTGATCGTACTGAGCCCTGAGAGTAAGAGCAGGTGAGACAGGGCTTGACACAGGAATTAGGCGGCAATGACTGGACAGCAGTTAGTGCTGTCTTGGTGGACTCAGTTACCTAAGGGTCAGTTAGGGTCCTGGCAGTTGCAGCTGCCCAGGTTGCCATCCATGTCTCTCAGCTGTTGCTTTGACACACCGGCGACTCCTGCTAGACGCCCTAAGAGCCCTTCTTCCGCTGTGGATGCTGCCCGCCGCATGCCTAGAGACAACAGGACTAGGGAAAAGAACCTTCGCCAGACTCGGGAAATGAGCCTCCCAGGGCAGGGCCGCCACCCCATCCCCAATGCCAAGGCATTTCTTGGGACACTTGATCAACACTGGGGCGTGGTTTTAGAGATGACATTGGTTGCAAGTTGAGAGTTAAAGAATTTTAAGCACTTTTTAGTTCTTGGCCCTCTAATTTTTTCTACCCACCCAATGCCACGAGAGAATTTACAGCTTTCTTTCAGGTTTCTGGAGGGCGAAGAAAAAGGGTCAATGGTTCCCCCAAGTGTCCCCACTGTGTGTCTGGGCATGTCTGGAACTCAGGGAAATAAATCCTAGTGGCAGAAGCCTCAATCCAGAGCTAGAGGCGCCTGAGAAGCTTAGGCAGGAGCAGGTGGGAAGGGCTGCAGGAGGTTGCCAGGTCAGCAGGCCAATATCTGGGCTGTAGCCAGTGTGGCTGGGAAGGATCCTTTGATGAGTGTGACTAGGCCGTCACAGCTCAGAGTCCCTGATTGTGTCGGAGATTGTGGGGTCCCTTATGACATTCCCCAGCTGCTGAGGGTGCCTTGACTTCAGAGCTAGCACTGGGTGCTGTTGCTGCGGTTTGTCCTGTGGTCAATGCAGTAGGGGCTGAGCACAGTGCACATCGTGTCAGAGGAGGAGGGCAATGACCACGTACCATACACTCCTGGCAATGTAGTGGTTAGGATTTGGCTCTTTCACCGCCACGGCTGGGTTCGACACCCGGTCAGGGACGCCTCTTTGGCATTTTCCTCTGGGATGCAGTAATCTTGCTCAACCCGCTTGGCACCAGAGGCTCGTCCAGAAAGGGAGAGAGGAGCGGGGTTAGGTGCTTCTGGGGCAGGTCAGGGTCTGAGAAAATGTTCCAGTCCTCTCTCTCAGGTGCTCGTGGTTATGCAGTTTGGTGTTTTCTGTACCTCAATGTCCTAGGGAGTCAGGTCACTAGTGCACCAGGTCGGATTCACAATGTGGGTGTGGTTCCTTACTTGTGGTTTTCATTTCCATCACACTGAAATGAGAAATTTCAGAGGAAATATTATGTAACAATGGAATTTTCAATGCCACCAGTATTTGTTTAATTTGTATTTAATTAAAAATTTTTTATTTGTGGGGCCGGAGTGATAGCAGAGTGGGTAGAGGCATTTGCCTTGCAAGTGGCCAACGCGGGTTCGATCCCTGGCATCCCATAAGGGTCCACCGTGCTAGCCTGGAGTATTTCCTGAGCAAAGACCTGGAGGTTCTTGAGCATCACCATGTTTGACCCAAAAAGCAAAAAAATAAAAATAAAAATAAAAACCAAAACAAACCTTTTATTTGTTTTGGGTCAGCTTTTGCAATCTTCTTTCACTACTCATTCCTTCCCCTAACTCTACCCTCCCTTCCTTCCTCACTCCCTCACTTCTTTTTTCTTTTATCTTTTTCTTTATTAGATCAAGCAATGTGAAGGGGTTACTCTGGTCTCTACTCAGGAATTACTCCCTGTGGTACTTGGGTGACTGTATGGGATGCCAGGATGAAACCAGAATGGGTTGTGTGCACCACAAATGCCCTTCCTGCTGTATATTGCTCCAGACCGCAGTTTTCTTTTCTTTGCATAGCACAATTTACTGTGTTGGGCCTTAGTTCTGATTTTGTATTCAGGGGTCTCTCCTGTCAGGTCTCAGGAGGGCATATATTGTGCCAGGGATTGAACCCTGGTCAGCTGCATGCAAGGTAAACAATTACCCACCATACTATCTGTCCAGAATCATGTTCAGTTTCTTGCTTTTACTCTTTGTGTGCGTGGGGAACCTGACTTGTGCCAGGGTTGAACTTTTGGGGCACTCCAGACACTCGGTCATAATCTCATTGGTCTCTAATCCCCAAGGCTCTCTTTTATCATCTCATTGGCTATCAAATTTTTTGTACCACACCTGGCATTATACAGAGTTTATTCCTGGTTCTGAACGTATGGGATGCCGGGAATCTAACCAGGGTCAGCTGCATGCAAGGAAGACGCCATATTAACTGTGCTATTGCTCAGTCCCAAACCCAGATCATTATGTTCCTTGAACATCACTGAAAGCTCTTCCTCAGATATACTTGGTGGACATGCAGACCCCGGTAGCAGTGGATCTGAATAGCACTGCACTGATTGACCTTAACACTGAACTGTCAGGCCTGGAGGGAAGAATATTGCCAGTGGTGGCACCTGGGTTCCCTTAGCACAGTTTGAGAATGAGCCTTGCCACACACAACTCCCTTCCCCAGCGACAAACTCACACAAACACACACACCTACACATAGAAACATACTGACCCAAGTCAGTTCAAGGCTATGAAGATATCTGGTATGGGATTACAAACTCTATCTATGGAGAAAGAGAGAGCATCCCTGTGACAGGTAGCTGAAATGGGTCATAGAAAATCCATGTTTCTAAAACATGTGTGACCTGAGCCTGCGTAATCATAGGTTCAGTAGTTATTGAAATAAAATTTAATTTTTTGAGAAATTCTGATCGCTTATGACTGGGATTCATAAGCTGAGAGACATTCCTACTTTGGCCCATACTACCTGCATGGTAAAATGTAAGAGAGAACTCATTAGAATCTCAGTGCAATACTACTCACAAACAACTATTTACAAGTTTAGGTCAAATTAGTCACAGAGAATCCACAGGGTAAATTTGGAAATCACCGTCTGGACATTCTGAATTTTTCTGTATAAAATCATGATGATCAGGGACAGAATGATAGCACTGTGGGTACTGCAGATGACTGCATGAGTGATTCCTGAGTGCAGAGCCAGGAGTAACCTCTGAGTATTGCTAGGTGTGTTGCAAAAATAAAAGAAAAGAAGACAATCATGAAGATCATGACGGAAAACATGCAGCAGAAGTTCTTCCTACCAGGTATATCAGCAGCCTCAAAAAAACACACATTGGGAAATGGTAATGGCAGATTAAAACTCACCATTGATTATACACAGAGACTTAAGCTATAAACTCTAAATATCTGCAGGACTAGCCACAATGTGTAAAATAAGAGGGAGATAGATGCAGAGACAGAGCGAGACAGAGAGAGAAAGAGAGGAAACGGGGTACCTGCTATTAAGGCAGCATGGGGGTGGGCGGGAGGGGGTGGGGTACGTTGGTGGTGGAAATGGGGCACTGGTGAAGGGATGGGTGCTGGTATACTGTATTACCAAGGACCAATTATGAACACCTTTGTAATTGTATGTTTCACGGTGGTATAATAAAAAAATTAAAAAAAAAAAAATAAAATATAAAAAATAAAAATTCTGGTATCAAAATACCAGAATTCTGATATCAAAATATATATTTATTGATACCAATATCCAAGGTCAGGCAAATCATGAATCAGGAGGTCTCGTCAACAAGTGGAATCTACCACCAACAAGTGGAATCTATGTGTGGGAGTCAGAGATTAAGTAAGACAAAGAAGGGATCAGTGTGCTAATAATCATCGAAAATGATAATACCAGCCTAGAACTGAGCATTGAATATAGACGAAAAGATCCACATAACCTCTACATGTATATATTGCAAGCCACAATGTGTAATAGAAGGAAGAGAGAAAGAGAGAGAGAGAAGGAGAGAGAGAGAGAGAGGAGATAAAGAACCTGCCATTTAGGCAGGCTATGGGAGGGGAGGGAATTGGGGACATTGGTGGTGGGAGATGGGCACTGGTGGAGGGTGGGGTGCTGGAGCACTGTGTGACCAAAACCTCCAAACTTGAACAACGTTGTAATTGTATATCTCACGGTGGTATAATAAAATGTTTAAAAGAGAGAGAGAGAGAGAGAGAGAGAGAGAGAGAGAGAGAGGGGAGATAAAGAACCTATATAGAGGCAGGCTGGGTGGGGAGGAATTGGGGATATTGGTGGTGGGAAATGGACACTGATGGGGTGATGGGTGCTAGAACACTGTATGACCGAGACCCAGATATGAGCATCTTTGTAATTGTAAATCTCATGGTCATATAATAAAATATTTTTTAAAAAAATAAAAAACCCACATTACTTTGATAGTTTTTATGCACGTGTTTTCACTGCAGCATGTAATCCAACAGCCAAAACAAAAAAGAACCAACATGCCCAACTAAGGAGGAATGAATTAAGATATTGTATAGAGAAACAATGGACATCGCTAAACAATAGAAAGAACTAAATCACGTAATCTGCATTAGATATGGATGGAACTAGAGGACATACTACTGAGTGCAGTCAGTGATAAGAAAGGCACAAAGTGTGAGGGTGAATGGAATGAACAGGAAAAAGTAGCATCAGGCTTCTAAGTCACTATATGTAGTATACTGAAGTTTATGTACAGAACAACTTCATTCAAGTTTGTCACTGGATAAAGACTTTAGATCTGGCATAAAACCTTTCAATAGTAATGGGGTAGCAGCAAAGTGTAAGGGGCAGGGCACTTGCATGCTGCCCTCAGTCAATCTGACTTTGATCCACAGCAACACCTACTTTGAAGACACCTTATCATAGACGTAGTAAAAAGGTCAGTGAGTCTGATATGGTTTGAATATGCCCTTTCTAAAGATATAGCCATTTACTTTTCTTTACTGAAGTCCCTGATATTATAATTATCTCTTATACTGCTACAAAGAAATTCCCTATTTCACTTACCCCATATTGAATGTATAAGCACTGTGCTATGGAAATAAGCTTTCAGATCTTCTTTAATACCAATAAAAAGTTATAAAAGCAATGAAAACTATAAATAGCTTAATCTGCATCTTAACGAAATGACTGTTGTCATTGGAGCTTATTTCATCTCATGTCTGGGTATTTTATCCACATCGTCATATAATGGGGAGTGTCATCAGCATGATGTCTGACAGAGAGGGCCTCCAAACAGTTTAGGCTCCTGTAGGCCTGAGCACTAGATCACCAGGAGCTTCCGGGTTCCCTGTGTTAGACCTGTGCCAGCCAAACTGGACCGCGGGGGGCGAGCTAGGAGGAATCTCCCTCAGCAGCGACTCAGGAAGCATCTGGGCTCCACCCCTGTGACTCCTGTGTGGTGAGGGGAGCACAAGATACTGTCCCTTCTGGTCACTCCACAGCGCCCGTGCTGAAAAGTGTGGATGGGGAACCCAGAGTAGGGTGCTGGGAGCCAAGAGAAATCAGCAAATTAGGCTGGAGGCGGGGCTCACCCTGAGGGCAGCCTTGTGCAAGGAGAATGGCAGACAGGATGCCCTGGGGTCAGGCATCAGTGTCCATGTCCCCAGAGCGCTGTGTTGGTGCCTCTGGTACATCCCAAGTGACGCAGTCTTGGGTTCAGGATGCCCCTAAGGCGTGTTGCAGAGACTGGTAGTTGCCCAGGGCTAACTGGGGTCCAGCCTGGGCCACGGGAGTCCAGTTGTCTCGAGTGTCCTGTGCGGGTTTAGCTCTTAAGGTGCTACCCTGACATGGCGCTTCTAACTGACGGGGACTGATCTGCTCTGAGATTTCCCAGTTTCCTCTGGTGCAGAAACAGTGTGTGTTCGCTTTAACTGTAAGTTTCATTCATCAGCCTCATGCTCATGACAGTTGGACCACACACGGTTTCGTGGAGAGGCAGGAAGGAAGCTGGGGAGACTGTAGGAGCCACCGGAGGCTTGATCCGAGGCTTGATTCGTGGATGGAGACTCGAGTGGATCAATGGTTCCCTCACACTGTGAGACGAAGCAGGTGAGACGCGGCTTGGTGGAGGAACTAGGCGCGTAATGACTGGACAGCAGCTAGTGCTTGTCGCGGTGGACTCCAACACCTGGGTCCAGTTAGGGTCTAGGCGTGCAATGACTGGACAGCAGTTAGTGCTTGTCGTGGGTGGACTCAGTTACCTAAGGGTCAGTTAGGGTCCTGGCAGTTGCGGCTGCCCAGGTTGCCATCCCGTGTCTCTCAGCTGTTGCTTTGAAACACCGGCGACTCCTCTGCTAGATGCCCTAAGAGCCCTTTTCCGCTGTGGATGCTGCCCGTTGCATTCCTCGAGACAACAGGACTAGGGAAAAGAGACTTCGCCAGACTCGGGAAATGAGCCCCCAGGGCAGGGCCGCCACCCCACCCCCATGCCAAGGCGTTTCTCTGCACACTTGATCAACACTGGGGAGTGATTTTAGAGGTGACATTGGTTGCAAGTTGAGAGTTCAAGACTTTTAAGCATTTTTTGTTTTTGGCCTTCTGATTTCTTCCATCCACCCAACTTCAGGAAAGGATTTACAGCTTTCTCTTCAGGTCTCTGGAGGGGAAGATCAAAGGGTAAATGGTTTCCCCCAAGTGTCCACACTGTGTGTCTGGGCATGGCCGGAATTCAGGGAAATAAGTCCTAGTGGCAGAAGCCGCATCCAGAGCTCCAGGCGCCTGAGAAGCATAGGCAGGAGCAGGCAGGAAGGGCTGCAGGAGGCTGCCGGGCAGCAGGACAGGATCTGACCGTGGCCAGTGTGGCTGCGAAGGATCCGTTGATGAGTGTGTCTAGGCTGTCAAAGCTCATAGTCCTGATGGGGTCTGAGATCGCGGGGTCCCTTCTGGACGTCCCCCAGCTGCTGAGGGTGCCTTGACTGGAGAGCTGTGCTGGTGCTGCTGCTGCGGTTTGTCCCGTGTGCTTGCAGAAGGGCTGAGCACGGTGCGGATCTTGTCTAAGAGGAGGGCAGTGAGGCGCACCTTATCCTCTCTCTGGGGATCTAGTGGTTAGGATTTCGTGCTTTCACTGCCACGGCTGGGTTTGATTCCCAGTCAGGGAAGCCTCTTTGGCATTTTCCTCTGGGATGCAAGTAATCTTGCTCAACCTGCTTGGCACCAGGGACTAGTCCAGAAAGGAGAGGAGCGGGAGTAGGTGCCTCTGGGGCAGGTCAGAGCCTAAGAAAATGTTCCAGTCCTCTCTCTCAGGTGCTCGTGGTTATGCAGTTTGGTGTTTTCTGTACCTAGGGAGTCATGTCCTAGGGAGTCATGTCACTAGAGCACCAGGTCGGGTTAGAATGTGGGTGTTGGTTCCTTTCTTGTGGAATCTCATTTCCATCACACTGAAATGAGAAATTTCAGAGGAAATGCTATGTAACAATGGAATTTCCAATGTCACCAGAGTATTTTAATTTGTATTTAATTAAAATTTTTATTCGTAGGGATAAAAAATTTTATTAATTTTTTATTTAATTATAATTTTATATTCATGGGGCCGGAGTGATAGCAGAGTGGGTAGGGCATTTGCCTTGCAAGCAGCCAACTCGGATTCGATCCCGGCATCCCATAAGGTCCACCGAGCACCGCTGGCAGTAATTCCTGAGCAAAGACCAGGAGGTTCTTGAGCGTCTCCAGGTTTGACCCAAAAAGAGAAATAAATACAAAAACAAAAATAAAAACAAAACAAACCTTTTATTTGTTTTGGGTCAGCTCCAGCTCATTGCTCTGGATAGTATAGTGCGAGGATGGAGCCCAGACTCGAGCAGGCAGAGCATGTAAGGAGCCCTGGGAACCATCTATTGAGCCGAATATGCTGGTTTTGTCAATATCAGTGAAGCACATTATTTTTCATCATAGAATAATGACTCATCACCCTATTTATCTTCAAAATAGTTAAAAAGGGGGCCAGAGAGAGAGAGAGCTCTATAGGCGGAAGAATGCTTTAGATGCCGGAGGCCTGGTTTCTGTCCTTGACAACTCACGGATCTCTAGTCAAGAAAGAGCCCAGAAGCCCTGAGCTGGGAACAATGTGACAAAAACATTGCCAACAATGCCCAAACAAACAACATACTGACTCCAGTGACTTAGAGACTCTACCCCCTGGTAAGACAACCTCCACTTCCTAATAAGCTCTTTGCAATCTTCCTTCCTTCTTAATTCCTTCCTTCCCTCTCTCCCTCGTTCTTCCTCACTCCCTCTCTTTCGTTTCCTTTAATCTTTTTTTTGTCAGATCTAGCAATGCTAGGTGTGTTGCAAAAATGAAAGAAAAAGAAGACAGTCATGAAGATCATGAGGGAAACATGCAGCAGAAGTTCTACCTAACAGGTATATCAGCAGCCTCAAAAAAAAAAAAAAACCCAGATTGGAAAGGGGACTCTCATCAATTGTTGGTGGGAATGCTCGACTTGTACAACCTTTCTGGAAAACAATATGGTCATTCATCCAAAGACCAGAGATTGAGCTCCCTTTTGACCCAGCCATACCACTCCTGAGAATATACCCTGGGAAGCCAAAAACACACAGCGGAAACACAATCCGCACTTTTATTTTCATAGCAACACTATTCACAATAGGCAGAACCTGGAAACAACCAGTATGCCAGAGAACTGATGACTGGATAAAGAAATTGTGGTACATCTACACAATGGAATACTATGCAGCTGTCAGGAAAAAATGAAGTTATGAAATTTGCCTATAAATGGATGGACATGGAAAGGATCATGTTGAGTGAAATTTGTCAGAAGGAAAGAGAGAGACATAGAATGACTGCATTTATTTACATGACATAAATATATCGGGTTGGTCTTACCAAAAGTAGAAATTACCGCAAACGTGACGGAGTAAGAGTTTAGGTAAGACAGAGAAGGGAGCATGTGTGAATAAATGTCGAAAGGGTTGATACCAACATAGAACTGAGCATTAAATACAGGCAAAAAGCATGCACATGATGGCTTCCAAGTGTATGTAGTGCAACCCACAATGTGTAGGAGAATGAAGGGAGAGGGAGGGAGAAAGAAAAGAGATAAAGAACCTGCCATTTAGGCAGGCTATGGGAGGGAGAGGGAATTTGGGGACATTGGTGGTGGGATACGGGCACTGGTGGAGGGCGGGTGCTGGAACACTATGTGACGAAACCCCCTAACATGAACAACTTTGTAATTGTACATCTCACGGTGGTATGATAAAGTATTAATTAAAAAAATTAAAAGCAAAAAAAAACCTGCAAAGCATAATACAGGTAATAATGGCCTGATTTTTGAAATGCAAAAAAAACCCAGATTACTTTGATAGGTCATATGCACATCTGTTTTCACTGCAGCATGTAATCCAACAGCCAAGGCATGAAAAGAACCCACATGCCCAATTAAGGATGAAAAGATTAAGATATTGTATGGAGAAACAACTAGAAAGAACTAAATTGTGCAATCTGCATTAGATATGGATGGAACTAGAGAACATACTACTGAGTGAAGTCAGTGAGAAGTAAGGCACAAAGTGTGAGGGTGAATGGAATGTATAGGAAAAGTCGCATCAGGCTTCTAAGTCACTATATGTAGTATACTGAAGTTTATGTACAGAACAACTTCAATCAAGTTTGTCACTGGATAAAGCCTTTAGAGCTGGCATAAAACCTTTCAATAGTAATGGGGTAGCAGCAAAGGGTAAGGGCAGGGCACTTGCTATGCTGCCCCCAGTCACTCTGGCTTTGATCTCAGCAACATCATCTGTCCCCTGAGCCTGGTAGAAGCAATCCCATAGCCAGGAAAGAGCCATAAAAGAGCACTGACAGGCGTGGCCCCCAAAATTAAAATAAAATGTTAGTGTAATCATGAAATATCAAACTTAGTTACATTAAATAAAATGATAAAAAAGAAAAGAAAAGGAATAATCAGTGAAAGAGGTCATGCATGGGCTAATTTCAATAAAGTTACAATGGTATTCAATAGAACTACTAAATCTGAAATAGCAAATAAAAGCAGAAAGTGTACTGTGGATCAAAACATTTCAGGAAGAGTTGAGAGGACAGAAAACAAATGAAAAATAACTGCCTAGTATTCTAGTAATGCCAAATTAGCCCTAGTTTTCCACAAGCACTGTCAAGGTATGGGCTTAGTGATCCCTGAAAACAGCAGGATATGGTGATAAAGTCTCCTGATCAGTGCTTAGGAGACTTAGCTTAGGTCTTGATATTTCCTAGCACATAGACACTAGGTACAGAATTTTGAAAAATCATTTATTTATTTATCTATCCATTTATGTATGTATGTATGTATGTATGTATGTATGTATGTATGTATATATGTATTTATTTATTTACTTATTTTTAAGTTGGGGTCACACCTGGCAATGCTCAGGGGTTACTCCTTGCTCTGCACTCAGGAATTATTCCTGGAGGAGCTCAGGGACCCATATACAATGGCAGGGATCAAACCTGAATAGGCCACATGCAAGGCAAATGCCTCACGACTACGCTGTCATTCTGGCCCCAAGTTTAGAAAATTACAAGTGGCAGTGGCCTCAGGTTCCCAGGCAATTAGATGAAATCAATTGTTTAATGAAATCAATTGTTTTTCTTGATATTTTGGCCACATCCAGTGATGTTCAGGGTTGTTCCAGGCTCTTTACTCAGAAGTTAGTCTTGGCGGTATCGGGAGACAATACAGGATACCAGGAATCACAAATAGATCAGCCAGGTGCAATGTAAGCTCTCTACACACTGTAACAATTTCCTCAGTCCTGAAAACAACTTTCTTATATGATTTCGAAGAGTAATAAATGTTATTTAGCTGGATATGGAGGAACGGAAATGCAGAATTAAGAACACATCAGTGTTGGGTTTTCATCATTGTTGGATGAATGCTGCTCCTCCCTTGAGGGAAAGGGTAGTTTCAGGAGAGCACACCACAGATTAGGAGTGTCACTTCTTTCCTCAGAAAGCGAAGGCTGCAAAGAAATCATCAAATCAGTATTAGCAGAGGAGCTGCAGTGTGAAGAGAAGTTGGCAGATCAGGCAGGCCTACCTGAGCAGCTCAAGTAAGGAAGTTGAGAGTGGGCGACTGGTTAGAGAGCATCAGAATCTGAAGTGAGACAGGATCAGGGGAATAAACTATGTGCTGGAGCAGCTACACAAATATTTCTCTAAAACTGAGACAATCACAACTTGTTGAGCTCCTTAAGCCAATCAGTATTCACATCATTAGTGACAGTGTTAATATTTGGTTTAAGTTCACAGGACTTAATTGGTCAAATAGATCAGCAAACTGTACTGACGGGGCACAAGTTGTGTTACTTTTTTTGCTATGAATATTGTCTTCTTGGCTTCTCTCTCTCTCCCCTCTTCTTCTCTTCCCTCTTTTCTTCTTTGCTCTCCTTTCTCCTCATATGTGGGTATTTATTCAAGTCTGATACAGAAAGAAGTGAGGAAAATATGGGATATTCATTGATAGGTTTAAAATGTCCCATGAGACTAGGGACCTCTATGAGAATAATACATAAAAATGTTCAATTTGGACAAGAACTGATTGTAAATGTTGGTAATGGGATGTGGATAATAACCTTTCAGTATCTGTATTGCAAGCCATAATGCAAAAGAGAGAAAGATAGAGGAGACCTCAGGAGACAGAGAGAGAGAGGGAGCGAGAGAGGAGAGAGTGAGAGAAAGTGAGTTAGTGAATGAGAGAGAGGAGGTGCAATAGTGTTAGGTGGAGGTGGGAGGGTAAGTGTGGACATTGGTTGTTTGAAATGTACACTGGTGAAGATCTGGTGTTGGAACACTGTATGACTGAATCCGATCATGAAAATTTTGGTAACTATGTATCTCATAAGGATTCAAATACAATGTAAATAAATTAACCCACACGTCTTATAAGTTGATTAAAAAGAAAGTTGAGCAATGTCAGAACATAATGAATGAGTATTCTAATATTATGGTGTACTAGTCTGATCTCTCTTTGCTAATAAAGTCATTTCCATTGGCCTGATTCTGTTTCATATGATGCTGCAAAAAACACTCATTGGAAACCTTTGCAAAATTTTATGTCTATCACTTATCCATTTTAATTCCTAACCATCCTCCAATATGTGTCCTCAGGAAATGCATAGTATAATGCAAAAAAACTTACAGGATAGCTGGGATGTCTCCTGCCTACTCCACCAGTGCATTCATGTACTTAAGCAAAGAAGACTTGCTCACCATTCCGGGGGCAGGCCTTAAGGCAGAAAATGATGGAAATGCAGGGTCTGGTGGAGTATGTCATCACCCAGCTCAGTCCCGGGAAGTAGGTCATATCACTCACTGCACTGAGCCCCAGCTCTCCTCCACATTCTACACAGCACCACTAACGTAATGCTGACACAAGCCCCTCTTGGCATTTAAATCACATTTAGGGACCACAGCAATAGTGTAATGGGTGGACATTTACCATATCCGTAGCCTGCTTGTGATGCCCAGGATTCTTGGCATCACATAGGAACCACTGAGCACCAAAAAGAAGTAATTCCTAAGTGCAGGGCCTGGACTAGCTCTGAGCACCACTGGTATGGTCTGTAACCAAAAATAAATTTGAGACACAGTTACAGGGCCAGACAGTGCAGCAGTCAAGAGTGTTTTCTTGCATGTGTCTGACCTGGTTTTCTTCCTTGGAACCCTGAGTCCCTCCAGCACTGTTCACTAGGTGGTAAGTGTCAGTCCTGAGACCACCAGTGATCGTCCTGAAAGAAAAGAAAACAACATAATCCAAAACCTTAGATCACATTTGGGCTGTGATACAAGTTTTATGATCTGCGGTACTAGGGCAGAAGCTCTAGGAATGTCGTGGGTTAGCACGGAGACAAATATAATTGATGACACGGATCAATATTCTAGCCAGGAGCAGCAAGGGCATCGTCCTGAAAGAAAAGAGAACAACATAATCCACAACCTTAGATCACATTTGGGCTGTGATACAAGTTTTATGGTCTGCGGTACTAGGAGCAGAAGCTCTAGGAATGTCAGCGGGTTAGCTGGAAGACAAATATAATTGATGACACGGATCAATATTCTAGCCAGGAGCAGCAAGGGCATCAGTTTGACGTCTGCCAATTTTCTAAGATTCCATGCCTCTCAGCAATATTGTTTTTTCACAAGAGACAGTAGTGTTAGGAGGAAACCTAGAATTTGTTTTCTTTTTTTGGGTCACACCCGGCAATGCTCAGGGGTTACTCATGGCTCTGCACTCAGGAATTACTCCTGGCAGTGCTTGGTGGACCATATGGGATGCCGAGGGAGCGAACCCCAGGCAGGCACACGCCGGCCACATACAAGGCAAACGCCCTACCTTCTGGGACATCTTTTTAGAAGGAGAGTAGTGTTAGGGGGGAAATCTAGAATTCCTAAAAAAGGAATAAAGTTTAAAAAGAATAAGGTATTTAAATGATCACTATGTAACGATCTTGATTAATACTTTCACGGAAATAACACTTCCTGAATCTGAAACTCATGGTACAGAATATCCTTAAACACAATACATATAACTTCAGTACAGTAATCATACTTGTAATTTGTTTG
The DNA here is from genome assembly GCA_021461705.1 of Cryptotis parvus. Classification (NCBI taxonomy): domain Eukaryota; kingdom Metazoa; phylum Chordata; class Mammalia; order Eulipotyphla; family Soricidae; genus Cryptotis; species Cryptotis parvus. Next base: position 39,538 of record JAJIBD010021550.1, read on the forward strand.
TATATTTCACCTAGTATGTTCTTTGTCATTCGGCACATATTTCTGGTAAGTTCCATGGGAAATAGGTGAATGAGTATTTCTGAATTTTCTATTTTTCAGAAAATAATGAAGAAGAATAGGTGAATAGATGAAGAAGAATAGAAGGAGCAGGTCAAATCCATGTTGCTCACATGTCAGACTGAACATGCAGCTTCTTCTCCTGAACCAATAAAGCTCTGCACTTAATAGAGCTCTGCAAGGGGTGTGTATTGATCCATATTTATTTATTTATAGGGGACTTCTCCTGGCAGTACTCAGCTCGAGGGTCACTCCCACCCGAACATAGGTAGAGGTCGTGACCCAAAAAAGCAATAAATAAATAAATTAATTAAACAAATTAAAAAAATTCTTCAGCAAGGGTTCTGGAGCAATAGTCTAGCAGGCAGGATATTTGCCTTGCACGTGTCTGGCCTAACTTGGATTCCTGGCATCCCCATATAGTCCTCTGAGCACCAGCAGGAGTGGGCCAGCTGCGTGCAGGTCGGAACTCCACCCAGCAGAAGAGCCTGTTACAGCCCGGTGCTTACGGACCCACGGTTCATCAATAAATGCTGGATTTCGAGGTGACTACAAGAGTAGCCACCCACACGGCACAGCCTGGCAGAGACTCTTGTGTTGTATTTGATATGCCAAATACCAACAACAATGATAGACCTCATTCCCATGACCTGATGGAATGGTTTGAGGCTCTTTATGTTCCTGGAGCAAGCAGATGCCCTTAGGCTCTACTAGCATGAGACAGGACATATGGAGATGTTACTGGTGCCCGCTCGAGCAAATCGATGATGAACGGGGAAGACAGTGATACAGTGATGCAGTGAATGAAGAAGACCACATTGTAAAAGAAGCAGTGAAATCAAGCAAAACAAGGTAAGGAGCAATCTAGAGGAGAATGGGCAAAATATGTAGAGAGCATCAGCTAGAACAACGATGTGACCAAGAAAGTCCCAAATGCTGTCAGTGCAAACATGAGGAAACCGTTCAATTCAGTCAGCCACCAAGAATCCCTTTCTACTTAGTATTTTAAGATGACTTGTAGACAGTGATAAATCTGGTATGGTTTTCCATGTGCAGTTTGTGTCTCCGGCTGTACCATACTAGAAACTTGAGTCTAATATCTCAAGAGAAGTTCTGTAAGTTAGTGCATCAAACATTCGCTTAACTTTCCCCATGACCACTTGCAGTCTAATTATGTCACTTAAATAGATGCTGAATTCCCAGACCTCCCTGTGGTAAGGCTCCCTTCAGAAAATTCAAGACAGTAACTGATGAGATCCACTGCGTTCCGTCTTGTCTCTCTGCCTCTGGCACAGTGTGCCTATGGAGGAGCCTGTAACGGCAGTCCAGACAGAAGAGGAGTCTGTGAGTCTGGACGAGTAGTCTGGAAATATCTTCAGGTTTGAACAGTCCAGCATTGAAAATGAAATCATACTGATGAGTGTACAACTGTGCTTTCATGTAGCCAATACAGTCTTATTTCCTACACACGAAAAGTGAGCCTAATAAAGTCCAACCCTATGGCTAGATGCAATACTAATAGGTTGATTTGAACCAGGCTCTCAGACTGACATTAAACACATTTTTCAAAAAGTCAGTGCGTTGGATCCCATTCCTAGTACAAGTCACACCATTTTCATGTTGATCTCATTGCACTGGCACATGGCCTACATTGACACACTCACATCAACTTTTTGCTGCAGCAGAGAACATCTTTTTTAAACTCATCTTACATGCATGCTCTCATTTTCTTCCATTGCCATCTGTGCCCCATACATTTGTATACCGTCTAAGGATGTTCAGCCTCTTCAGAATGTGGAAATAAAATGAGCTGTGTATAACTCCTGCAGGTGAAGGTTAAGAAAACTGTTAAGAATAGTTAGTAGACCAGGATACAGAGGCTGGAGGTGTGGCTCCTAAAAGGCCCCAGGGGAGGACCCCAGAGGGCCTACTCCACAATCTGCTGGGAGTAGAGGTGCTCACTGGATAACTTTTGGGAGAGAGAGGTTTCTATAGTGAGGTTCCTGGAGTGAGGGAGTGGAGGAGTGAGAGAAGACAAATTAAAGGAGAGCTTCAGACTCTCTGTAGCAGGTGGTATATTTGTTTAACCAGGAATCGAGGGAACAACTGTCAGCTCTGGACATTGCTGGGTTTTTTCACTGAATCCCAATACTGTTGGGGACCCTGATGTACCCTGACCTATGCTTATTTACATCAACTTACAGTCTATCTCCTAGAAATTATTTTATGTATAAATCTGTGCATATCCATTATCCACACTAATGCAGTGCCTACACTCTTTCCATTTTGGTCACACTGGCATTGCTCAGGGGTTTCTCCTGGCTCTGAACTCAGGAATTACTCCTGGCAGTGCTCGGGATCATGGGATCGCAAGGGATCGAACCCGTGCCGGTACATGCTGGCCACATGCAAGGCAAATGCCGCATCCGCTGGACTATTGCTCCGGTCCCCAGTGCCTACACTCTCACCACTATTCACTTGGCCCTTTAGTCTGGTGCTATGGCTCCCCGCTAATTCCACCTCCTGCTGTAAATTGACTGGCAACTCCAAGGGCAGTCACTTGCATGACAGATAACCAGTTTCTTACTGCACAACCAGAAGTGCCTCAGACAAAATAGTACAACATGAAGACCCTTTTTAGGGGGGTATTGATTAAAACCTGTCTCTAGCTGACCTTGCCCCTGCTTAATTCATGTTCCTTGTTGCTATGGACAACAGGTTTTTCACAACTTCTGGCTGATATGTCCTATGCTAAATTTTGTTCAACAGCCATTGCACACTTTGTTGTCGCATTTGGGTGACAACAAAGTATCTACGATAGTGTGTGACATTTGTGTGAGCATGAGATCATAAAGGACATGCTTTGAAGGAGAGACATAATATGGTGTGATAGTTTCCCCCTTCTAACAGCCTCTTTTATTTTCACCTAAACGCCAAGTCACTGAACCAAAAGGCAGATAAGAAAGTGTCATTCATCTCTGTTGCACAGGTTTGATATCCCGGGTTCCAAACCTGATATCCAATAAATGTCTCTGTCTTTTAAGAACTTTCATTATACCACTGAGATACACGATACAAGGATGTTCACATTGGGCCTCTGTCATCCAATGTTTCAGCACTCAGCTCTACCACTGCCCCTCTCCCACCATAATGTCCCAAAGCTCCTCCCCACTCTAAGCCCAGCCTGCCCCTATAGCAGGCACCCCAATCTCTCTCTCTTTCTATTTCTGTTTTTGTCTCTGTATTTCTCCTCTCTCTCCTCTCTCTCTTACACTTTTGTGACTTCCCCATGTTTTTGAATCAAGTTTCTATGTGTATATTCAGTAGTGAGTTCTAGCGTGACATAGTTCCTCATTCCCCCATCAACCTCCCAACTTGTTACAACAACTCTAATGTAGAGCATTATGGTGTGTAGATGATAGATCAGGGAAGTCCTGATCCTAGCCACTGTTGTTATCTAAGCCTCTTGAGCAGCTGAAAACTGCCACAGTTGTGCCTCTGGTCTGTCTGTCCCTTGTCGGGTTCATCTGGTTGTGGAGGCTGCAAGCCTGCAGTCACGCCCACAGGCAGGGAGAGGGAGGAGCCCAAATGCCTGTTCCACCTGACCAGCATGGCTTTCCCCCAAGACTGCTTTAAACCCTAGAAGCTGCGTTGGTCTCTACTAGGACCAGTCGATTCTCATAGACTCCATGAGCTGCTCCACATGGGCTGACCAGACTCTGGAAATGACCCCTCCCAGGGCAGGGCCAGCCACCACCATCCCCACATCCAAGGCGTTTCTCTGATACTTGATCAACACTGGGGCCCTAAGGATGCTTGAGAGACAACTCGCTTATTACGAAACACACAACACCCTCTCAGTCCCCAGGGTGTTTCAATTTGATGAGAGGAAATGTCATCTCTTCAGTGCAAGAACCTTCACAAATGCCATCAGAGCACAGACTACTCCCAGAGTCTTCGGCCTAGCCCTTTGCAGGAGTCAGTGCCACCCACCCCTCTGCCTACCTTGTCATCACTGTGACAATTGCAGCATTTTCTGTCGTCCTGAAGATGACTCTGATCTCCTCAATGCCAAGTTATGAATTCAGAATCAAAACTGGAATGACTGTGTGTGTGTGTGTACATGTTTCTTCCAGTTTATCACTCTTGTTTGCTGGGTAAAGGTTCAATGCCTCAAAGCAACCATGACTGCTGGACAACTGATTTATTTCCTAGTTGTGCGCTGAGAGAACACTCATTGTCTAGGGTCGGATTTATTTGCATTATACAATATCCTGAGGAAACTAGCCAAGTCCACAAACCCACAGACCACTGAGAGAGGTTTTTTTTATTTTATTTTTAAATTTTTTTATTGTACCACCGTGAGACATACAATTACAAAGGTGTTCATAGTTGGTTCTTGGTATACGGTATTCCAGCACCCATTCTGAATTGAGTGGAGGATTCTCTGATCCTAGTGTCTGCCTTTTCCTCCTGGCTAAGTGCATCTCTAAGCTGCATAGATCAGCATATATCAGCACTCCATGGTGTGAAAGCATCAAGCAGAGTATGGGACAAGAGCTG
>JAJIBD010021551.1:0-89414 GCA_021461705.1 Cryptotis parvus
AGTTTTTTTTTTTAATTAAACATTTTATTATACCACCTACAATGTTGTTCATGTTTGGAGGTTTCGGGTCACATAGTGTTCCAGCACCCGCCCGACCAGTGCCCATTTCCCACCACCAATGTCCCCAATTCCCTCCCCTCCCATAGCCTGCCTAAATGGCAGGTTCTTTATCTCTTTTTTTCTCCCTCTCTCTCCCTTCCTTCTCCTACACATTGTGGGTTGCACTACATACACTTGGAAGCCATCATGTGCATTTTTGGCCTGTATTTAATGTTCAGTTCTATATTGGTAGCAGCCCTTTGGACATTTATTCGCACATGTTCCCTTCTCTGTCTTACCTAACCTCTGACTCCCACGCGTTTGCGGTAATTTCCACTTTTGGTAAGACCACCTGATATATTTATGTCATGCAAATAAATGCAATCATTCTATGTCTCTCTCTTTCCTTCTGACTAATTTCACTCAACATGATCCTTTCCATGTCCATCCATTTAGAGGCAAATTTCATAACTTCATTTTTCCTAACAGCTACATAGTATTCCATTGTGTAGATGTACCACGTTTTCATTATCCAGTCATCAGTTCTTGGGCATACTGGTTGTTTCCAGGTTCTGGCTATTGTGAATAGCGCTGCTATAAAAATAAAAGTGCGGATTGTGTTTCCACTGTGTGTTTTAAGCTTCCCAGGGTATATTACCAGGAGTGGTATGGCCGGGTCAAAAGGGAGCTCAATTTCTAGTCTTTGGAGGAATGTCCATATTGTTTTCCAGAAAGGTTGTACAAGTCAACATTCCCACCAACAATGTATGAGAGTCCCCTTTTCCCGCATCCACGCCAGCACTTGTTGCTTTTACACTTTTGGATATGGGCCAGTCTCTGAGGTGTGAGGTGGTATCTCATTGTTGTTTTGATTTGCATCTCTCTGATGATTAGTGATGATGAGCATTATTTCATGTGCCTTTTGGCCATTATTTTCTTCCTTGTCAACGTTTCTGTTCATCTCTTCTCCCCATTTTTTATGGGGTTGACTGTTTTGTTCTTATATAGCTGTACCAGTGCCTGATATATTCTGGATATTAACCCCTTATCAGATGGATGTTGGGTGAATATTATTTCCCATTCTGTGGATTGTCTTTCTATCTTGGTCACTGTTTCTTTCGAGGTGCAGAAGCTCTTTAGTTTCATGTAGTCCCATATGTTTATCTTTTCTTCTAGTTGCTTTGTTAATGGTGTTTCACCTTTGAAGATGTCTTTAGCTTCAATGTCGTGGAGGGTTTTTCCTATATTTTCTTCAATGTACTTTATGGATTCAGGTCTGATATTGAGATTTTAATCCATTTTGATCTGATTTTTGTGCATGGTGTTAGACACAGGTCCAATATCATTTTTTTACATGTAGCTGTCTAGTTTTTCCAGCACCTCTTGTTGAAGAGGCTTTCCTTACTCCAGTTTGGACTCTTTGCACCTTTATCAAAGATTAACTGATCATGTCTTTGAGGGTGGGTGTCAGGATACTCAACTCTATTCCATAGATCCACAGGTCTGTTTTTATTCCAGTACCATGCTGTTTTTATTACTGCTGCTTTTTAGTACAGTTTCAGGTTGGGAAAGGTGATGCCTCCCATCTTCTTTTTCCCAAGAATTGCTTTAACTATCCATGGGGGTTTATTATCCCATAAGAATTTCAGGAGTGTTTGGTCAATTTCTTTAAAGAATGCCATGGGTATCCTTATAGGAACCGCATTGAATCTGTACAAAGCTCTAGGGAGTATTACCATCTTGACAATGTTAATTCTCCCCATCCATGAGCAGGGAATGTGTTTCTATTTCCTTGTGTCCTCTTTTATTTCTTGAAGCAGTGTCTTGTAGTTCTCTTTTTATAGGTCCTTTACACACTTGGTTACGCTGATTCCTAGGTATTTGATTTTCTGTGGCACAATTGTGAATGGTATCGATTTCTTAATATCCCTTTCTTCTCTTTCATTATTTGTGTATAGGAAAGCCACCGACTTTTGGGTATTGATTTTGTACCCTGCCACTCTACTATACATATCTATTGTTTCTAAGAGTTTTTGGGTCTAGAGTTTAGGGTTCTCTAAGTATAATACCATGTCATCTGAAAATAATGATAGCTTGATTTCTTCCTTGCCTATCTGGATACCCTTAATGTCCTTTTCTTCTCTGATTGCTATGGCGAGTACTTCCAGTACTATATTGAATAAAAGAGGTGAGAGAGAGCAACCTTGTCGTGTTCCTGATCTTAATGGTAAGGCTTTCAATTTTTCCCCATTGAGAATGATACTCGCTGTGGGCTTTTGGTAGATGGCTTTGACTATCTTGAGGAAGCTTCCTTCAATTCCCATTTTCTGGAGGGTTTTAATCATGAATGGGTGATGGATCTTGTCAAATGCTTTTTCTACATCTATTGATAGAATCATATGGTTTTTATTTTTTCTCTTATTGATATGATGTATTATGTTGATTGATTTGTGAATGTTGAACCATCCTTGCATTCCGGGGATGAATCCTACTTGGTCATGATGTATGATCTTTTTGATGAGTCTTTGGATTCTGTTTGCTAGTATTTTGTTGAAGATCTTAGCATCTGTGTTCCTTAAGTTGATTGGTCTTTAATTTTCCCTCTTTGTGTTGTCTCTCCCTTTTTTGGGTATCAGGGTGATGTGTGCCTCGTAGAAGCTGTTTGGGAGTGTTTCTGTTTCTTCTATTTCCTGGAAGAGCTTGAACAGGACAGGCAGTAGGTCCTCCTTAAAGGTTTGGTAGAATTCGCTAGTGAACCCATCTGGACCTGGACTTTTGTGTTTGAGCAGACTTTTAATTACTGTTTCAATTTCCTCGATGGCGATAGGCTTATTCAGGTATTGGAGGTGTTCTTGTTTCAATCGTGGGAGGTTATAGGACTTCAGGAATTTACCCATTTCTTCTAGGTTCTCATGTTTCATGGCATACAGGTTCTCAAAGTAATCTTTGATGATCTTTTGAATTTCTGTCTTTTCTGTTGTGATGTCACCATTTTCATTTCTGATTCTGTTTATTTGGGTTCTCTCTTTCCCTGTCCTTACAAGTCTTGCCAGTGACTTGTCGATCTTGTTTAATTTTTCAAAGAACCAGCTCTTGGTTTCATTAATCTTTCGGATTTTTTTTTTGGTTTCTAGCTCGTTGATTTCCTCCCTAAGTTTTATTATTTCCTTCCTTCTGCCTGGGTTTGGCTTCTTTTGTTGGTCTTTTTCTAATATTTTCAGCTGTGAGGTCAGGTTATTTATGTGGGCCCTTTCTTCTTTCCTTATGAATGCTTGCAGAGCTATGAACTTTCCTCTTAACACAGCTTTTGCTGTGTCCCACAAGTTCTGATAGTTGGTATCTTCATTGTCATTTGTTTCTAGGAATCTTTTGATTTCCTGTTTGATTTCTTCTATGACCCGTTTGTTGTTCAGCAGTGAGCTGTTCAGTTTCCCAATGTTTGGTTTGACTCCCTGCTTCTCTGTATGGTTAACTACTGTTTTCAGTGCATTATGTTCTGAAAAGATAGTTGACACAATTTCTATCTTTTTTATTTTGTTGAGGTATGCTTTGTGGCTCAGTATATGGTCTATCTTGGAGAATATTCCATGTGCACTGGAAAAAACTGTGTATTTAGCTTTTTTGGGATGAAAAGCCCTTTATATATCAACCGGCTCTCTTTCTTCTATTTCTTCCTTCAGGTCCAGTATTTCCCTGGTGCGTTTCAGTCTCGTTGATCTATCCATAGTTGATAAGGCAGTGTTGAAGTCTCCGACTATTATTGTGCTACTGTTAATGTCTTCTTGGAGGTCTATTAATAGTCATTTTAAGTATTTTGCTGGCCCCTTGTTTGGCGCATATATGTTTAGTAGTGTGATTTCTTCCTGGTATACATACCCCTTAATTATTCAGAAATGGCCTTCATTGTCCCTTTTAACCTTTTTCAGCCTGAAGTCTATATTGTCAGATACGAGTATGGCCACACCCACGGTTTTGGAGGAGTTGTTTGCGTGGAGAATGGTCTTCGAGCCTTTGACTTTGAGTCATAACAGGATAATTGATCCATAGAATTGAGTTCTGATGGTGATAGAGTTGTAAGAGAGGGAATTTGGGATCCTTGGGGGATGAAAATGTGTGCCCTGCTGATTGGTGTTGCATTGAATTGTGTGCATTAAAAACCATTATAAGCAGTGCAGTAGACCCCAATATTTCAATTATTAAAAATATTTTAAAAGTAAATGGGATATGCCTACAATAAAAATTTCAAGATTAAGGATTTTGTATTTAAGGAGCTTTATGTATTTCTATGTGGTTTATATGATTAAATTTAAATTTATTTTTAGAATTTTGGGGGGATATCTGGCAGTCCTCAGGACTTTCTCTTGGCTCTGTGCTAAGGGAATCATGCCTGGAGAGCATGCCTGCTGCCAGGAATCAAAGTGTACAATGCAAGCCAAGATCCTCATCCTCCTCTCCCATTTCTTCATCTTAGTACTGTCTATGACTTGATTCTGGTTAAATCTTTCTACTTAGGTGTATAATGAATGGCAGTGGAGACAGAAAAATAAGATTTGTTCACATTACTATTCTATATATGATGATGATGAGGTAACATTTTACTGATGTCTATTCTAAGAAAATAACTGTAAAAACTGTTGTTAATGATAACTGTAAAAAATGTAAAAGCTCTCCCAATGAAACTACTAAGAAGCAATTATTCTACAGTTGAGGAAATGACTCTTAACAATCAGAGTAGCTAAATTCTTAACTGGTAAATAGTACAGCTAAACACTTTCCAGTCCAACTAGCTTTCAAACTTCATGCCATGAAAATGGAGTATGTTAACCCTGTATATTTGTTTCATAATTTAGGATCATACCATATTCTCCCATATAAAAACATAGTTATCTAAAAGATGCTAAGGCAAAAAGGGAAATGACTAAGAATATAGAATGCATTATATATGTGTGTATATATATATATATGTACAGATATATACATAATTACATTACAGGATTTGGTTCTTCAGGTAGCATCATTCACAAAAACCTTCTGGTATGTAGGGCATAAACTGCACAAATATGGCAGCATTAAAGCCTGTGTATTCTCACTTGTCAGTCTATTTATTTATTAGTCTGAATATTGACTGTTCAGTAGAATATATGTTTTTCCCCTCAATCTCATTGTTTATTTTGGGGAAAAGTTCTTTTCTAAGAGAGCTCATTCTATGTGTCAACCTTTGCTCTATACTCTGTAATAAGCACTAACAGGAAATTCACTCAAACAAGATAAGAACTGCCTCACCAAAATGTTAATAATCTCTAAGATATATGTAATAGTAATTATGTATTTTCATTTTGAATGTGAAAATATCTTTATTGTCTAAGGTATAAAATTGCATTGCATCATTGACCAGTATCTCTTTTTTTCAGTGTTTCTCACTAAAGATTCTCCTAAAGGTGAGTTTGATTCATCAGTAAGGCAGGCACTAAAAAATAAGTAACCTGGCAGATGCAATGTGGAATGACAGATTTGAAAGCATGTTCACTTAATCTCTGCCTCACTCTTTCACTAATTTATCTTTTAAAGTATTTCCAAAGGTCTCCTCAAAGTCTTAACTTGAGTTAACACTCTCAGCTCTTGATATTCATTCATTCATTTAGAAACCATTATACAAGTCTAGAAAAGAGCCACTTAGCCATCTATCCTGGCAAAGTAAAGATTTATTCTGGTTAGCTTTCAAAAATCCTGACTTTCTTTTCATTATTCATTCATATATTGTCATAGTGGAACAAAATCAATAGCAATATACTTCTATTCTGTGGACAAGTATAGCTTTTATTTTCAAGACTACAAGAAGTATCTAGTGCTCACTCAGTAACAGATCTGAGTCATTGTCAAAATTTTAGCCTAAGAAGTGATCTTAATTAAAAATACTTCTTATCAAAAGTGTTATAGTTCTCTCACTAAAGCAAAATTCACCTTAACCAAGTGCTTCCAATTGTCTGCTCCACTGCAAGATGTTCCCCATCTTTTATTTCTAGTATTTGAAACCATATTTGTTCGACTTCTTTTATACTCTCTTTCACTTACTTGCCATTTCATCTTGATAAGAATTTGACATTCCAAAATCTTATCAAACATGGTACCTTTGTTTTGTAGCCTTTTGCCAGTATGAGTTTTTATACCAGCCATATCTCATTGGCTATGTGGCTGTTTTTTTTTTTTTGCTGTTGTCTATTGCTATCAGATATTCTTTTATTTTATGATCTGTTTCTGCCAGTTCTGCAGCCTACTTAGTTATACAGTGTACCTTCCGTTTCCCTCTTCTGAAATAGCTTATTGTGCTTACCATCTATCCTTTGGGCTACCACTAATAAGAATATTCTTTTAGTTAGTTAATTCACAATGCTGATGGCTTTTATAGATAACAGAGATCTTTATGATGATGATGGTAGTTTTTATTCTAGCTTAAAATTTTTTCCTAGTTATTAAAATAGCTGGATTTTTTTTGTTAATAACTTCTTCCTACCTAGATTTTCACGTGATACACTGTAATATTTAGGTATTCATCACACACTAACCAGTTCTATCTTCCTATTTCCTACATAATACTCTAATTGTATTTTGAGGTACAGAATCTGAGTGCAATCCTTAATTTCTCTGGTTTCTCTATAAGTCCTCTTATCCAAATAGCTTGGTAATTCCTCCTGAAGATCCAAACCAAGCTCTCTTGTCTATGTCTCTTTCTATTGTGTTTGTTTAACCCCAAAGCAATGTGGTTCTGGAGATTAAACACAGGTCTCCCCACATGAAATTTATGCATTCTAGCCCTTTGTTCCATGCCCCTGCACACCAAATTATTTTTAAGTTCCAACTTAACTTGTGTAATTTCTTCCAATTGTGTTTTTAAAAATGGATTTTTGTGACTTCCCCTCTGATATGAAATATATCATATTATTCTGATTTGAAATAATCATGATGCAGTTCTGGTTCTGCTTTCACATCTTTCCAGTCAGTGTCTCATCCTCTTAGCTTCATGAGACCATAACCTCCAAGAGTAACTTTTTGTCATGTTTAATCATTCTTTCTTTAGTTAGTTGTGTACTGTTGTGTGGAATTAGATTTTTGTTCCTTATTTAGCCCTTTGATGTATACTTTCAGTTTCAAAGACATGGGTTTTATTCACTTTTAGAAATTTCTTTATTATCATTTCTAATACAGCTGGCCTGCTACTACCTGAATTTTGATATCCATGAATAGAAGTTCTTCACTCTTTTATGTTTCAGGTCTGTCCTTTATTATTTTAATCTTTTTATATTGTATTACTGGTTGGTATCTCATTGCTGTTTTTAACTTTGCTAAATCTTTCTGTAGCTATTATTTGTTTAGTAATTATCTAATTTAGTTTTCTACTTATTCAAATACTGTGTCTCTTATTTCCAAAATTCTATCTGTTTTCAAGCAGGTAAATCTTCTTGTTCCCAGGTATAATGTTTTTAAATTTACCAGTTCCTTGATACATGTTGTAATGTTGGTTTTATCATTATCACTATGAGGATATTAAAATTAATTTATTTTAAAGATGTTGTACATTGTCTATTTTTATTTTGTTCAAGTGTATTATTTCCACTATTAAATGTATTGATTTACTCTTTTAATATTTTTACATATTGTTTGGAATTAGACTCTTCCAGAGAGAAGGACTGGTTTTCATGTCTTGTGTTCCCTTCTACTCATCTACACTCATCCTTTCTTATTTGGACCTTTAAGACTGCTCCTACTTAGCCACCCATATTATCCTGCTCACAGAGTTTTTATAACAATGTACTGTTGTCCAATGATGAGAATTAGGATGAAAAAAGTTGCTGCCATTGAGTTATTACATGAGGCTGTATCTAGTACTTCCGGCTTCTTAGGCACCACATTTAAGTAAATGGCTCAAGATAGAGGGCACTGCTAGGAAAAAGAGATTCTTTCACTGAAATATTTCTGGCAACTTTCCCATCCTATCACTCACTCCTCTCTAAGGGAGCAGGCTGACTTATTTGCTTAGAGCTAGTGGGGGTTGGAATGAGTATATGTGTCTTAGGCCCTTCTGGGTTTTTTGAAAATTGGCTACCAGACAGGAGAAGAAAATTCTGTATACATTCTTGACTAAGATTTCATCTCAGCAGTACATGCTTCACTTTTTCAGGAGAGCCAGCAGTTTTCCCTGATTACCTGTTATTGGGTGGGTAAATCTGTCTAATTCAGGAGACTTATCAAGTGCACCCAAGCTACACTCTCAAATCTAGATATTATCTGTAAAAAGTTTTACAAAAGAATATACATTGGAAGCTGTCCTCTCATTCCCCTCTCTCTTTTACTCATCAGTTCTGAACTTCTAGGGTGAAAGAAATATCATCTACTAGATATTCTTGCACTCTACCATTTAGATGGAACACTTTTCACTAGCAGTTTCTTTGTCTCAACACTGACTTCATCATCAGTCTTATGAAAGACATCCTTAATCTCTGTTTATTCACAGGATCAAGAATTCCTAGCTTTCTTTTCTGGAATCAGCAGCTCTAAAGAAGCAGAGTCAAAATTTCAGTACCAGGATTTATTTACTTTTAGGCACAGAAATGCATAATTTCTATGAACACAACTATGCCTTTCAGGTTTTGTGTATTTACATTAAATAACGCTACATTTTTATATCATAGAGTTTGGCTGTATGTTTGCAAGTAGCATGACAATCTTCCTCTACAAATCTTCTTGGTGACTTGATACCTAATGTTTCCTCTACTGGGTATGCTATAACTTCTGTTGTTAGTTTTCTTTAATATATTGTACAAACTTCAAGCATTCATGGAGTCTACAAAATCTCCTTTTATGTATCTTTTTTCGTTCAGACCTACAGTTCTATAATGCTAGGCTGATGTTTTGCACATTTTTGTCACTATAACATAAGTCCAGGATTTGACACTAAAATATCTTTAGTGCTTGTGTATTGTTATACCATTGAAGTAAAGGTGCAGTTGTGTTTTTGTGGTAAAAGATTATTTATGTATTAATGCAGTCCATTCTTCTCTCTGTAATGTTTTTATCTCTAATTTCCTCTTTTTCACTTCAACAATATTATAATAATTTTAAGGATTCATCATATCTGAAAAGAAGTATAGATGAATAAAAACGGTACATGGAATAAAATGATAAGATTTTAAAAATTTAACTGTTATGAAAGTCTAGTTTTTTGTTTCTAAAATAAAGTTAAATTTGACATGATTTCATGAGCTTAAAAGCAACAGCACAGAGTAGACAGTAAGCTAATATTTCTTGATTTTCCATCTCTATCCCAGACTCTTTTTTTTTGCTTTTTGGGTCACACCCGACCATGCTCAGGGGTTACTCCTGGCTCTGCACTCACGAGTTACTCCTGGCAGTGCTCGGGGGACCACGAGTGATGCTGGGGATCAAACCCAGGTTGGCAAACCCGGGTCGGCGTGCAAGGCAAACGCCCTGCCCACTGTGCTATCGCTCTGCCCCCCTCCATCCAAGACTAATTGATTCATGCACTGAAATAGTTTATGAGTTCCAAAGTAGCTCATGATCTTTGTCTTACTCTGTAAGCATAACCATAGATGACAGTTCAGAGGTTATCTGAAGTGTATATTTCATTTTTTTCTGGTAAAGAGGCTACCACCACAGAAATTTCCTTTTCAGCTATGCTCTAAAAAGAGAATGCCTATTGGAAATTTAGAGTTCAGAGCTTGAGTATGATTTTTAAAAAATTGTTAAATAGGGGAAAGTAATACAAGATCCCTGCCACAGATTCTTCTGAATGAACAAGTCATGATATTTTTGAAAAATGAGGGGAGCTCATGGGGCTTGCTACATAAGAAGCAGTAAACTTCAATAAACTTTGAAGTCCAGAGATTGAATATCTTATTCTTCATTTTATTCCGCATGAAAAGAAAGTGTCAGGAACAGTTGTATTTAATTATTTAGTTGTCTTCATGTTGTTGTTTGCTCTCTCTGTGTAGAAATAGGGAATGAAATTCACTTGCTTAATTCTCATTAATGTGCTAGAGGAGTGGAATGGGATGCGGTTTGTTCATCCCCATTGCTTCCCTTTTTCTGGGCTGGAGGCCATAAGGCACTTGGCTTCTAGAGCTCAAGCTGTTCTGTTCTTCAAATATCCCCTGACAATCAATTTATTGAGTGATCCTGATGTTGCTCCAGGGATGAGATGACAATTATAGACCCACCAGGAAGCAAAAAGGTGGCAAGAACAGCAGTTACTATACAATGGTGAGGATTCAGGGATTTGTCAGAATACGAGTGTGAGGCAAGAGTGAGAAAGAAGATGGGGTGTGCGTGAGTGCCTACGTGCTTGTGTGTGTTTCAACAGCGAGTATAGGCTGACTTTCATGCTTAGGTGTACTTAAAATATGATTCTATTCAACAATAAATGTTGTTTTAGCAATAAGAGACAATGCTAGAAGGGAGAAAATGTACAAAGAAAGAAAGAAAACTGGAACAATGGCCTTTTAACAAAGACCTCTGTGACCATATTAGAAGGCAAGAGCCACTTTTTTTTTCTCCAGCACCAAATCTGAGTGTGAACTTCAAAGTGTTGAGTTGAAGCAAAACTCTAGTCAAGAGTAAAATTCTGGTTACAGAATGTTCTGATTTTATAACTTCTTTCTTTCCCACAATGTGTGATGCCTATGGATCCTGTAAGTGATGAGAATTGGGAGGAGGTCAGTGAAGAATAAAAGTCATCATTGTTGCGAAATAACTTCACTTTTTACTGCTTTCCTTGATTGGTTACAATCTGCATTAATTGGTAACTTTCAGGTCAATGAAATTTTGCCATCAGTTCTATTGTGGACTTATAGTGAAATGAAGAAAATCTGGTTTGATTTTTTTTTCCTCAATAAACATACTAGTGAATTCTTTTCAAAGTGTCCATCAAAAAAGCATTTAAAAATAAAAATACATAAATAAGCATAGCAGATGGATATGAGATGAAACTTATTTAAGCTGAAAAAAATTTGTATTTGTTTATTCCTTCTTCATGAGCCAATCATCTCATGTGTGATTTAGAAAAACAAATAAGCAGTGACACCTCCATTGTTTTGTGGGCTCAGCAGGAAACATACCAAGAATCTCTGATTTAAAGTTACATGCAAATTATATATATTAAACTTAATTTTTCTGAAATAAAGTTCCAAACAGTATCTGTGCCATTATTTAGTGCATTTTATTGCTTATTTTGAGAAACTCATGTATGTTTTCTTTTATAAGGAGGCCCACATATTATGCTACCAAGGTAAGTAGAGAAATCTACATAACACTATTGCATGTGCTTGTTTTAAAGAAATATTCCATTTAAAATGTTAAGAATTTAAAATACCATACTTTCCTCTTTTGATATTATTAAACACCATTTTCTAAGAACTAAATAAAGTCTAATTTCATGAGAAGATTTTGCGTAAAATAAGATCTAAACCCAGACATACTGATAACATTTGTGCACATTCTTTTACATAACTCCTGAGAATATTAAGGCATTCCACACCAAATTCCTATGCTAAAGTCTTGACAATAGGATTAAATTCAATCCAGAGCAAGGTGGCAAAATATGTCATCTAATAGTTGCAAAGCAGCATGAGTGCAAATGGACTCTGTCCAGTTTTAATATAAATTATAAACGATTAAAAGTACATGAGTTACAATTCCCAGAGCTGAGAGTTGAGGACATTACTACCCACTGGAGAGAATTTTGAGAGCTGAAGAAGCAATTGTTTCACAGTATGACATGAAAATCACAGAGAATACTTGTCTCTACGAAGTCAAGTGCAATTGTGTGTGCGTGTGTGTGTGTGTGTATGTGTGTGTATGTGTGTAGCTTTATCATGTAGAATTTTTTTTCAGCAAGCTGGCAGGAGTATGAATGATGCATGATGGCAGTGAATAGATTTTGGAATAGATTAGAGGATGACGTCACAGATAAAGGATTATTTATCACCATAATTTAACACAAGATGCAACACAATGGCTTGATGGATACATTTTATGGTCTTCAGCCAATCATAATAATGGACCTATTGACTAAAGTTTTATGTGTCCTTTTCACATCCTTCATGTTTTAGTGGGGAAAAAACACAGGGGCATGTTAGAGAATGATGAGAGATAGATAATTCAAAAAGGGCAGCCTTCTGTGGTGTATTTTTACCACCATAAGTTTCTGTTCTCTGAGTTTTTGTGCTCCGAGTATCAAAGGCCAAGGACACAGCCAACGTTACATTAAAAGAATCTGAGGTGAGAGATAATGCTTCTCTCCCCAACTCCTAAGGTCAGTCAGCAGAGAGCAAAGCTATTTGGGGAGCTGAATTACTGTATCTTCCATGTTGGTTTTCCCTAAACAAGGAAAGGTTGCTAGTTAAGGGGGTAATACACTCTCAGATTTCTCAGCTAATTCCTTACCAAGTTTGGTCTGAAAGTATGATAAAAGAAGTTAGACATATACCTTTAGGCAAATTTTGAATAATCATGTCTAAATGGAGAATTTGCTTAACAATAGAATGAGTAACTTCTGGCTTCTTTTTTTTCCTTCTTTCACCCCTACCCCTGACCCCAGAAAGACTGTCAGTGGTGAATCTTCATTTGCTGACTTATTTTAACTTTGCTATTGTTTACTATTAAAAAAATAAGCTAATTTCTCCTATCTATTATTTTTAAAATGTTTCACCACAAGGTAACCAGAATCCAGACTTCACATTATTTCTCATACAAACAGCAGAAAGTAGAGGAATAGTAGTATGTGATATGATATATATATATATATATATATTATTTGTGTGTGTGTGTGTGTGTATATGTATATATATATATATATATATATATATAAGAATTTATTTGAGAGGGACTCAGAAATTGCAAAACAGGTGAAATATTGAAAGATACAGTAATGACAAATGTCCTCATAATAGGTAGCTTCCTCCACCTCAGGGCATGTGTAAACATCTCTTGATGACTGCTTTCATGCTCGTCTTCAAAGTGAATATTATATTCACTTTGTGATAAAGTCTAGCTTAGAATAAAGTAGTTGTTGTCTAAATGCGAAGACTCTGGGGAAACAAAACTAAACTATTTTATACATCACCCAAAGGACAAAATATCAGTGCTAGATTGGAAGGTGAGATAGTTAAATTAGATATGCAAAGGAAACAATGAATAGGAATTGCTTAACCCCTTTGTAGTACCTTCAGTATTACCCGGCATAAGTGCTCTGACCTTGAGATGGAGAGTTTAACATAGAACTCAGTGCTATAGACACAAATCCTGGGTCATGGTCAGAATATTTAAAATTTCAGGGAAGGTTTTACCTTTAAATCTTCACTTCCATATTGTAAAAAAGGAGTTGCTATTAATGCTCTCCTCATCTAACTACTCTAGAAATTAAGATTATTAATATAAAAGGGTTGTCTGTAATAAGTAATAAATCTGTAGAAGGCATTATTATGAAAACTCTTACACTTGATTTCTCTGTAGAGGTAGCCCTCAATGTAAAGGGGACAAATTTAGCTCTTATCATGAATATGTTTTTCAAGCTTTACTGAGATAATATTATGTTGTGCAAATTTAAGGTACAAAATGTATTGCTTTGATTTATCTATATATTATGTAATAATTATCAATATCATGCTATTAACACCTCTATTAATCACATAATTACCATTTTTATTTATGCTGGTAAATTTTTAAATTTTAATTAAAATTTAGAATAGTTAAATTATAGAATATTCAAATTTTTGAATACTTAAAATCCAGAGTATTTGAAATTGATTCTCTTAGAAACTTTCAAGTCTATTGTACAGAATTCTTAGCCATCATCACCATACTGTGCATTAAGTCTCCAGAACTTACTATTGTGAATATTTTTTAGCTTATATGTTGTAAGTTGTGTCATTTTGTATTTCTTGGTTGCCAGACCTTTGTGTCAAGTGGCATAACATATATCAACAGGAACTTAATGAAAAGAGATGCTTTAACAACAATAGACAGAAGACATATCTACCTTCCTTTTTACTCATACATCTAAACTTTTATCTATTATTTATGTAGAGGACCATTTAGGTCAGTAAATTTGTAATTCCTATTCTTTATAGGCATAATGCTTTAAACTAAAAAGCTAAAATAACTTATCAGTATTAGCACACAGTTCATTACAATTAACCTGAGAGCCTAGGTTTAATTCAGACTTAGAGTAGTAATGAGAAAAAGCATTTATTACTTTTGTCCTTTTTTTTTTTTTTTTTTCTTTGTCTTTTGGGTCACACCCGGCAATGCTCAGGGGTTTCTCCTGGCTCTGCACTCAGGAATTACTCCTGGCGGTGCTCGGGGGACCATATGGGATGCCGAGGATAGAACCCACAGCCAGCCCTGTGTAAGTCAAATGCCCTTCCCGCTGGGCTATCACTCAGGCCTCTACTTTTTTGTCCTTTGGGTGACATATAAAATAGTTTAATTTTGTTTCCCAAAATCCTGTGTATTTACAATAAAATTACTTTATTCAAAACTGGACTTTATCATAAAATTTAAAAGTGGGGCGGAGCAATAGTCCAGCGGGTACAGCATTTGCCTTGTGGGCAGCCGACCTGGGTTCAATCCCCACATCACATATTGTCCAATGAGCACTGCCAGGGAGTAATTCCTGAGTGCAGAGCCAGGAGTAACCCCTGAGCATCACCCAAAAAGCAAAAAAAAAAAAAATTATAAAGTGTAGAAAAGTAGGAAGAAGGTAGAAAAAATAGAAACATAGAGTAAAACAGGTATTGGATATGCTTAGAAATGAAATACCATGTAGAGGAATGATAAACAATGTATTTGGCATCATATAAATATAAGCAAGGGTATTATTGATTAGGTAAAAGTGTAAAAAATATTTTAAATGCAGTGTTAAAGTTTTTACCTAAATAGGTGTATATCAGTCTTCAGAGTTAATGGAGTGAATCGCATGATAGAGATTTCTGATCAAAGAAAGTTATACTGATGTTTAAAGAGGCTCAGTGTGGCCAAAGGTGGCACACTGCTAACAGAACAGTCTAGGAAATCAGTACAATGATTAAATAGAATGGTCTGTCAAAAATGAAAGAAGGAAGAAATAAAAATAGTATCTGAGGAAAAATATGGCTGCACAATTGCAGGTATAGGTAATAGAATAGGATAAGAAACAGATCTTTGATGATGGAATTTAGCTACCTGACTATCTCTGTATGAGTCTCACTCTGAGTAAAACCTGTGAAACTTGTGAATGTGTCACTTACTCTAGGATTCATTTGATGTTACAGAGTCTTGTCAAGCTAAACCATTTTCATTTTGTGATATCTGAACAACCTTCTAGACTTAGACTGGGGAAAGAACCTAAATTTCAGCAACAACTTTGTTAAATATATGGATTTCCCACCTTTTTTTGGAGGTGGCGGGTCTGGTGAGGGCTGTAGTAGAATATTGGTCACCCTCAGCTGTACTCTGGGGCTATTCTTTGTGTAGAAGAGTGACCCCTATGCAGGGATTCAAATTGGGGTCATCAGCATGCAAAGAAACATCACCTTAAAATCTATTTATTCATTTTCATAGTTTTAACAATGAATTTTGTGATAAAAATGACTATGTAACTGGCTTACTTGTTCGATTGTCGGTGATAGGAAAAGGTGGATAACTAATTTGTTTCATGGTCAAAATGTCTCCAAATTTAACCACAGAACAATTAAAATTAAGTAAAATAAAAATATGTGAATATGAAGTTGTATGTGAGAGGTAAAGATTAGATAGTGTTGGCTTTTTTTAAAACAATATTGAGAAAACACTTTTAAAGTCAGATTGTAACAGTGGAGAATTAACACTCTTCTTGTTAGAGATGTGTTTTGTTTTGTTTTGTTTTGTTTTGTTTTTTGGTTGGTTGATTTTTGGTTTGAGGGCCACACCCAGCCCTGTTCAAAGCTTATTCCTAGTTCTGCATCTAGGGGTAATTCTTGATTGTGTTGAGGGTCCATATGTGATACCAGGGATTGAACTGGGATTAGCCTTGGGCAAAACAAGTTCTTAGTCCTTATGCTATCTCTCTGGTCTCAGTTGTTTGATATGCAATAAAAAGGCTTTAATAAGTTATGGTTTGGACTAGTGACCATTGATATTCTCTCAAATTCAAGATTCTAAAAAATATTGCAAAATGTTTTTAAAATAAACCATAAAGTGAAACTTGATACTATAGAAGTGAAGTAAATGTAGATCAGTGGCACTGCAAAAAATTAATTGCACTGAAAAAAATTCCAAAAGCCCCATAAAACACAATAAAAACTTATTGTGCCAAAATCTGGGGTGGTTTTTGTCATTTTTTTTTACAATACAGTTCTAGACATCCTGTTTAGAGACAGTACAAAAATAAAAAGGCCCTCAATCGGTAATTAGCCTCTGAACTTGATTTAATTTTCAGTTTTTTTGAGTTTCTTTACTCATGCAAAAGAGGTTTTCAGGTTGACACCTAAGCATAGCTTGATCCTCCTGAAAGCTTCAAAGATAACCCCCAAACTTTTATAGAACACCTTCTATTTGCCAAGAATTGTTCATGTGTGTGGAATATAAA
Organism: Cryptotis parvus; assembly: GCA_021461705.1. Classification (NCBI taxonomy): domain Eukaryota; kingdom Metazoa; phylum Chordata; class Mammalia; order Eulipotyphla; family Soricidae; genus Cryptotis; species Cryptotis parvus. The sequence continues at coordinate 16,658 of JAJIBD010021551.1, forward strand.
CACTGACAATTAACACCACTTAGTAGTTGTTGCTCGGTTTTTCTAGTTGTTATTTTCAGCCGTCAACAAACATTTTTTGGAAGCAAAGATAAAGTATATTTTGAGCAGTTTCATCTTTAATAATGATATCCTGGACCAGAGCGATAGTAGAGTGTGTAGGGCATTTGCCTTTCACGCAGTCAACTGGGGTTCGATTCCCTGGCATCCTATATGGTCCCCCAAGCACTGCCAGGAGGAATTCCTGAGTAAAGATCCAGAAATAAGCCCTGAGCATTGCTGGGTGTGATCCAAAAAGCAAAATAATAATAATAATAATAGTAACAATAATTAATAATTAACAATAATAATAATATCCTATGTGTTTTGTCTTGTTTGTCTTCAAACTTATAGTATTATTTATTTTCCTAAATGAATTAATACTTAATTACATTCTTCTATGCCCAGCTTCTAAGTTTATTGCTATTTCATAAATTTACAAGTGCTTCAAAAGCAGCCCAGATGACCAATAAATGTTTTTGCATTTAAATGCTTATTAAAAATAATATCATATAAAATTAAGGAAACATGATAAATTAATATATCATCCTGTGTTAAATTATAGAACAGTAAAAAGACACTAAATACTAAAGGAAGAACAGGTGAAATTTGAAGAATGTCTCTCAAGGGGCCACAGGGGTAGCACAGACAGCAGGGCCCTTGCCTTGTACGTGGCTGGCTCCAGTTTCATCCCCAGCTCCATATATGGTCCCCTGAGCATTATCTGGAGTGATTGTTGAGCAGAGAGTCAGGGGTGAGCTTTGAGCATTACCCTGTGCTTGAGTATCACTCTTTCTGCATCATTCTTCTATCCCAAACACACACATACTCAACACACACACACACACACACACACACACACAAATGCCCATCAATCACTTGTCACTTGTCTTCCCGTTGTTCATCGATTTGCTTGAGCTGGCACCAGTAATGTCTCCATTAGTTGTGAATGAGGTCCATTACTGTTACTGTTTTTGGCATATCGAATACACCACAGGTAGCTTGCCAGGTTCTGCTGTGGCTTTGGGTTCACTTCAGGAGGTCCAGTCTTTTTCTATGTCAGACCATCAACCATCCAGGGCTCACGGGGCAGAGGCCTGAATGTGGACAAGCCTGTTTCCTGTCTGCCACCTGCCAGCGCAGCGGGCACTGCAGTCACACATGCAACACCTCAAGGGGCAGGGCATATATAACTGTCGCTTCTCAGCCTTTTGGCTAAGATCAAGTGTGTGTAGCCCATCAATAAAATAACAATTTTGAATTTTAATGTTAATTCATTGATTTTTATCATTTATTGCTGTTGACAATATTGTGAACACATTCTCTACTACGTTTAAAATTCAAAGGGCCGGGCACAAACTTCATCCCTCTGTGCTCTCAGCTGATCTCAGGCACCATCGGGTCCCCCCAAACACAACTTGGAGTGATACCTGTGTGTTGACAGAGAAAAGCTACAGAGCACTGCTAATGTGCTCAGGAATAAGACAAAAATAAAATATTAGTAATTAGGAAAAAGAGAATGATGTTTCTCAGTAGAACTGAATAATGTTAAAGAGGGAAAGATAAATTGGTATTTTTTTCTAAGATCTGTGCAATAATGGAAGACAAGGCACCGGTTCAATGTATATGTACATAAAACATAAGTGTGCCCCAAGATTTTATTGACAGGAATCATTTCGGATCAATAATATCAAATCATAGGAAACTAATATCTGGAGAAAAGCCATTTGTCCACTTGAACTTTAAAACTCTGTCAACCAAACTATGTGGAATGAGCTCTCTATTTAATTCTATAGAAAGTAGCCTAAAAGATAACTTCAAGCTGACTAGGATTTAATTTTCAATGCTAACCTTCAATTAATTTGTAACTTTTTTGGCACTTGGTTTGCCGGAATGGCTATAATTATGTTGTTTTCTGAACGGTAAATTCATTCAGGGCATATTCTCCAGACTGTTTATACAGCTGGAAAACAGTAATGGTAATAGATGAGGGGATAGAAGTTAATAAGGAACTTACTTTAAAAATTCAGTTATCTATTTATATTTTTAAGTGTCAGGAGCTATTATTTGACTATCCTAAATGAAATTTTTCATAGTCACTATTTAAAGTGAACTAGTAATACAATGTTATTTTAAGATCTTAAATGCTGTCTTAAGTTATAATATATGGGCTGGAGCTATAGCCCAGCGGGTAGGGCATTTGCCTTGCACGCGGCCTACCGGGTTCAATCCTCTGCATCCCTTCTGGTCCCCTGAGCACCACCAGGAGTAATTGCTGAGCAAAGATCCAGAAGTAACCCCTGAGCATTGCTGGGTGTGACCCAAAAAAAGCAAAAAAAAATTATAATATATGCTTTATATAAAGGTGGTAACCTAATGTTTTAGTTCACCATTTACTAAAGAAAGCCATGTTAGTTTTCCATTAAGGAAACAGAATCTGTCATCTACAAATTTGTCCTTAACTAGAGCAGTTCTTAGTGTTTTCTTGAGTTATTTCTCTCATCAGTCGAAATCTAGGTAAGTTATATTGTTGCCATTATTGGTAAGAGCTGATAACTCAAAAATTTACCTATCACATGAATGCAAAGGATCTTGTGAGCTTTATACCATATGTTTTTTTAATTTACTTTATGTTTAGACAGAAAAGCACTTTTTACAGTAAATATTTCCCTTTGCTTATGATGCTCACAGTATGGTATTACTTTGGGCCTCAACAAAAATAATAACTTTAAGTTCTACCATGTGGATGAGTTTTATTCTTTCACTGTCAAATCACAGAATGATGGACCCTAGATAATAAATTTTTAATTCTGAAGGTTTGAGAACTTGCATTTCTGTAAAATTCCTAGATTATATTTATATTATTGACCAAGATATGACACTTTAAGAACTATTATTCTAATACAGAGATCAGAAAACTATAGTCTAAAGCAAATGCAAACTATGACTACTACAATTTTTCTTAAGAAATGTTTTATTGAATCACAACCATTTTATTTTGATAATATCTATTGTTGATGTGTTACTCTAATAGCAGAGTTGAGTGATATGACCGAATAACTTGCAAACAGCTAAAATTTTTACTTAGATTGTAAAGAAAAAGGTGACTGCCACATGCCCTAAGGAACTCCTGACTCTGTAAACAAGTGTGTATCAAGAGGAATGTGGTGTTGAGGTGTTTAATTCTGGCTACAGAAAAGCTCCACACTGAGATCTGTCACTCATGTTTTATTCTTGGCCCTTCCCTTTCTTTTTTAAAGTCAATTCCCCAACATAGTTTTACTATTAGTTATTAACCCTTCCGCAGTTGTTTTCTCCTCAGAGGATATTTGCATTTTAGTGATTCTCTTTGATTATAGGATAAAATATGGTTTGCCTTGCGAAATATGTTTTCAACTCCATGCGAAGGATAGTTTAATTGCCTGAGGGGCAGAGGGCTCCTGGTATTAGAGAATCTCCAAATTTACTGTTCTGCCATTAATTACAATCTAGTTTTTTCTTTCCCTCTATCTTTGGAAAAAATACCTCAATTTGTGGGAGGAATCAGAGATCATAACTGGCCCTGTGCTCAGGAGTCTTGTTCCTGGTGGTATTTGGAGGACCAAATGTCGTGCCCAGGATAGAACGTTTTGGCTGCTTGTGAGGCAAGTGCCTTACCTCCTGTCTTATCACTCAAGGTCCATCCATCCCTTTTATCAGTGTTCAGGATACCACTTTTTTTTTTCTGGTGGTGGTTTTCTCCATAGGTCTAATTCAACCTTTTTTTGAAACCTCCAAAATTGGATAAGAATCCAATGAGAATGAGCAGGATGATCACTTGTCTTCCCATTCATCGATTTGCTTGAGCGGGCACCAGTAACAACTCTATATGTCCCTGTCATGAGCTAGTATAGCCCAAGGGCATCTGATCACTTCAGGAAAACAAAGAGCCTCAAACCATTCATTCAGGTCATGGGAATGAGGTCCATCATCGTTACTGTTTTGGCATATCAAATATGACACGGGTAGCTTTCTAGGCTCTGCAGTGCAGGTGGGATACTCTTGGTAGTAGCCAGGCTCTCAGTTTGTGCATGTAGTACTTTGTAAAGGTATACTTGTAATACTTTGAAGTGAAGAAACAGTGGCATATGAGTGTCAGTGATAGTAAGTGATTGTTTAGATATTTTATTTATATATATATATATATATATATATATATATACATGTCAATAAATATGACACAGATAAACAGGGAAGAGTTACTATAAGCTCTCCCTGTGCTCAGCTGATCATGACACATCTGGGAGGGAAGGCGGGTTCTAGACCTGGACCATCATCTGAATAGAGCCTCATAAGAAGCCAGAGGAACCCTGCACCATAAGGGCAGCCATTTTCAACATCCAGACTCCACAGCCCATCAGAGCTCCACACAAGAGATAAGCAGATCTCACCCCAGTTCATCAGCAAGAGAATAATTTGCAAAATCAAAGAATATATGCACAACTCTGACAATATTACACACACACGTTGACATGATACAGTTTTAACCTTCTCTTGGAAGGTTAAACTTGAATTTATCTTCATCTTCAGCTTAGGAATTCACTCTTCAGATTTACGCTGAATAAACAAAAGCAAAGACTCATTCAATACCCTTTATGTAGAAGAAAGTTGATATATATTATAGTCTGTGATTCTCACAATTGTTAGCAAGTATGTCTGAAAGGAGGACCATTTTTAAGTTTTTGTATCTTATACATCTGTTTTTAAATGGTAGTTTTACCCTCAGAAACACTGGTTGCACTAACATTTGCAGACTTGCTACAATGAGAGGTCAATAACTGCATAGTGTTTGAAAGTATCCCCCTCTGTGCCTCTGGGGAGAGGTAAATCATACATCTCTTAAAGCTTGGACCATTGTATTACCCAGGTGGAAGGCTTACTTGTAGGGCCAGTGAACATGGAATGTTTCACTTCATCCCAGTTATGGAAACACCTGCACTAAATAACACTTTGAAAAGTACAGTACTTGATCCTGCATAAACATGTGGGTACAAGTTCTTAAATGGCACATGCCTTAGGAAAAAAGGTACTGTTCTAGATCCACACATAACTTTCAGCTTGCATATTGCCTTTCCATGATTTGAAAAGTGTAAGATTCTCATGTTCCCTATGTTCCCTTCATACCAATTATTCATTCATTTTGACAATGATCATATATTAAATTCTGTTTGAACTCAGTACTGGGGTGGTAAAGCTCTTGTCTGTTTCTTAGATGAGGTGGATGATCTAACAGGAAAGAGACTATCTATAAATAATGCTACATATGGTTTAATTGAAATAAATTTAAAGGTGGATGAAGTAACTGCAGGGCCAAAGCAATGGTACAGCAGGTAGGACTTTTGCCTTGCTATGGTCAAACTCTTCCAGAGGTCCCATTCACTCTCAATGGAACAAACATCTCTTGTCGGGCGCTCCGCGGGGTCCCCGACAGTGCCAGGAAGCGAGTTCCCTTCTACCTCCGAAGCCGGCGAGGAACGGATGAAAACTCAGGAATCCGATGCAGTTTTAAAAGGCTTTACTTATCACAGGTTCAGGCATACAAATCAGCAAAAGGAAAAACCCGATGCTTAGGATTCCAGGCTAGAACCCCAGCCACGTGTAGGCCAAGATGGCGACCACCACGTGTAAAAGCTTCCAAGCGGAATGAACGCTCACAAGGAGAAATCCCACAAGGAAAAGGAAGCGAGAGCGGGAACCGGCTAGTTTATATCCCTGTAACTCAGACCTTCCTCCCACTGTTATGGAAAGCAGGGAGGGTCCAATGCCCTTAGGTAATCCCTCCCTGCACCTCACTTAGGGCCTTTACTGTGCTAATGTTTTGAGCCGAAATCTGCTTAGGAATGCTTTTGTAGTGTAGAGAAGGGGTTTCTGAGATGGCATGTCTCTGTACCTTGACCAACACCAATGCCAGTTAAATATTTCTCCAAGCCTTCACAAGTCTCCTCTACTTCATTGTAGTTTTATATTTTAGTTGCCTTTGAGTATATCAGGGAGCCATGCTTGTTTGCTTGGAAGCAAACAGCATTTCTCTCTGGTCTAATTACTTAGGTGTCCTACGTGGCCAGACTAATATGCTGGTAAGATCTAGCTAGTCCCACGATGATTGTGATAGCATGGGAGAATATTTATACCAGCTAGTACAGCATACATGGTCGGATAAACTGCCACATTTAGACTACCCCCTTATCTACGGAGTGATTTGCGGGAGGCAATCCAGAGCAGATGCAGCGGCCCTTAGGAGTCCTGCAACAATCTCTGAATGCAACAGCTATGTAAACCTAGGTTGAGAAATCAACATGATGAGCGACCCGAAACCTGGAGTTGCGCAGGAGGAAAATAGCGGCATGGACTGGCTTCAAAAACATCGAAACAATAGTCAAAAGAACAAAGAACCTCCGGCTACGGGCACACCTTTTTAATTCCACCATTCTTCCTGCATTGACATACGCCTCAGAGGCCTGGGCCCTACGAAAGCAGGATGAGAATACCATTCAGGTATTCCTCCCAAAGAGGAATCGAAAGAGCCATGCTTGGAATATCATGCCTCACTCAAGTGAGAGAGGGAATCGGAGTTCCAACCTCTGTCACTATTCTAAAATCAAGAACGCTGTCTCATCTGCCAGAACATCGAAAATCAGATGGGCTGGGCTGGTCATATAATGCGATCTGGAGATGATCGTTGGACTAGAGATGTTACCGTTTGGATCCCACAGGACACCAAAAGATCGCATGGCCGCCCACCAGCAATATGGTCAAACTTTTTTATCAGGAACCTAAACAAACAGTTCGAAGCTCTTAATATCCCCAAACCAGACAGATGCCATTGGGCTACACTGGCACGTGATAGGGTCAAGTGGAAACATTACAGGTGCCTGCTTGAGCAAATCGATGAATAACGAGATATCATGTGATCAAGTGATCAAGTGATGGCCAAACTGAGTTCAATATCCAGCATCCCATATGTTTCCCTGGAGTCATTCCTGAGTGTGGAGCCATGAATGACCCCTGATCATCACCGACTGTGACCCAAAACAGCAAAAATAAAAACCCAAAACACCTTTTTTGTTGTTGTTATTGTTGTTGTTGCTTCTAAGTAGGGCATATAAACAATTTTTCCTTCTGTGGAAGATTATATTTACATTGTATGTCAATTTTGCAAAAAATGAGTTCATCAAATGTAAAAGAGAAAAGTGAAAGCTTTTTAATGTGTAGAATAGACAATCAAAATGAAGACGGATAAAGTGCAACACAAGTAATGATGAGTCCTTGAATGTGGCTAGGTTTTCAGAATTGAAATACAAATAAGAGGTAGGAAACTAAACAGAACTTGAGATTTGGAGAAACTTGAGCCCTAGGAAGTTTTGATTATTGTTACTTAGGTAAGGGTACTATATTTTGAGAACTTTTAAGATGCTTTATACCCAAAAAGTGAAGTTAGTGAGGAACTAGAACAGTTGAATACATTGGAATCCTGAAGTGTTCACTTGTTCTAGTAGTACTAGGAATTGGTGTCTCAATATTTCCTCTCAATAACTGAATCTCTTCACATATATTATAGAGTGCTAAACATCTGGCTTTTTTCTGAGATTGGAATTCTTAAGATTTGCTCTGCATTTTACTCTTCAGATTAAGATTGCTTTAATGCACATTACATAGTCGTTTTCATGAGACCATGATGTGAACAAAAGTGGAGTGTTGCTTTTTGAGGTAAAGATTAATTATCATCTCCTTTCTGAAAACAGAAAGTTTTCCCAACTTCCCTTGACACTCACATTTTTATCCTATTGGTTTGGCAAATGGTTTATAAATGTAAGTTATTAATTATTATATTCTATTTCCTAAATCAAGGAGACATGGCAGTGTCAAAAAGTAGTGGGAATCAGCAGCAGCAGTGATACAACAAAAAGTACTTGATGAACAATGTAGAACAGGAAGCATGTGCCTAAAATAAATGTTTATTTACTTCTTATGTATTATATCACTGAGACCTTATAGTAAAGGTGACATCACAGCCAGGGAGAAATCCAGAATTAATGGGGTCATAAACTTATGCAATGTAACAGGCAGGTGTTTTTACAAAAACAAACATAAAAATATTTTTTTTCAAATACTACTAAAGTATATGACCGTGAAAACTCAGTACTTCTCCGAGGGTTTGGTTAGCTGAATAGGTAATGGCGAGTTTCTAGAGCTTACATTTTGTTAGCTTAATAGTAACTATCTCACTCTCCCCATAGCACAACCCACTCTGATGCCATTTTTTAGAAACATTTTCATACCAGCCCTTATGTTTTATAACGGAAGTTAAAGTTTTGCTCTATAATAAGGAAAAAGTGTATACAATCGTACTTGTAAAGGTAGACAGAGTTTTGGAGGGTTCTGTTGAAGATGCTGTTCCCTTGAAAACTTTATTTATGGTGATACCTAATGATACTTCATCACTTTTGAAAAACAGTTTAGATATGTCTTAGTTGGGAAAGACAGTCTGACAAATGTGTCTACTTTTTCTACCAGTTTTACAGATTTCTGTCAGATATTATGTACCGTTGATCAATTGATGTATCAATACATTCAAAAATAATTTATGTATCTGCTATTATTCTAGTTGGTGGTGATATTGGGAATTAACATTTCTTGAATTAAAATATGTAACTAATTCATTGTTCAGTTGATATCAGAATATATGGAGACTTAATACTTCTGATCTGTGGGGTAAGATTGTCCTAAACCAAGTAGGTTTACTAGCCTTTTCTTTCCCTGCATCTACATTCCACTTGAGATTCCCAGAGAAAATTAATTAGGTCTTTTATGAAAAACACTATAAACTCAGGAATAAAAGTGCTACTAAAATCAAATGATTAACATCAATAAATCTAATAATAGATATATAAATTCTTGATACATTTGAATAACTCTAAAATAAACATGTGTGGTGATTAAGAAATTCCATAATTAGAACTCTGTAGGTTGAAGTGGGACTTTTCTTCTACTCTTATTAACCACTCAAATTTAGGAAATATTACCTAGAAGCAGATTGTGAGAGCATTACTGATTACAAAGAGCAGGTTAATGTGACTATTTTATACAAGACCTTTTAGCAAGGTGTATTTGCATGTCCTTTGAGTCTATTGTTATGAAGTTTTTGTTAAATTGCCAGAATCTCACACCAGTCTCATATAAGTAGCTTTATATAAGAAGTGTGCTGAATCCAGCTCTTTGGTGTGCCCAGATAATCATTGAAATATGAATTATTGTTGTGGATTAAAATCTACTTTCTCTAAATTTCACACAGCTACAGTTCTTCCTTCTCTTTGTGTGATACATGAAAAGGCTCAATACTTAGAGATTCCTGTTTATAGTCCCAGCCATCCCCCTCCCCCATAAGAGCTATCTTTATGACATCTACATATTTTAAATGAAAGAAAACATAAATACATGCAAAACTGTCATTGGCTTTTAAGGTATTATATAAGAGATTAAATTTTATCATGAGGAGACAACCAGCTAATGGTTTTAGTGGAACACATAAAACCTCATAAAATACAAAAGTTAAATTTTGTCATATAATGGGAATCGGTTAGTGAAACCAACAGAGTTTCCTTTTCCCCCTGAATAAATTCTAAACAGTCTTTAGAATATGAATCACTAGACAGCGAGTCAGGATGAAATATTTTATGGCTATAAAACTAAAGCTACTTTCAGATCACTTAGTTGGAGGGGGGAAAAAAAGGGAGAGCAACTTGTCAACCCTGTAGTTGTAGTGTCATTGCCAGTGGCATCGATGTTGGGCTCTGCCTCCATTCAAATAGCTTGACCTTGTTTATAACAACCTGAATCCCATCGACAGACCCCTTCTTACAGCCCACCCCAATAATAGAAACACAGCCCCTAAGAGTGCACATTCGGCTGGAGCTTTGCCAATTGAAGTAATTACGTGATGAAACTATTTAACTTTGACTAAAATACTCTCACCAGGTTCTTGCAAACGGTGTGTCTTATATCTTGTCGAAGCAATTTTATATCATGCCTTTAAAAGTACAGTAATGGCCCCTTGCATTGACAGAATCCTCGTAAAAAGGAGAAGACCAAGACCTGGCTCATGAAGTGGTATTGATTTTCTGAGTTCCTGCTCGAGTTGCCAAAGATACAACACTGTTGTTAGGGAAAGGAGATGCCTTGGCCTTCAATATCACAGGAGGGTTCCACGGTAAGCACAGGCATCAGGAGGCTTCAGTGATAAATAATGTATTTGGGTGATAAATGCCTATATTACTTTGTTAGCTTTAAAGTGACTCAGCATTTGTTCACCCCAAAGCTGCTTGATATCACCTCTGGCTATGGTGGGACTTTTTATATATACTAGTATCTGTGAAGAGAGTGCTTCTTGAGGGTTAATTTACATGAATGATTTATTTTTGACAGTTTGTCTAAATTTTAATCACTAAGGACAATGAGCAGACTCAACTTCTAGCTAGAATGATGACTTCAATTTGTCGCTTAAAGAGAGCTTAAACGTGTCTGCAGATCCGTAACTATATCTAATACAGGTTAAGTTAGTTTTTAGTCATTTCTAGTAAGTCTGTGTGAAAAAAGATTTATAACCTTGAGCATTGCTCTATGTATGTCATTACAGACAGCAAGCAAAGGAAACCAAGCATCTTAATCAAATACTTGCAAAATCTGCATTTCTACCAACCTACATAAATGCATACAACTTAATCTTTGTTTCTCCCCTATTTTATGTTGATAAACTGCACAGTGTCTAATGCTGAATAAAAGTAAAAAGATAGATCTTTGATGATTTTCAAGGAAAAATGAAAGTTATCATTTTAAATGTATTTGGAATATGAATATATATACATATATAATCTTTTTATTTTGGTAGTGGTGGTGGTAGTAGACAACTGTAGAGATTCAAGTAATAGAAATGTTATATTAACTCAAATTTTATTGGATCACTTATTATTGCATTTTTGGAAAGATGAGGGTTTGAGGCTTAGTAAAGTAGTCAGAAATTTGTCTCTTTGATAGAGAACCATGCAATATTGACTCCAATCCTTGCAGGATTGATAAGAGGAGAAAGAAGAGAGAGGAAATGGAAGGTCACTTCTCCCACTTCTCTTATATAACATATAGTTGCCACTCAGAAGATATAAAGGGTAAATTATTAATCACAACATATAACATTATTAGAACATATAAAATGAGAAGATAGCTACTCTTCTCAATGTGCATTGTGGTCTGAGAGTATTTTCTTTAGGCCAAAATATGTATTGATTTTCTCATGCGTCTAAAACAATTTACCTGCCTGGAAACCTGCTTTTGCTTAACTTTATGTTCCACTTCCAGTAATGAGATTGTTCCTATACTTCTGCCTGCCATATGCCTTTTTCTATAGGTGAGCACTCACCTTCTCTGTGTCCCACTACATCCTGTTATGTCTTTCTACAATTTAATGCCTTTAAAACTGTTCTTCTTGTAATCTACTCACTTTTGTTGTCTCAACCCCCATCATGATATGGGCTTTACTTTATCTGATGCCAACAATTTAAGTGTTTATTGAGATTCCAATGGAAACCCTGTCAAGCTAATTGGTTTAGGAAATTAGTGCTAGAGCATGATCATTAAAGGATTTTCTGCCTGGTCAGCATCCTCCCAAATCACTGTATATTTTATGTTAGGTGGAAGGAGGCATAAACAATCCCAACACCCATTATTTACCTTTTGGTTGCCAGAAATGTTATCATTTGTGGGTCCGGTTGAGTTCCTATTCTAAAAACTCTGTCACTGGGGAAACTTAAGGGTCCATTAGCCTGGGGCAAATGAGAAGGTGGTGTCCTCTGAAACTTGATGGCGGTCAGCTAAGGACAAATGAAAGATAACACTAATTCATACTGTGGGTAATAAAATAAAGACCCTCATTATCCTAAAAGGTGATACTGACAGGAAACATAAATGGATTTTTAAAAGGTTTTAACAAATTTAAGAGTGACAGATTTACAAATGGTGCCATGGAACAGTGAGATGCCATCAATCTTCGAGGTTGATGTCAGAAAGGATGCCAGGCCTTATACCGATTTCCTTTCAGTTTCTCTGGGCAAAAGGACCCAGAACAGCAGGGAACACAGACAATAGTGGTCAGACTTTTCTCACCTAATAAACATAGAACTATGAGAAAGGTCTAAAGAAGAGATGAAATTGATGCAATATCATTTTCTAGTTGCAATGCCAGAGAAACAGTCAAGTGTCCAATTTTAGAAAGAGAAGGGACAGGATTATATGTAGCACAAACCTAGTACAGTTTTGTGGATCAGAAACAATGTGTAAAATGTGGCCCATGTCTAACTCATGGCATGTATTTAAGATGCCATTACTGGTGCTTATAAAGTTACTTGTATAGTAAATTAACATGTTTTAATTTATAGAAATTAAAATGTTACATTCCAAGTGTAAATGCTTCAACTTGGCAGATGTTTTTACTAGACTGCAGGAGGTTTGCTCTACACTATTGCACAGTTTTAGAAGAATGGACACCTCAAGGCCAGATTCAGGTGCTGGGTTTCCTTGATGTGAATTCATGAACTGTGAAAAATTTTAGGTACATATATCCAAGTTTTCCACCTCTTCCACCTTTTCTTTTCTTCATTGAGTTTCTTATATGAAGGAGAAGTCTTCCAAGAATTGAAAGATTTCTAAACCTCTTTGAAAACTAGAGAGATAGCACAGAGTGTAAGATGCTTGCTTTGCAGGTGGCCAACCAGAATTCTAACCCCAGGATAGCATATCCCCAGGATTGCATATCCCCAAGCACCCCTGAGTACAGCCAATGTTGATGATCCAAAACATAGTGTTATTTTCATCATGTTTCACTTAGGGAGACACAAACAAAAGCAAAGAACACTAGTCATATTAATACTCCATTGCATATTCTCGGTGCCAGTAACATCACAAAACACTCTTGCCTTTATATTTTGCTTGACTTGCCCAGTTACTCTGTGAGATAGGAGGAAAATCATAGAAATTTTCTTTATTTTATTCGTTTCACCAAATTTTGGTATTCTAAATTATCATTTTCCACATACCTCACTATGTGGAGGTAAAGCTTTAAATATTTGTTAAGGGTTTAGTACTTGAATGAAGCTTGGTTAGAAAGCCCACTTGGAATGGAGTGTTGGTTTTGTTGCAATTTATGAACCCTGGTATTCAACATTAATATAGAAAATGTAGAAGGGACATTTGCTGAGCTGCATGCACAGGTCTCTGGTATCTTGGACACACAGAACAATATGTAAAGTAATAGCAAAAACAAACAGCTTAGGTAAAGCAAAGCAGGGTATCTTTGTAATTCCTGAAAAGGATTTACTACCTATATAAACATGAATCATAAACCCATTGGCAAATAGATCCAAGTTCTTTCAAGAAGATGATTCGCTTATATGTGGGAACTAAAAACTCAGGATAAGAGAGAGAGGATCAACAACAAGAAAAAACGATTCATATTACTCAGAATCCATAATACCGTGTAAAAGATTATCCTGACATTTTAGTTATAGACATTTGACTTTAATTTCCTTAACACCTGTGTTCACTTTTGCTGGGACAAGTCATACCAGTAATCCTCTCAAAATTTGGAAGTTTTATATCTTTTATGGAAAACGTTATAAGATATTGGGAAAGTTTCTCTGTTGAGTTTCTCTGGGTGCACTACACCAAAAATTGTCAAATTCTACTTATGAAGAGGTAGGTGAAGTGGGAAGTAAAGGCGATTTGCCTTGAACAAGTCATTTGTGATTTGTGTTCGCCAATTCATTTAATGAATTTATTTAATGTGTCACTATACTTGGCACAACAGTCACTATAAATATAATAAAAAAACTTGCTCTTAAGTAAACTAAAACTTGAACCAAAAAATATAATTAGATCCTTCAATAGATATATCTATAAATAATATTTAAAAATAAAATATGCAAGTAAACACATTTGTTCTCATAACTGCATTTTTAATGTTGGTGTATATACATTTTCTTTGTTTTCTAAATATATATTGAAATACATATAATGATAGCCATATTATCTACATACATTTTGCAAACTAATATCTGTCTTTGGGGGTGGGGTTGAGCAATATTCAATGATGTTCAAGATTTACTCCTAGCTCTATACTCAGGGATCACCTACAACAGTGCTCAAGGGAACGTGTGCAGTGGCAATATCAAAAGGGGGTCAACTATGTGCATTGCAAGTGGCTTAAACCCTGTATTTTCTCTGGACATGGTGCTTTTATTATGCACAAATGTATATATGTATATACAATCTATCAATGTAATTATTTCAGATAATTGAAAGTTCTATGCATCTATGAAAGTTCTAAGCATCACTCATTTGTTTTGCCTTTATCAGAAGTTTAGCAGTTTCATGGATTGCAATTCTTGTATCCTTGAACATTTATTTACATGTATCTTTTATCTTTATTTAGCCCAGAGAGAAATGCTGTTTGTTTCCAAGCAAGCAAGCATGGCTCCCTGATAATTCAAAGGCAACTAAAATACAAAACTACTGTGAAGTAGAGGAGACTCTTGTGAAGGCTTGGGGAAATATTTAACTAGCATTAGTATAGTCTTTAGTACAGAGGCATGCCATCTCAGAAACCCCCTTCTCTACCCTATAAAGGCATTTCCAGGCAGATCTTGGCTCAAAACATTAGCATGTAAAAGGGCCTAGGTGAGGTGCTGGGAGAAATTACCTGAGGGCATTTGACCCTTCCTGCTTCCCATAATAGTGGGAGGTCTGGGTTGCAGGGGCATAAAACTAGGCTGCTTCCTCTCTGGCTCTCTCTTTTTTGGCTCGCACTCCTCTTGGGAGTCTTGTTTTTGTTTCCTCTTTACAGGGCCTTCACACGTGGTGGCTGCCATCTTGGCCTACACATGGCTGGGATTCTAGCTGGGAATCCTAAGCTAAAAATAGGAAAAACATGTTTTTCCTATTGCCAATTTGTATGCCTGAACCTGTGATTAGTAAAGTCTTTTAAAACTGCATCAGATTCCTGAGTTTTCATCCATTCCCCGCCGGCTTCTGAGGTAGAAGAGAACTCGCTTCCCGGCATTGTCGTGAACCCCGGAGGCTTCCCCGACAAACTAACATACATATAAATTACATATATATGAAGATATATATTTGTATATATATATATATATATATATATATATATATATATATATATATATAGCACAGATTCCCAGGAGAATAATTGCTGAAATAAAGAATGCTTATTTTTAATATCTATTGACGGAATGCTTTGCACAAAAGCTTCACAATCTATATTTTACCAGCAACATAGAAGGCACTTTTCCTCACATTCATAGCAGTACCAGCACTGTCCTTTTATGAACTTCAAGTTGCTCTCCTGCCCTCTCAATTATGTGCAGATATCTCAGCCTGGCAATAAAGACCCTTATAACGTGAATTAACTTTAATATGTGGACATTCTTTCTCATTAATTGCATTGTTTCTGAAATAAAATCTGTCTTTTCTCATTGTGAATCTTTGCTTAAGCATATTCTTCTTTCTATTTTCTCCTCCATTTCATCACCTCTCCCGTTCTGAAAAGTTTTCCCTATTCCTTAATCTCTGAATTCTCCTCTCTCCTAGAGACGCTCAGCTGTGTTGCCCTCTTTATTCTGAATTAGCCAACATGTTTTATTCCAGTCTGTTTTGTGGTACCTCTGTTTAATATATGGTTTTATACAGTTTTTGTGTACTTGCTTGTTGCCCATACAACAAAATAGCAACAGTTTAAATTCAGAGGAATAATCTCTTCTTTAGTATTTTCATACTGACAATATTTTTTTAAAAAAATCTAATTTTATCAAGGCTATCAGCGAAAGAAATTTCTATTGAATAAATATTTAGAATAAGGACAAGAAAACATTGGAAATAAGGAGTTTTCTTCATATCTGACTCATTGGAAATATCAAGGTTTCTTTCTATAAAATTGAGGAAGTAAAGGAGTAGATAGTTTAGAGGTAAAAGTAAATTTAGTTAAGCAGCAACTATTTTAAGTATCATTGGATTATCTGGATGACCCTATACAAAAGAAAGGTAGGCACATTGTTACTCTACATTAGATAAAGCTGGAACTGTAACTACAGATATAGACTCATTATTTCATATGCCTTTATTTTGAGCTGGAACGAGGAAATACAGCTAATAAATAGGAGTGTTGCTCAGTTTTCATGTGAGGATTGTATCCAAGCTCTAATTAATATATTAAGAAATGACAAAAGGTTTCAGGCTCCAATTATTTATTATAAGAATGAAAAATTCTGGAAGTTTTATTTATAAGGAATGCTGGTCATAATAACACCTCTTGAACATTATGTGTTTAAATAGTCTTAGCTTTCTCCAGAGCTAGCTGACTTTTAGCAGCTGATTTATACCTGTATAATTATTCTAACTGTCAAAATATTAACAGTGTGTCATTTCTGCCCCACATCATGTCAGTACCTTTTTACTGTCACCTTGGAAGCCCAAATCCTTCTCTAAGAACTACTTGTTTTCCTATGTCAGCCCCAGTTGCCATTTTAGACTACCCTGGACTATCTCAGGATCTAGAATCAAAGAGTTTATATATTTTTTAAGTTAAGCCACTGTGAGATACGCAGTTATAAAGTAGTTTATGATCCCACCTTTAGTCACACAATGTTCCAACATGGATCCCTTCACCAGTGTATATTTCCCACCACCAATGATCCCAGTTTCCACATCTGGTGCCACTGCCAATCCCCAGCCCCGAGCCCAGCCTTTTTCTATGTATGGCACATGCCTTTTCTTCTTCTCTCTCTCTCTCTCTCTCTCTCTCTCTCTCTCTCTCTCTCTGTGTCTCTCTCTGTCCTGCTCCTCTCTCTTCAGGCATTTTAGTGTGAAATATAGATTCTAAGAGGTAATCATCTTTGTTCCTTTACCTACTTTCTTATCTAGCATAATCATGTGATCCAGTTTTGGGAAATGTAAACTCTCCATAGAAATAAGCATGTATTTCACAAACATAGGGTTATGGAGATCTTCTAGCGCTTGAGGGCTGAAAGGGTTTATGTACAACTGAACTTTTCCTAGATACTTATACCTAAAACCTTTGAATCCTCACCTTAGAGATCACAAAGCATTTCCCAGTGTTCTCCCTTTTTTGAACTAGAGTTACTCCATTTGAACATGAACTTTCCATGTTTGTCCATTTGAACATGAACTTTCTTTCTTCATCCATAGAGCATTAGTAGAACCTTGAAAATTAATGAATTTGTTAACATATAAAATAGAGTTGCAAAAGTCAGGGTTTTAAAGAATGAGAGGTTTACTGAGGATATTGTAGAGATGATTTTTCTCAGAGAAGACAACAAATACACATAAGCTTTGTTTCTTTCAGTGTTTGCATTGAAAAGTGATGAAGGCAACTTAAGGACAGATCAGATGACCATGCAATATCATTTGTGAATTTAAATCAGATTTGTCTTGTTTTAAAAAAGTATCTTTAACAATGAAAGCACTGGGGAGTCTCTGTACATCTGCTGTTGCTCGTATTATTTAACTCATCCATTCTTTCTAATAAAAAATCCAAAGAAATAAAAAAATTGATCTTTATTTATTGACTTCCTTGTGAGTATAGTTAAAGTTGACACAAATCAATCACAATACCGTTAAATGGATGATACAGTGTAATATGACCTGGAATTGCAAGAGGAGTTTTAATTATGAGAACATTAACATATTCTTGCATATGCAGATTAAACAGGGCAGACTTTTCAGAGTGCTCAGGGTCGCTTGTAGTGGAGAGTGATAGAATTCTTGCTATTTCTCTAAGCTCTTCCAGAATTTTTCCAGCTTTCTCTGAAGAAAAGGAAATGAGCTAAAAGATAAATTACAACACTTACTCTCATTAATTCTGTATTTTTCTTCGTTCCATTTGTTAGTGAGGAGGGAAGTCAGATAAACAGGAGGTGATACAGGAGGCTGCAAAAAGCAGAAGCATCAAACTTTGACTTGCTTGACCTTATTTACATCATGGATAGAGTAATATTCCTTTCAATTTTTATTCCCATCACTTTCTATGTTTTATCTAGTCATATTAGTAACAACAAGCAACAAAAAAACAACAAAAAACCCATGTGACAACCAATAATCCAAAATAATTACATAAGCAAACCATTTTTTAAAAAACCTTCATTGGAAAAGAGGACAGTACCAATGGAAGACTGCTGGAGTCTTGCTTTGGAGTTGACTTGAGATTAAAAAAGTTTTCCTGACTGAGTCATCTAATGATAACTGTCGTTGTCTCCTAAGCATTGAAGATGATGTTAGCTGACTCAAATAAACAGGGCATATCATCCTGCACCTAATACTTATACCTATTAAAAGTCTTTGTCTTGTATCATTCACATTTTTACTCAGCAACCCCTGAGGCTAAAATCATAATATCAGCTGAAATTAGGCAACTGATAGAAAACAATATTTACAAATTAACAAAGGGAGCTTAGTAGGTAGGTACTGAGGCATAAACATATTTTCTTCATTAGAAGAGTGTTTTAAAGTGAAATAAACAAGTACTTTATTCCTCTATGTATCTCTGTTCCAGTGATTGCAGACCCTATGGTTATTAATATGAGATCTGTGTCCAAATAGATTGCAAGTATTTATAAACTTGTAGAGGATTATTATGAATCATTTATTGTAAAAGCATAAAGTAATGCCTTGCTTATCTTTTGTGTTTAATTTTAAACCTAAATTCCAAGGTTATAAAATCAATGACATTAACAGAATTTCAGAAAAGTGTATATACTTACCATACTCTATTCATATGAGATTTAGAACCAAAATGAAACATTATTGCTGGTGTTTAAAAGTATAGTTTTGTCCTGTGTATGGGCTTTGCTTGTCCCATTTCTTCCACTAAAACCAGAGCT
The DNA here is from genome assembly GCA_021461705.1 of Cryptotis parvus. Lineage (NCBI taxonomy): Eukaryota > Metazoa > Chordata > Mammalia > Eulipotyphla > Soricidae > Cryptotis > Cryptotis parvus. Next base: position 35,686 of record JAJIBD010021551.1, read on the forward strand.
GACAGAAACCTTCTGTGTTCTTATGTAAAGGTGAAAGAAATACGACTGTTTTTCAGGGAACAAATGTTTCTTTGATTTCCTTTTCTTTTTCAATTGGTCACCATTAATTTTAAACTTTCCAGGCATTTTCTCTCCAGTATGATGGAGAAAGGAGGGGCCTATGAAGGGGAATTCTGGCTCTGTGTGTGTGTGTGTGTGTGTGTGTGTGTGTGTGAAGTGTTCTCAACTTCTTGTTCATTTTGAAACAGTTTGCCTGCATACAGAGAGAGCACCACCATATTTTGCATTCAAAGACAATTGACAGTTGGTCCAAATGCAGGAAATAAGGGTCACAGCAATTTCCATAAGGGGCAGAGTTAATGGGATTCTGGCCACTCTTAGTGCTACATGAAAATACTAAGTTTTGTGGGAAAAAATCAGTTTTACATGCACCACTATATCTCTAGGAAAAGAGGACCCCAATCTCTTTGGGAACCCTAGTAATGTAGGACAGCTAAGTCACTTTTACTGGATGGGTGGTAGTTTCTAACTTTTCATTGTTATCTGTTTAAAAAGGTTTATTATGAAACACAGTTTTTTTTCTGGGTCAGAATGAGAATAATGAAGAAAAAATTACAGTTACCATATTGTAGATAAATTATATTGCAAAGAATAGGGCCGGAGGGGCTGGAGCGATAGCCCAGCGGGTAGGCGTTTGCCTTGCACGCAGCCGGCCTCTGCCGGCCTGGGTTCGATCGCCCGATTCCCATATGGTCCCCGAGCACCCCAGGAGTAATTCCTGAGTGCAGAGCCAGGAGTAGCCCCCTGAGCATTGCCGGGTGTGACCCAAAAAGGCAAAAAAAAAAAAAAAAAAGAATAGGGCCGGAGCGATAGTTCAGCGGGTAGGTAGTTTGTCTAGCACGCAGCCAGCCCATGCCAGCCGGGTTCAATCTCCGGCATCCCATATGGTCCCCCGAGCAACGCCAAGAGTAATTCCTGAGTGCGGAGCCAGGAGAAACCCCTGAGCATTGCCGGGTGTGACCCACCCCCCACCCCCAAAAAAAAAGAGAAAAAGAAAGACTAGTTAATTCTTTTAACTAAAAAACAATGCTCAATGCTTGGAGAGATTTAGTTATTCTTAAGCGCCATGTACAAAAAAAAATTTATAAAACCCTTGATATTTTTTACTTTTAAGGTTCCATTTTGACTCATATACAGGAACCAGTATTTATTAACTAATAAATAATGTATTCATTAGGATGAGGTCCAGCTATTATTAAAAGAAAATAGGAAATAACATGAAGATGAATTCTTATTTCTGACAAAATAGTCTAGAAAAAATAAAATCAATGGATTTATTGTTGCTATTTTTATTCATTATCCTTTCTACCATTTCAGACTAAAGTCCTAAATACATGCTCTTCTCTAGAATAGACAATGCCGGAGATAGACAATGTGTACAGAAGAAACTAAAGGGAAGCATTCTCTTTTTCTCTCTAATGAGATTTCCACTTTTATTTCAGTAGCTTGTAATTAGTTCTTAGTCAGTACCTCTTACTGTGCAGAGATTGTGAAGTATATTCTTAATTCCCTGAAGTTCTCTGAATATTTATTTATAATGGAAAATTATGGAGACAATATTGGGGTGCATCAAGCATTTTCTTTTGCAAACATTTTTTCTTATTGAGTACATAACAGAAGACGGAGTATGGGGAAATTTTACCCCTTATTTCATAAGATAATTGTAAAAGTTACATTAAATTACCTATATAAAATGCAAAATAACTTGCCATTCACTATTCTGTGAAAGTCTAAATTTTTTTAATGTAATTATTAGGAAAATACCAAGCCAAAGTAAGCTGTGTTCTTTGGGTATAACTCTATCAATGAGTATTTTTATACTGATATTAAATTCTGTACTTTTTCATTAAAAAAGTATGTTTTATAAGAATTTGCATGGAATTTCACCATTGGGAGCAAATGTTGTCTTCTTTTTAAATTCTTACAAAATTTAACCATGGTAATTTGATGTTTTATTTGTGGCACCTGTGATTATTTGAAATTACATGTACCAATATATTTTTGGAGAGTTTTTACCTTGTAATCCTTTAGTGTGAAAGTCTCTTCCTATCTTTATCCACAGAGAAGACATTTTTTAAAAAGTAAGTCTGAAAGGCTTATTCCATTCTGGGTAAACTGGAGAAGAGTCTTTTTGTATCATGTGATCAGGATAAACAGTTGTAAATTTTCTATGGTCAGAACCATGGACAGCAGCTCAAGTGCATCTTTCTATCCACCCCAATCCCAATTTTCTAAAGAGCTTTTTGTCTGTTAAGTGCTGAGCTAATTTTGAGAAGTAGGAATCAAAAGGACAGCATATAGGAAAGTTAAAAATGGAAAAATCAAAATAATAGGTTTCTACTAAACTTCTATACTTGTATAGAGTACAAACCACCAACAGAACGGTTTAACTACTGAATTTTTTAAAACTCTTTTCTAGCATCTGTCTCTACTTCAATTAAATCTGTTTTTAAAAACTTTTCCATACAATTTTTCCACATCTTAATGGATTCAGCATTGATTACAAGAGAATGAAAAGGGCACAATTGAAATCTGCCATGATTAAGAGAAATTCCTGGCCTCCGAAGTCATTGGTTCTTATTTGTTGTTGCTCACCTCAGAGGCGTCTAGATGTACTGATACTGATTTTTTTTCCCTTTTTATGCTCATTCATAGTTATGCTAGAAACAGGAACTTTATTTTAAAGAGAATTAACTTAAAGACCAGGAAATAATGCAATAAATTCAAGGTTACACAGAAAATGGGTGAAGGTTTGGGCAACATATGGTTTTCAACCAAGACCCACAACTATTGAGACTTACTCTGAAACATAACTTCTTTGGAATATGAACATTAGTCAGCTACAAAGTGGCTATAAAACACATGGTTTATGATAAAAAAATATCTATCTCAGCTTCCTCTCAGGCAGATGTCTCAAGTACTTCATATCTTTAACTCTATTATCTTGTACTTTCCCCATATTGTACTCTGCCTTTAGAGATAGAACTCTTGAGTTTCATACACTATTCTTAAGAAGTCACCCATGCCATATGCTTGGTCTTAACTGGATACTGATGAAATGTGCTAGTTGCGCCAATGGGACTGGGAGCTCTAATTCAGGTGCCGGTTTCTAAAAGCCTTCACTTAGCTTCCACTTTGGATACTTGCTTTGACTGATAAGATCCATAGAAATGTGTGTGATCATTTGTACTTTAAAATAAACTTAACAGAGACTTACTGTAAATGTTCCAGTTTGAAAAATTATAATATAAATAACTGACAAGATTCTGCATTAGACATGGTTTTGGAAATAAAATTCAAGGACTCTGAATCAGGGGAAAAGACTTCATTTACCTCATTCATTGAGATGGTCTGTGAAGGTTTTCTTAATTTTCAGTTTTGCTGTTTCTCTCCTTTCTTACTGAGGGCCATATCTAGCCACATTCACCCAGACTTCACAAGAATGCTGAGTTGTCATGTTGGAGTTTTACCTCACACTGGGGAGATATTAACTGATAAGATCCACCTTGTTCAGATTTATTACTTTAGCATATTTCACGCTAAAAATATTTTTCTACCATCTGCTAAGATTAGCACTCTAGTGGTATAATAAATTTACTCACTCTCTTTCTGTGATGTAGTTTGGAACCAACTTTACACTTTATTCAGTCTAATTGAAAATAGGATAAGATAAATGATGCACTCTGAATTTCTCTCTAAGATATACCATTGTTCATTACTTCAACAGATGAGCACATGTGATTGCAATTTCAGTAGTTCATTAATACAGACGTTCTCATGCTAGCATTATCCATTGCATAACCCAGAGTAATCTTATAAATATGGTCAGTTCTCTTTTGTACCCAAATGCATGTTTTGTATATTTCCTTAAAATACAAAACTACTTGTCATCTATAAAATATTTGGTGTGTATATATATGTATATATACATATATATGTATATATATCTCGCTTACAGCCACACATGGTTAAGATAAGGCTTACTCTTGTCTATGTATTCAGGGATCCTCGCAATGTTTAGGGAACCATATGTAATACTGGGAATTGAACCTAGATCAGTCTCTTCTGCACTCATGGATCACTCATTATGGGGCTCCATGGACCACCTGGGGTGCTGAGGGTGGAAAATTTGTCAGCTGCCAGTGCCCTACTTGTACTACTCTCCAGCCTCTATATTTTCCCCTTTGAGCCACAACTGGTAGTGCTCAGGACCTGGTTGTGCACTCAGGGATCATTCCTTGTGGGATATAGGAGGTCATAAAAAGTGCTGCATTGAGGTAAATATGCACATTCCTGGTGTACTAAACTCCGACCCAAACTTAATTTTTTAAATTGTTGTTTAGGTAATGTTCTTACAACAGTATTTATGTTTATGGTATTGCTATGCATAGTTTTGTATCCCTACATCACTGACAGGCCCATGGCTTCCATTCTATTACTGTTTATAAGCATGGAATGCCTCAATTTTCCCATCTATACAACGGGCATAATAGGAATATTTATATGATGAAGACTAAGTAAACCAAGAAAAACACCTAGAACAAAACATTTCAGAGTAAGGAATTAATAAATAAAATTTATTCTGTGTACCTTAAAAGTTAACCTGTGTTTGGATAAATTGGAAGAAAGCACTATATTGAATCTTAATATAGACACTCATGAAGTAAAAGTACAATATAGACTAGGTAAGTACATAAAACACACACATATACAAAAACTATGCCAGCAGATAGGACAGTTGACTCTTTTTTAACATTTCTATGACTTGATCACTTGACATCCTGTTATCCGTCGATTTGTTCTAGCAGGCACCAGTAACGTTTCCATCTGACCCTATCACATGCCAGTGTAGCCCAATGACATCTGCTTGCTTCAGGAATATCAAGAGCCTCAAACAATTCATTCAGGGTCTTGATGAAGAAGTCTGACCATCTTGTAGGTGGGCAGCCACGTGATCTTTTGACATCCTGTGGGATTCAGTGGGTAATGACTCTAATTCAGTGGTCGTCTCCAAATTGCATTACATGTCCAGCCCATCTAATTTTTGTTGCCTTGGCAAACTAGACAATGCCCCTGACTCTGGATCTTTGTTGGAGGTTGGAACTCCAGATTCCTTCCCTCAATTGAGTGAGGCATGATATTCCAATCATAGCTTTTTGATTCCTCTTTGGGAGAGATGAATAGCATTCTCATTCTGCTTTTGTAGGGTCCAGGTCTCTGAGGCATATGTTAATGCAGGGAGAATGGTGGAGTCAAAGAGATGTGCCCGGAGCTGGAGGTTCTTTGTCCTTTTATCTATTTCTTCGATGCTCTTGAAGGCATTCCACACTGCTCTCTTCCTCCCATGCAACTCAGGTTTTAGGTCGCCCATCATGTTGGAGTTCTTGACCTAGGTACACATAACTGCTGCATTCAGAGATGATTGATCATTGAGAGACAATGGGGCTTCTGGTACTAGTTCATTTTTCATGAACATTGTTTTGCTTAGATTCAGCTGTAGACCTATATATCCACATTATCATTCGAAGTCAGCCAACAGTGTGCAGCTTGGCTAATGTTTGGTGTTATTAGAACAATGTCATCAGTGAAGTGGAGGTGGTGTAGTTACCCACCACTATCTCACTCCCATTCCTTCCCATTCAGTTGTCACAAGATGTTCATGAGGGTGGTGCTGAATAATTTTGGTTAAATGGTATCACCCTGCTGAACCCCTCTTTTGACATCAATGATCACTTCCTAGTAGAATGGAGAGATTCTGGTGGTGAATTCATAATGCAGCTCACAAAGGATCTTGAAGTATTGCATTGAACACCCTGTATGGCTAGGGCTTCGATGACCCCTTTGTTCTCAATAGAATCAAAGGCTTTCTTTAAATCCATGAACATGAGACAGAGAAGCATCTTGAACTTCCTAAAAACCTCAATCAACTTGGATACTGTGTGGATATGGTCCATTGTGCTGAATCCTTTTCAGATGCCAGCTTGCTCACATGGTTGTCCTTCATCTAATGTTCTGCAAATTCTGTTCAGAATGACTCGAGTGAACAGTTTGTAGATGACAGACAATAGGCACATGGGGTGATAGTTGCCAATGTTGTGGTTGTCTCCCTTCTTGAACAGTAGAACTGTCTTGCTGGTTTCCATTGGGAGGGCACCTGCATTCAGACAGGTAGTATGTGAAGAGCCGAGCCAGTGTTTTGATGTGTACTGGTGGCAGATTCTTCAGGTGTTCAGGTCTGACTTTGTCTGGGCTGGGTGCTGTTCGCTTCTTTACTAATGAAATGGCATGTCAAATTTCAGAAGGGAAAACACTGGGAACGACATATCCATCCTGGGCGGAACCTGGTACATGGGCAGGTGGACATGGATATCAAACAGATCTGAGTAGAAGTCATGGATCATCTTCTCCATTGCCTTTCTGGAAGATGTGATAGATCTATCAGGTTGTCGGAGGGCTAATATCTTGGTCTTGTAGTTGACAAAGGATAGGCGGGCGTTGCAAATGCTTTCCTGGCTTCTGCTGCATTGACCAGTATTTCTGCTCTTCTCCTCTTGGTTTCTTCTTTTTATCCCTTCTCTGCACTGCTTTGCAAGCCTGGTCATTAGCGATTGTTTGCCTGAGGCTCGTGCCTTGCCACGTTGCTGAATGAGCTCAAGAGTTTTTAAGATAGGCATCCTATTGTGCCTTTCTCTCTCTCTCTCTCTCTCTCTCTCTCTCTCTCTCTCTCTTTTTTTTTGCACACTCATGAAGGTTCTGAACCAGGTGGTTGTATTATTCATCAACCTCATCAATGATGGCATCTTTAAATGTTGCCGCAATGCTGCCAAAGAATTCTCAGTTGGAGGTCATTCTGGAAGTTCTCTTTTTAAAATTTTCAGCCTTTTCTCCTCGGTCTTTGAAGTAGAATTTTGCACAAAGGAGATGGTGGTCTGATCCTGTTTGGAATTTTGGGATGACAGCAACATTGTTCAGGCAAAACTGTCAATTGAATATGATGTGGTCAATTTCATTGTGAAACTGTACACCAGGAGATTCCCATGTCCAGTGTTTCGATTCAGCCTTCTGGAACTGTGAGTTACCATGAATGTTCTTAGTGAATATGATTAATTCAGATAGTTTCTCACACTGTTCATTCCATTCTAGGCCATGTGACCCAATGTGGAGTTCTTTGGCCATTCTTCTTGGCCCTATCTTTGCATTAAAGTCACTATGATCTTGGAGAATTTGTGATCTTCTTTATAGAACTCCTCCAGTACATGTAGAATTTCTCAATTTCTTCTTCCTTGTATGTGGATGTTGATGTGTAGACAACAAAGATAGAATCTTCTGGCAAGGGGTTACATCTCTTGAAGTGTAATCATCTTATCCAGTTTGTTAGGCATTCAATTGAATCAATGCTCATGGCCAGGTTCATGTTGACAAGGACATCAACACCACCGAAACCTCTTTCTTCGCATGTACCAAGGAACAGTTCTTCTCTGGTGTCAGAAACGGCATCATGCGATTGATGCCTTCTTTGTCTCGGTCAGACCAATGATGTTCTAACTAATCTTTTGCGCTTGCACCATCAAGTCCTCGATATATGCTTCCCATGCCATCATATTGCATTGGAAGTACAGACAGTCATTTCAGTGCTTCTTCGTTTTGGCAGCCTAGTTTGGCTCTGAGATTTTATCAGCCACTCGTTCGTCCTTGTGAGTGCTGCCATATTAATGGCTCTTTCAGGGTCAGGGAAATAAACATTGTTATACTGGATTTGGCATATAGAATATGCATTGGACAGTTTGCCAGGCTCTGCTGTGCGGGCAGTATACTCTCAGTAGCTTGCCGGGCTCTCTGAGAGGGGTAGGTAGAATATTCTTGGTAATTTGGAGATAAATCACATGACCGCAAAGTGACTGCACGCAAGGGTAAAGCTGGTAGCTGCTGTGCTTGTTGTATCTGTATTAGTGGTTCAAACATACCTGGGCTTGAAATACTTTTCTCTGATGGGTGGGTCTCTGAAAGGTGAATCTCTGTATGCTGGGTCTTTGAGAAACTGGGCTTGAGATTGGCTTAGTTTCTTTGTGGAGTTCTGACGAACTGTGGAGTCTGGATGATGGAAATCACTGCCAACATCGTGCGGGAGTTCCTCTGGGTTCTTCTGAGGCTCTATTGGGATGGTGGACTCGGGTCAGATGTTGCTATCCATCCCTGACCCCTCATAGACAGTGGAGTGCAGGAATTGCAATGGAGAGAGCTGGTAGCTACCTGCCTGGAGTATCTGCATCTCAACATTTCTATAGGACACATATTTCAAAATCAGGTTAACTATATATCATGTAATTTTTTCAACAGAAACCCAAATTATCTATTTGACCCAAGTTGCTGATTTGTCTACCTCTATATATTCTGGTATTAAAAAGAACAAAGAATACAAAATGTAATAGAGGAAATATTTATGCTGTCTTATATCCAATACCATCATCATTTGCCAATGTAGCAGAATTATTAATATAATACATTAAATTCTTGAATATGACATATAGGAATTTTATCTTTTTTAACTATTGACAGTCTGGTAATGAATAGCTGCATTGAGTCCATATTTAAGCATGAGTTCTCTAGCAAAGACATGTCAATGTGCAAAGAAATTTACCTCTACATTTCACCAGAATTGTGTATTTACTCTGAGATATAATATGTTGTGGTTTGATTTAATGATGGATGTACAGCCCAAGTATAAGAAAGAGAAAATGTTGCCACAATTCTTATATTTATTTCTCGTTTTGGTCTTTGGGCTACACCTGGAGGTACTCTGGGCTTAATCCTTGCTCTTCCCCAGGTATCATTCCTGGTAGAGTTCAGGGAACCATATGTGGTTCATATGTGCCCTGATAGTCAAGCGCATATGAACCATATGAGCGTCCTGGTAGCTGCTCTGCTTGGCCCCACGTGGAAGAAACCCATGGAGCTGACCTCCCAGTAAGGGGCTTGGTCAGCCACTGGCCAAGTCCAACATTGCTCCAAAGATTCCCTCACACACGTGGGGAGGGGCCATGCTGGCCAGAATTGGAGCCAGGATTTGGGCTCCTCTGCCCTTTCCTCCACCTCTATGCCAGCTACCCTGGAAGAGAGACCCATGCCAGACCCATAGCTCCATAGGCACATGTCCGCAGAGTGGCCACGCAACAGTCTTACTACTAGATAAGAGGGTCAGGTCCTTCACAGGATTTCACATTTATACACTGTATACAGATCTAGGCAGATTCTAACTAATAACTGTCATCCCAGTAAGCCTAGCAAGAAGCCGGAGGATTCCCCACATAATGAGTCCAGTCTTTCTTAACATCCAGACTCCACAGTTCTTCAGAGCTCCACCCAGGAGAAAACCTGATTTTTCCCCTTTAAGTTTCATCAGTAAATGCTCGAGATGAGAGCCTTCTACTGAGAGTATACCACCTACATGGCAGAGCCTGGCAAGCTAACTGTGTTTTCTTTGATATGCCAAAACCCAGTAATAATTATGGACCTCATACCCATGACCGGAAGGAATGGTTTGAGGCTCTTCCTCTCCCTGGAGCAAGCAGATGCCCTTGGGCTACACTTGCTTGCAACAGGACTTATGGAATTGTTACAGGTGCCTGCTCAAGCAAATGGATGAAAAACGGAAGACAAGTAAAGTGATACAAGTGAAGTGATGCGCCCTGGGTCAGTCGCATGCAAGACAAACAGCCTACCTGCTGTACGATCACTCTGGTCCTGTCATAATTATTTATCTATAGTCTTTGATTGTCTATTAAAATATTACAGTATTTGGTAAATATTTTCTTTCCTTCCTTCGTACCTTCTTCCATTCCTTCCTTTCTTCCTTCCTTCATTCTCTCCATCCATCCTCCCTCACTCCCTTCTTCCCTCCCCTCAAGCACTTTCCTTCCTCCCTCTCTCTCTCCCTTTAGCCTTTCCTCCTTTTCTTCCTTCTTTCCTTCCTCCTTTCCTTCCTACCACCTGCCCTCCCTTATACCCTAGAACTTCCTTCCCCTCTACTCTACTTTCTTCTTTTCTTATGGTATACATACCAGGAGAGTAAAGTACTATATTTAGAAAAATGTTATCATCTGATATACTCATTCTGATGTTTTCTATGATTAAAACATGCAACTAGGGCCAGAAAAATAAAATGGTGAGGAAGACACCTACCTTGCACATAACTGACCCACGTTCAATCACTGACACCATGTATGGTTCCCTGAGACCTCCAGGACTAACCCAAAATACAGAGCAAGAGGCAGAGCTGGGTATAGCCCCAAAACTAAAAATAAAGTAAAATAAACATTTTAGACTGTCTATATCTCTTCATGATCTCTAAAGTTTGGGAAACTTTTGTAGGAGAAAGGTAGAAGATTAAAAGTTGTTGGGCTGTAAATTTTTTGGGGGCTGTTATTTGTGAAAGCCATTCAGTGATGAAGAGAGAACTGTTGTGGTCTGGAAAGGCTGGGTTCAGAGATACACATCTTACATTCTAAAAATTTGACACCAGAAAGGGTTTATTATTCATTTAGCATAACATGTTGGGCTATGCCATAAAATCTATATAACCACTTGTCTGTTTACCCACTCCATATCAATATCACACCATAACACCATCTGGTGTAGTTAGCTGAATAGGGTTAAAGGTTATATCTGCATTTCAGCATGGACTTTTGTTAAGTTAAAATTTGTGCTATCCATCTACATTAACAGAACTTCCTAACAATTTTAATCTGTAGGTGATTTAACATAAAGAACAGCAGAAACCACATATAGAATTACTATGATGTTATGGTTATTGAAGACCCTAGAGAAGATTTCGTTAGTCTGCCCAATGTTCAAATTTATCTAGTACAGTACCTATAACTCACATTTAACTGCTTTGCTCTTAGTATGGCTAAGCTGAATCAAAATTTATCATAAGTATAATGACTATGCACAGCAATCTTAAGAACTTAGTAAAGAAATATAAAATATTACATTAATCATGTTGTATTTACTAGATGCTGGATGAATGCATTTTAAATGACTTAAATAAAATACTATATTAAAATTAGGTTTTCCAGATGGAGTGATAGGACAGTGGATAGGACTTTTGCTTGCAGATAGCCAATCCAGCTTTGATCCCAGCATCCCATGTGGTTCTCACACACCACTAGGAGTAACTCCTGAGTTAACAGGAAGGGATAAACATTGAACATTATCTCCCCACCAAAAATATATTTTTTCACTTTAAAAAATTTTTAATGTGACACCTAGAAAATTTAAAAGTACATATGGGTTTACATTTGTGGCTCTCATAATTGTATTAACCATTCCTACTGGAAATTAAGCAAGTTAGTAATGAGAAGTGAGTTGCTGAAGATAATTCAGCTTTCACTGTGATGACACAGATTTGATGCTATATCTCCTAAGTAATAGCTATTTCATTTTCTACATAGAACTGATATTTCTAATACTTTGTTTTAACTGTAGAATTAGGTCCCTATGGTGTTTGGGTCCCAGAAAAATGATCATTCTTTGAAAAAACACCACTAATCTGTTCTCTATGACTGCCTGTGCTTTTGTTGTTATTATTGCACTAGTTGGGAGACTGTACTGCTGTAACCCATTTCTTGCATCAGTTACAGAAATTGGTATTGTATCTAAAACAATTGCTGTTATTAACAGGTTAAGCTGCTGGGATGTTAAAATAAAGGCTGCCCAGCTTTAGTGCATTTTGTTGTAATCATCTCCCAGATGCCTTGTCGGAAATCAATTCAAGTTCAAAACTGGCTAGAATTGGGAGGTCAAGGCTTTGGCTGACTAAATATTTTATCTTCTGCTCATGTCTGGAGCTTTTAAAGATGTAGACTGGTGGCTCTTTTCTTATACCCCATCTGGACAAAGATGATTGGCTTTGCCATTTTGCCCAGGTTATGACAAGGTTAAAATCAATTATAATCAATTATTAAAAGTCTTCTGTGGCCACGCTGCTTAAAAGGGGATTTTAATTTCTTTTTCTCATTTTTGAGACATGCATATCTTAGTTGCAGCTGGAGATGTTGTTATTCTAGATTGTCAAATATAGGTGTAATCAGCATAAGTAGGAAATACACATAATTTTTCTCTGCTTCGTTGATACCTATGTTTCAGGACAAAAAAAAACAAAAAAAAAACCTCTGGTAATCATAACTACTGCACCAGAATGAAAAATAATGTTACCTTCTGATATCTAGAGCTCTTAATAATTTGGTCACATTGTCAAATTATTCTGAGGTATTTTTTGAGATTTTCTCTGCAATTCTGAGTGACCACTATAGTATAAATGAAGATGAGTGCACAACTACTCAAGCTAAAGCATATAGAAAGTGTATGGGTTTTGAGTTACACAGTATTTTTTGAGGCAGTTAATATCTACCCTATATTTTATGATAAAAAACTAATGTTTTATGAATTTGAATAACTTTCTCTATTACTAAAGTTAATGAAAGGGAATATTTTATATTTTTAGCTTTTAAATGTATGTTTAGAACATCAGTAAATTTTTCCCTTCTATATAACATCTGCATATAATAATAATAATTTTACTTACAATGATTTGAGGAAAAACAACCCTTCTTGATAGACAATAAATATTATTCTAAACCTTGGAACATTATATGACTCAACAAACAAAATATAATTTTAAAGTGTACTAAAATAATGTTCACCTGGTTTTATTCATCTCATTTTTCATGAATGGAAATATGTATATTAGATATGTAGATATATGTGTATATATGTACATATGCATGTATTTATGTGCATTATGTATATACATATGTGTATATATCTACATATATGTAAATCTATCTATCTGTTGCAGGACTCCTAAGGGCCGCTGCATCTGCTCTGGATTGCCTCCCGCAAATCACTCCGTAGATAAGGGGGTAGTCTAAATGTGGCAGTTTATCCGACCATGTATGCTGTACTAGCTGGTATAAATATTCTCCCATGCTATCACAATCATCGTGGGACTAGCTAGATCTTACCAGCATATTAGCCTGGCCACGTAGGACACCTAAGTAATTAGACCAGAGAGAAATGCTGTTTGCTTCCAAGCAAACAAGCATGGCTCCCTGATATACTCAAAGGCAACTAAAATATAAAACTACAATGAAGTAGAGGAGACTTGTGAAGGCTTGGAGAAATATTTAACTGGCATTGGTGTTGGTCAAGGACATGCCATCTCAGAAACCCCCTTCTCTACACTACAAAAGCATTCCTAAGCAGATTTCGGCTCAAAACATTAGCACAGTAAAGGCCCTAAGTGAGGTGCAGGGAGGGATTACCTAAGGGCATTGGACCCTCCCTGCTTTCCATAATAGTGGGAGGAAGGTCTGAGTTACAGGGATATAAACTAGCCGGTTCCCGCTCTCGCCTCCCTTCTTCTTCCTTGTGGGATCTCTCTCCTTGTGAGCGTTTTTTCCCCTTGGAAGCTTTTACACGTGGTGGTCGCCATCTTGGCCTACAAGTGGCTGGGGTTCTAGCCTGGAATCCTAAGCATCGGGTTTTGCCTTTTTGCTGATTTGTATGCCTGAACCTGTGATAAGTAAAGCCTTTTAAAACTGCATCGGATTCCTGAGTTTTCATCCGTTCCTCGCCGGCCGGAGGTAGAAGGGAACTCGCTTCCCGGCACTGTCAGGGACCCCAACGGAGCGCCCGACATCTATCTATCTATCTATCTATCTATCTATCTATCTATCTATCTATCTGTCTGTCTGTCTGTCTGTCTGTCTGTCTGTCTGTCTGTCTGTCTGTCTGTCTGTCTGTCTGTCTGTCTGTCTGTCTGTCTGTCTGTCTGTCTGTCTGTCTGTCTAGATACCTATATAAGTTTCACCAGAAATAGTAGCTGGGCATTCAAAATGTTGTAAATGAAAATATTCTACTTTATGTATAGTCTGTTTAGAATAAGAGCTATAGAAACATGAAAACCTCCAAAAATACCTCCATTAACAATTGAATAAAAGTATGAACACACATTGTTAGTCTAGGGAAATAAGTAGCAAGAGCTTTTTATTTCTTACGTGTACTAATTATGCTAAGATTGGAGAGATGTTCAAATATTACATGAGAAAATATCTGAAAAGCACTTATCACAAAGCTTGGGTATAGATTTATGAGGTGATTCATAAAAGAGCAGTTTTAGGCATAGTGTCCCAAAACCAGTCTCACCACCAATGTCTCTTTCCCTCCACCTATGACCCCAGAACCATGCTACCTATCAGCCTTGGGATGCATATATCAAATATGTTTTGTATTAAATTATAAAATTATTTTTAAAAATGAGTTTTATTATAGCTAACAAATCATACTTATTATCACTCATCATGGTAGCAGCTAAGCAATTGAACAGAGCATGCCTTTATGTATATGCACTCTCTAATATTGTAATATTTTCTTTTATAGCAATATGTACACATAGGGATAAAGTTGCTTCCCTGTCTTTTTTAGATACAAGTTCTGTATTAATATTTCCACCTTGATTTATCTCTCAACAACATAATTCATATACCTGCACACTTCAAACCCCTCTCAATGTTGAAAACCGCATTGTTCATTTGGCTTATTGGTTTGATCCTAAGAAGTGTTTATGCACTGCTGTGCAGGGACAACCTGATTCGATGTAGCAAAGAGATAATTAATTGGTAGAACTTTTTAGTCTTCTTTTCTTTGCTCATTTTAAGTTTGTAGCTCATTGTATTAGAACAAGCTTTCAAACTCTTTAAAACCCAGCAGGCAACATAATGCAGTTGTTACAGAATATGTGTCATGGGCTAAGAGGAAGTTTTGCTATTACTGCCTCTATCTAGGCACATCATTTCAACTCCTAAGATGATGATTTATAATATATAAAAAAGAATAATTCTTCTCATATTATTTTATTCAAATTAATAGAATACAAGTGAAACTCAACATAGTGCCTGATGTGTGGTAAGTAATTCTTAAGTGACAACTACATTTAGTTTGTGTATTAGTGTAATTCATAAACTATGACATTTATTTGAGGGCAATGAATCAACATTTAAATGATATTCACTCATAGTGACACAAATATTGATTGATAAAATATATGCACTAGACACTATCAGGGGCAGGGAATGAACAAGAGAGACAGTTTTGAGATAGAAAATTGGGACATGATAGGGGAGGGAGTTTAAGAGAGGAAAAGAAACAAATGGCTTCAGTAATTTTCATTATGATTTTACTGCCCAGAAATTCTGGAAAGCAGCTAATTTAGCCTGTCTCTGTGTGACTATGAGTTTGAGCTCAGTCTTCAAAGACCAAGCTTTGGAATCTGTGGATTCCATGTATCTCAGGCTTTACACTATGCTATAAAGTTGTACAGGCCTTTGAGCTATGTTTGCATAGATCCTCTGTCTAAACCTCTCAAGCACTTAAATTTGGATCTGGAACCTAATGTATGACTTTCTCACTGAGAGAAATGAAAAATGTAGTCTGCCTGCTAGGATGTTGACATAACAACAGGTTAAGTAGGTTGAGAAACTGCTCTTCCTTTTCAAGGTACCCTGTCATGTCCTGTCCTTCATTTTACCATGACTGGGTATAATTTCTTCTTAATTTCTCTTGTACTGATAAAAAGTCACAGGGCATTTGCAGTGCTTATTGTCTGTTGCCAATTACAAGCTACTGATCATAAGCAGGGTTTGCTATTCATGCTCTAAGTAAAATCCTTTCCTGTTGTATTTGGCTTTACTGGATTGGTATCAAGCATTAAAGCATATGAAGAAGTGATGGAGAATGAATAACTCTGTTTAGTTTTTTTTTGAGCAAATAGTGCTTTGAAGGAGCAAGTTCTTGAGAAAACCTCTGTTTCCTTTACCTCTGTGAAACGAATGCCCTATATTTAAGATAATGATTCTTGTGGTGTGCACCATAGCCAAAGAATAAATGTAGAGATGAAAGCTTATATTTATTCTGAACAGTGAAAATAGAAATCTGGGGAAAGCATCTGCTTCTCATTTAAATGTATTTTTTCTAATTATTTAGAAGTAGAGAGGCATCACGCCAGGTTTCAATCAACAACAGAGGTCTTGCGTTATCTAAACAAAACCTCGTTCCTGAAGCCACCGGTCATAACACTTAACATGGTTTAAAGACTTCAACTTGTCTTTGAAAGCAAAGTACTTACAAAGTTTGAGTTATAAGCAAAGTTATTTTTTGTTTAGTTTTTAATCACATTTATAAATATAGAGAAATATTGGTAGACTATATTCCTACCAGATAATTTAACCTTGGTTCCGAGTTGCATTACCTTTGGAAGAATAAATATTAGAATCATGACTCCCATCTCTTGTTTATAATAAAGAACAAAAAAAGTCCTTTTGTATCTTTGTATAATTGAATTATAGAAATTAGTTATTAAAAGCACAAGCAAGAATGTTGTGCTTCAAATATTAGTGGATACTAGTGTAACTTCCTTAAATTCATGCTGCAAGTCCATAATAAACAAACAGTTATTTACTTATTTTAGAAACTTTGTAGCTCTATACAGTTATAAGCAGGTGATGCACTAAAATTTAATGGAAAAGGAATTCCAAAATTTTGGGAAAAGTGTTATTAGATCTAACAATGATAGTGTATGTGGGGACAATAGAATGGGGTCAATTATAACATCTGGATTGATGCTGTATTGGTGATCCCACAGACAAAATGAAGATAGAAACAAATAACGGACTGAATAAAGAAAGAGAGCTGACCCTAATAGCTTTGGAGTTATTTTAACTTTGCAAAATAATGTTAAAAGAATGAAAGTAACTAATTCAATTAACTCCCCTCTCTTTTCCATGAGGACAAAGTTTATAGGTACTCTTCTATCAGCTTTTCCCAGAATAAATTCTTCTTAAAAAAAAAAAGGTTACCTCCCAAGACAGTTCAGAGAACACAGTGCACTCAGTAATTCATAGGAGAGAAGAGTTATGATACTGGGTAGGAACTCAGAACCTTATACACATGCTTTCTCACATGAGCTAACTCCTAGGCTGACAAAGTAGATCTTAAAAAGGAATAAAACCTCTGTCTATTAATTACGTTGCAAACCAAATTCTGGCTGATGGAAACTAGAAATTGAAGAGATATGGAAGAGATGAAGATTTGGTGGAAATTTGTTTTAAAGTTACTTTTCAGATAGTTATCAGTATGTCTAATAGAAGTAAATTGAAAAGTTTCCAAAAACAAACAAACAAAAACAACCCAATATTTCTTTCTTACTGTTTCTCTTCTCCCCATTCAGCCCTCCCACACCCTCCCTGGCCTTTCTCTCACTGTCCTGCACACTATACCTATTTCAGTCTTATTTTACTAGCTCTCCAGTCTACTGCTTTCATGATATATGATAATTGAATTTAGGGCAAAAGTTCACATTTTTATTTTTTTATGATTTATAACCTTCTTAATTTCATAAAGGATTTGAGGCTGTGAGAGTAAATGGCACTGGGAGTTACAATGATATTTTTACTTGCATTTGGCCTATATTCTGTTAGATTGAATATATTTCCATAACTCTGAGTAAGGATCATATTGATATGACCTTTTGTCCAGGGTAAAATTCAGAGAATTACGGAAGGTAACAAATGAATTCCTTACTATTTGCATTTTTTTGCCTTTTTGGGCTACACCCAGTGATGCAGGGGTTACTCCTGGCTCTGTATTCAGGAATTCCTCCCTGGCAGTGCACGACAGACCACATGGGGTGCTGGGGATCAAACCCAGGTCGATCAGGTGCAAGTCAAATAACCTCTGCACTGAACTATCCCTCCGACCCCCACTATTTTCAAAATTACCAATGGTGGGACCAAATTGAGTGTACCATGGATGAGGCACCCATGTAGTGCAAGCAGCAGACCCAAACTTGATCCCTGGCATTTGCCAGGAGTGAGCCCTGACACAGAGCCAGGAGTAAGCCCTGTACATAGTTGGGTGTAGCACAGAAGAAACAAAAAATCATCAGTGGCATATTGTGAATGTATTAAGTGTTCTACCAATCCCTGTAATGGCTCCACTAATTACTTTATTTCATACTTAAGATTTATTTCGTTATCAGGAGAGGGGCAAAAAAACGGTACTAGAAAATGAAAAAATACCTCTTAAATGCTGTGTGACTTTATACAAATTACTGACAGTCCTGTGCTCTAGAGTCTGAACCTGGTAAATGGAAATAAACCGACTATAATTTTATAGGGTTTTTGTGAGGCTAAAATGAGATAATGTACAGCACAAACTTCTTTAACATTAAGTTGCTATCTATTGTACAGTCAATGTGGGTAAATACTTTATTTACTTCAAACTCAGCTTCAGTGAGAGAGAACAGACCCAGCTCTTTGGAATGATGTGTGAAAAGTGCCTCATTGTATTTGGGCTTTATTTATTGAATGCATTTGAATGAGCGATCATTCTGAGAGGAGAGTCATTCAATTTGATTTCACAATGGGGTGATGGGTGAGGCTGGAAGCTGCATTCTCAAATGCATTTTCTTGGACTCAGGAAACAAAACCACTTTTTAGAAGTGACTCATCCTTAATATCTCATCGTAGTTTTGAAATACTTTACTCATTCATTTTTATAGCAGACTCTTAATTGAGAATGTCATAAACCGCTTTGCAGGGAGAGGCCATCACAATCTGGGAAATTAAGTGGAGTAATTTACAAATAGGCTTTTGTTTGGCTGGAGGTTTTTAGATAATTCAGAATTTGCCTCAGGGTAATTTTAGCAACACATGCTCCCTTTCTCCTGTCTACTGACAGCAAATATATTTTGGGTGCTCAATATATGTTGAAAATAAAAAAAAATGTTACCCATATTTTCCTTTCTCCTACATTCCAAAGTCTTTCTGACCCTCTAATATTCAGAAAAAAAGACCTCTAATCCCTATCATTTTTTTCAGACACTTCTTATTCTCCCTTTATCCTTATTCTTTCTCACTCTTTCCAACTTTCTGCACACATAACCAATATGTACTGAATAAATGGACTTTGGATCTTCCAGATCTTTTCCACTAAACCAACCTTAACCCAAGTACAGAGAGTATTCCCTCAATTCCCTCATCTCTGATTGTTTCAGAACTTATAGTCTCTCTACTTAGCATTTAGAAAATATATTCTTTCCCCTTTGTTCAGTTTTTCTCCCATCCCACTCCAACTGTACTAAAAGTTATGTGAAGAGTTTGGACTTCTAAGGCAGAACTGTTCTTTCAATTGCTAATTGGGTCATCTGGACATGAAAATAACAATTATTTCCTAGGGTGGGTGAAAGAGGTAAACAAATTTACATAAAACACAAAAAAAATAGGAAGTCATTAAATTCTTATGAAAGTAAAATTATTGTCTTTCAAAGCAAATATTTACCTCTTTAAAGAGAAGAGAAAGTAAAATCTTTAGAAAAGAAAAAAAAATCAAAACCACATTGCTTTAGTTCCCTAGCCCCAATCTTATTACTCCTAAAACATTCTTGGAGATTCTGTGACCCTTCACTCTCACCTGTCAATGTGCATTGGTTTTAGTTCATTTAGTGTGATAGAAATCATTGAGCTTCTATGATGTACCTGATACTGTGCTTACATAATAAAGAAACTTCTAAAAGCCCTGCCTACAGATTTCGTGATTTATTTTTGTATTTGGAGGAAGGGTGAGGGGCCATACCCTGCAGTATTCAGAGGATTCTCCTAGCACTGTACTCAGGAATTACTCCAGTCGTGTACCATGGACCATATGGGGTGCCAGGGATTGAACCTGGCTCAGTTATGCAAGACAAATGACCTACGTTTTGCATTATCTCTCCTGCTCCATATTTGTGAGACAGTTTTAAAATCAAAGGTTCATATACCCTCTCTCTATATATTATATATGGAATATATATCTATAGATCTATGTAGATCTATAGATCTATAGACCTATATATATATAGATCTATATATACTATATAGATATTTTCAACATATATTCAATATATATATATAGATCTATAGATCTATATATCTATAGTAGAGTCCTATCTATAGTAGTGTCCTACTCACTGAACTATCATTCCCACCTTTAGGTTATCTTCATTTTTAAAATGGAATATATATCTATATATCTAGAGATCTCTAGATATATTTCTAGAGAGGTATCTATCATCTAGGAGTTACCTCTGAGAATCACTGGTTGTGGCCAAAACAAAAAAATAAAGATTGTACATATATATATATATATATATATATATATATATATATCACATTTGTTAAGTTTGTTTACCTCTTTCACCCACCCACCCTAGGAAATAATTGTTATTTTCATTTCCATATAGAGATCTATAGATCTATAGATATATATGTTGAATATATGTTGAAAATATCTATATATCTATAGAGAGATCTATAGATATTTATCTATAGGTCTATAGATATATATCTATATAGATATATATTCCATTTTAAAAATGAAAAGAGAACCTAAAGGTGGGAATGATAGTTCAGTGAGTAGGACACTTTCCTTGTATGCAGCCAACCTATAATTGATCCTCAGCATCCCCGGAACCCTCCCAGGAGTGATTTCTGAGTGCAGAGTTAGGAGTTACCTCTGAGAATCACTGGTTGTGGCCAAAACAAAAAAATAAAGGAAAGATTTATTTATATATATATATATATATCACATTTGTTAGTGTATATGAAATTATTTACCAATTGATATCTATATCTATCTATCTACTATAGATGGATAGATCTATCTATAAAGATGGATAGATGATAGATAGATGATAGATGATAGATAGATAGATAGATAGATAGATAGATAGATGAGATAGATAGATAGATAGATAAGAATGAGAAAGATACAGAGAGAGAGCAAACATTCAGTGGATTATAGCCTTTCTGATCACTTTCAATAGACTAACCACTAAGAACACTATGGCACAATTCACATCTCATAATTCATTCTGTGGCTAGTATCCTTCCATTAGCTTATAATAATATTAATTCACTTGTTCCTCAAATTGCAGTCCAACACCATCAAATCACTTGGGAGGTAGTTATAAAAATACATGATTCATTCAATACCCAGTAAATCAGATCTGTACTTTAACAAAATACTTGGGTGATATTGAAGTCTCTTAATGTTGCAGTGACAATCACTTATACTCTAACTCCACTCTTTCCAGAGTTAAGGGAGTCTGAACTCAGAGTTAGTATAGTGATAAAACTAAACTTAGCTTCCAATTTCTAATTTATTATTTTCTTCTGTGCTAGGATCTCTGTTCAGTAACTCTTAAGATGAAGTAAATGGCTATTTTCCAGTTAATTACTACCTATCTGATCTTGTCTAGTTTTACGTTCCTATTGATATGTCATGAACTACTTAAGCAGATATTAGGAATGACTTTTGTCCTGCACTTCCATTTATCTTTTGTAGAAAACTATTTGACATATATTATATGGCATATAATCTCTTAAACATAATAAATTCTTAATAAATCCAGACTGTTCTTTATTGTAATTAACATTTGTTAGAGTGTATGAATGAATTTTATCAATTGGCATCCCTACTCCAAGTCATAGGTTGAGATTTTGTAGCATGTTTACTACTACAAAATCAGTAATCAAAACACTGAGCCAAACCCTGTAAACAAGAGTCCCCTGAAGGGCTATATTATTGCTTAGAGGTAATGTCATCTCTATGCATTTTATTTTGTGCATGAAATCTGGGCTAATTATCATTTTCTCATGTAATACACTTTGGACCATTGTGTTTTTGTGTCCTTGCCTAGTTCATTAAGCAGGGTTTTACAGCTCCTCCTGTAACAGGATTGCTATTGACACTTTCATTAGACCCATAATTCAAATGTTTGTCTGCCTTCCAAATGGAAGCCTCTCAGTCCAGAACCACAATCTGGCCACCACCCGTATGTTGGCTTTTAGAACTGTCATAAACTCATCATCACATTAAAGTTCTTGAAGGGTCAAAATCTGCTTTCTTGGTGAACTGTCTCCATCAAGTAGTCAACATGTTCTCCAATAATAGTCAGACAAGTTTTTTCTGTTGTACCCTGAAGTCTTTTAAGTAAAGAATAACTAACAAACAAATAGCATATATTTAAATGACTTTCTTTTTTCCTTAGTTTATTAATTTATTTATTCTTACATTTTAATACCAATATAAACCAAATAATGACTAATACTACAATGATTTAAAGACAACCAAGAGGTTCTCTGCCTTGAAGTATTTCATAGTCTAATAGGTATGAATGAAATTCATTCAATTATTTAATGCAATGTGGGTATTATCACCTTTACATAACCAGCAGTGAGAATGGCTACAATTGCAGATTCTTGAGCTCTAGCAAAAGGGTATAATTGACAGTGTTTTCTCACTGATGTTTTAAATGAAACAGCTTTACCTGACTCATATAAACTGCCTTTATGTATGAAAAGTATTATAAAACATGAGTAAAGAAAAAATAAAAAGGGGCCAGAGCGATAGTCCAGAGGGTAGGGGCGTTTGCCTTGCATGTGGTCAGCCCTTGCTGGCCCAGGTTTAATCCCGGCATTCCATATGGTCCCCTGAACACTGCCAGGAGTAATTCCTGAATGCAGAGCCAGAAGAAACCCCTGAGCATTGCCGGGTGTGACCCTCCAAAAAAGCAAAAAAAAAAAAAAAAAGCAGATATCTCTGCAATAATTCTGAAAATAGAGAGACAATGAGGCTATATCAGAAACAATCTTTTTTTTTTCTTTTTGGGTCACACAGAGCTTTGCTCAGGGGATACTTCTGACTGCACTCAGGAATTACTCCTGGCAGTACTTGGGGACCAGATGGATTGCCAGGAGATCGAGCCAGGGTTGGTAGCCATATGCAAAGCAAATACCTAGCCACTGTACTATCACTCTGGCCCCAGAGATAATTTTGATTTACTAGTAGTTTTTTGTTTTTGTAGCTGACAGAGGAGGTAAAAAAGATTTTCAGTGATAATATTTGATTTTATGTATAATAAATGCTTTTAGGAATGTTTACTAGACAACAACAATTTCTGCATTCAAGTTTTTAGAAAAATTAAATCTTCATACTACTAAAGAAACATAACACCTTTTCAACCTTTTTAAAATTGCTATGCAATTGAACATACAACTGTACACCTTATATTCAGCATACAGTTAGTTAGGTTTGCTTTAAAATTAGTTTATTAGTTATTTTTCTTTTGCTTTTGTCCAAACAAATAACAGAGAAAAATGTATTTGGGTGATTTTCACTTTACTCATAAGGTGACTTGTAAAGAAAAGAAAGAAAGGAAAAAATGGAAAAGACAAAAGTATAGACTTATGCCATTTCTTCTTTTCAGGTCTCAGTCTTATTGTAGAATACATATTGTATTACATATCTCATGTGATTTATGACAACTAAACCTAAAACTGGGTTCCTGAGACAGAGTTGTCACTAAAATAGACTCAGAACATTAAGAAGAAAAAAACTATGAAGCTGGACTCTACCGCTTGTTGGGCTAATGTGGCTTCATTTTGTAGTAATCCTGCTGTAGTGATGGAAAATGACTCCAACATTCTTCCCAGTGCATTTCATTGCACGACATGATGTGCATTCATAAACATGTCCAATTGCATGATAGAGGTCAGCGACAATGAAGGGTTTAGAAATACTTGCTTGAAAATCACACTCTCTTAAATACCTGAGTCTGTCCATCAGCCGTGCCATAGCTTATTCCAAGCCTGTGCAAAAGAATGATTTTTGCAATCTCCTTGCTTTTCATTTCAAGTAGCATCACTCAATTTAAGCCAGATATTCAGGCCTCTTCAGAAGCCTCCAGGGTGAAGGACAAGTAAGAAGAAGCTTATCGAATCTTTCGCAACTGTGGCTGGGCTACATCAATCCCTGCATCAAACTTGTTATATCTTTCTCTGCTATTTATTTGAAAATCACAATTACTCCTTTCATGTGACAAATAATAGAGATTTTTCCATGTAACTTTATAGTTCACAATTATAATGCTTCTTTTGTGGTTTTATATATTTAATTGATCATGCATAAGGTGGAAAGCTAGGCCAAAATGTCTGGTGTGTGAAGAGAAGACTTAATGTTTATTTTTGTAAGAACTTCCATTTTGAGTTATCTTCTCTCATCTTCTATGAGCTCAGGTTGCATAACTAAATTCACTCCCTTTTTGTGCTTTTTCAACACAGGGACTTAGCAATTTGGGTTACTTCCAGAGATGAAAACCTATTACAAATACAAAACAGATTTCACTACTAGACTTAAACCCAACATAAAAATAAAATAAAAACAGGAAGAACCTCAAAATAATTGAAAAATATATCCACTAAAGAGTACATGCAAAGTGAACAGCAGAACATCAAAGAGGTAAATGACAAATTTAAATGAAAACATGTTTGCTATATGATCAAGTATTAGAAAATATACTTTCAGACTAACAGTAGTATGCTTTCTCAGTTAAGGGTTAGGGTCTTAACAGAGAAACATTTCCTAATTAACTAAGTATACCAAATAATTCAAACTCTTATAGCTGAGGTCTATTAGTCCAGTTAGTAATTATAGAAATGTTGTAGAATGCTTGAGACTTTTCAAAAGCATTGTGGGACTAGAGGAAAGAAGGGGGAGGGAACTGGGGATGGGCACACCATGAGAGATCAGTGGGTAGGATGTTTGCTTTGCATGAAAGCAACCAGGGATGCATTTCCAGCACCCCTCTAGAGTTCTCCAAGCCCACCAGGAGGGTTCCTGAGTGCAGAACCTAGAATAGACCTTAAGGACAAATGGGTGTTTCTTAAAAAAAGCAAAAAATAACAGAGAAAAGGTATTGAGAGAGGAACTGGATGCTATTATTAGAGGATGCTAGTATTATAAAAATAATAGCATTTATTTGTATACTTCATATATGAATAATAATAATAAATGCTCAGGAGGACATTTGTCAATTTCTTATTCAGAAATTCTAGAGTGCCATCTTGAAAATACAATTTCATTATGAGATGGACCAAAGCAGAGCAAAGTACAATGCAGCTCTTAATCCTATATATCTTGATGTTGATGGGAAGAAAACCAAGAAACAGAAGATGGGAGGGGCTCCAGAAATACATAAAACCATTGTTATTTGGCATAGCTCTAATGTTATCTTTTTCTACCACTGTCCCTGTCATCTTTATCATCTCTATATCAGTATATATGTATGTATATATGTATACAAGTTTTTAATGTATATATGTATGCAAGTTTATACATATATATTCATGCACATGCATGCATACATATAACTATATCTATCTGCTTATATGAAAGAATGAAGGTTTTTTTTGCCTTTTTGGGTCATACTTGGCAATGCTCAGGGATTACTCCTGACTCTGAACTCAGTAATTACTCTTAGAGGTGCTCAGGGGATCATATGGGATGCTGGGGATTGAACCCGGGTGGACCAAGTGAAAAATGAATGCCCACTCTACTGGACTATCACTCCATCTCCAAGAATGATGGGTTTTTTCTCTCCTGGGCTATTAGTGATTTCATATACCTGTTCTTTAAGAAGCATCTCTGATATGAATTTATGAATAAACAGTGATCTCACTTGGGCTTTTTTTTCTCTTGGGCTTTTGTAAATATGAATACTGAGGAAACTTTGGAACATGGTTGAAAAAAAGGGGGACCATGGTCACTTTAAAAATTTTCACAACAATGAAGGGGATTCTCATCCATCATTGGTGGGAATGTCAATTGGTACAGCCTTTTTGGAAAACAATATGGACGTTCTTCCAAAGACTAGAAATTGAGCTCCCATTTGACCCAGCCATACCACTCCTGGAAATATACCCTAGGAGGCCAAAAACACACAGCAGAAACACTATCTGCACTTTTATTTTCATAGCAAAACTATACACAATAGCCAGAATCTGGAAACAACCAGTTCCTGAGAACTGATGACTAGATAAAGGAACTGGTACATCTACACAATGGAATACTACTCAGCTGTTAGGAAAAACAAAGTTATGAAATTTGCCTATAAATGGATGGACAAGGAGAAGATCATGCTGAGTGAAATTAGCCAGAGGGAAAAGGACAGATATAGAATGACTGCATTTATTTGCGGTATATAAAAAAAAATAGCATGATCCCAATAAGGTCAGACAAAACATGGATCAGGAGGTCTTGTCAGTTGGTAGAACCTAGTGCAAATGTGTGGGTGTCAGAGGTTAGGCAATAAAGAGAAAAGAAACAGTGTACTAATAATTATTGTAAATGATAATACCAGCGTCCAGATGGGCTGGACATGTATGCGATTTGGCGATGATTGCTGGACTAGAGCCATTACAGACTAGATCCCATGGGATGTCAAAGATCACGTGGCCGCCCACCTACAAGATGGTCAGACTTCTTCGTCAAGACCCTGAACGAATGGTTTGAGGCTCTTTGAATTCCTGAAGCAAGTAGAAGCCATTGGGCTACACTGGCAAGTGATAGGGTCAAATGGAAATGTTACTGGAGCCTGCTTGAGCAAATCAATGAATAATGGGATGTCAAGTGATCAAGTGATCAAGTGGTAATACCAGCATAGAACTGAGCGTTGAAAGTAGGCAAAAGGATATACTGATAAACTTTTACTGTATGTATTTTAAGCCACAGTGAGTAAAAGGAGGGAAAGAGAGAGAAAGAGAGAGAGAGAGAGAGAGAGAGAGAGAAAAATTGCCTGCCATAGACGTAGGCTGGTGGATGGGGAAATCATGTGACACATTGGTGAAAGGAAATGGGCACTGATGAAGGGTTGGGTGCTGGAGCACTGTATGACTGAAACCCAAATATAAACATTTTGGTAACTGTATATTTCATGGTGGTATAATGAAAAATTAATTACTATTAAAATTTTAAAATGCCACAAGAATATCAGTGAGCATAAAGCAGATTCATAGTAGGCATTCAATTTCCCAGTCAAAGGGGGCATATATGGGCAGTGTTACCTGAGCTGTGAATGTTAAAGACACTACTAAACACAGCATTAGCATTTGTGGAGTGGCAGAAGTGATTTTGAGATGGATGGTGGAGGTTGAACAGAGGACATATGCACCTCTGAAGTTAAACTTTTATGAGGGATGGGATATTAAAAATTGACAGAATAGGAATAATAATAGTGATTTTCATGGATTGTGTACTTAAGACACTTTCATTTCTTCAATTAATAATGGTAAAAAGGACAGAATATACTAATTTTAAACTAAATGTTCCCATGGGTTTGACTGCTTGGTTGCAGCCTTTGATAAAATTTTTCAATAAGGCAAATTTCTACATGGTATCTTGATAATGGAATTCCTTTGAAAATAAACCACCTGACAGCTAAACGCTTAAGTCTTAACTCAACTGCTAGATATCTAGTTTTTTTCAGGTTGTCAGGATTGTAAAACAAAAAAAAATGAAGTGAGAGTTGATGTTCTGAGACTTAGCTTAGAGGAGCCACTATTGCATGATGCCATATCATTGAGGTAGCTGTGTGTACTACATACGAACATGGGATTATGGCGATATACAGATTTTATACAAATTATTTCATTTTTGTGTCTATGATACTTGGTTATTAGAAAAAAAACCCATCATGTGTTTTAATGCAATAATGTATGTGAATCTTCACAGTGATTAATTGAATAAATATTACTTGCCATTATAACCAATAATTATGATCTTTTGTTTCCATATCTTTACAATTAGAGGATAAAATAAAAATGTTCCCTATTCTTTCAGTTATGAATGATTTTTATAATTCCTGAATTTGAGACTACCAAGAAGAAATAAGTAATAAGACCATTATTGTCACCCTAAATCTCATAGCCCTATTTATTTATTTTTTGAAGTTTTTATTTAACAAAGTGCTTCAACAACTATAATATCTCATTCAACTTGTTCACTTACTAAATAAAAAAGCTAAGAGTTTGTATTTTCTTCTTTACGCCTATACATTAAAATATACTTAATTATTTACAATTTATCCTATATGGAGGAGACAGTGGTTATTAGTTCTTCCACTTACTAAGCATATAAACAACCTCAATATTAACTCTTCCTTTTCTCTTCACTTCTTCCCTTCATCCTTATTTTAATGGTGTTAAACCTCAATTCATGTGTCATATGGCGCAGACTGTCCCTTTTAAAAATTTCAAGGCTATTCTTCTTGTTCTCATTCCTATTCTTCCTCTCATTCTTGTTCTTATTTTTATTTTCTTGATTTTGCCTAGCAGCCTTTTTGCCCAAAAAAAAATGTAACACTGAGAGAGTTGTTGATTGGTCCTAGAATATATCACAGTCCCTAAGTACATGGAATAAAAAAAAGAATCAACATTGTTCTGAAAGGAAGGTAGTTAAAATTCAGAAAGAGAGATTCTTTAATTAACTTAATAAAATTACTAATGGAAGCATTTTAACTGCTAAATTTAATTTACTTGTCAAGATATCAGGCTACAAAGAGGGAGGGAAGAGCTGGAACTCTGGTTTCCATTATGATGTACTCTATTATAGAATAAATTTGCTTAAAATGAAATATATCACCAAAAGCCATCAATGACATCTTAATTTGGAACAGCCAGTTGAAAAGTAATTAGACTATGAAGCAATCAGTTCTAGTAAATCAGTGTTTCCCTTTACATAAACATACTTTCCCCCCTATTTATATACAGGAAAGACTTTCAGGTAGTAGGCAGGCAAAGATACTGATTCTTTGGCTGTCTATGTTTTACTTTATATTACCAAGCTGTCAAAACAAAATGTTTTATGATAGGATTAAAAAATATATACGAGCATCTGATTTGATTTAGTGTTTATATTTATATGTTGAACTGAGGAGAGTTTGCTTATCATAGGGGTTTAAAAGATTTACATTTGTCTGCTTCTTACTTCCATAATACTTTCCAGATCCACAGGCAGCCTTAACACCTTACTTCAATGAATGAGTCAAAAACCAAATAAGAACCCTAACTTCTCCCTGCAGGGATACCCCTAAGTTGCATAAGTAAAAGTAGAAAAGTTGTTGGTTAATCAGACATGGATGGAACTGGAAGTGGGAATGGTTAAATTTATCCTTTTGGTATCTGATAATTCTTAGAGATTTCTCAAAACATAACTGAGCTTTCTAGAATATTATTATGAAAGCTAATGACAGAGGAATGGATGAGAAAAGGAGAAATATGAATTTTATGTATTTTGAAAAAATTAACATGATTTAGCTATGAGGTATCATAAATTCAATGATCGATCTACTTTATATTAAGAAACACTTCATGTTTATCTTTTCTGATCACCTTTGTATGTCTCTGAAGAAGACATTTTCATCTTCAACTTACAGACAATGGAGATCTGGGGATGTTAAGTGACTCCTGGAGATCACAGAGGTAGTTAACGGGAGAATTGGGCCTCAAAGAAGGGCTTCGGGGCTCATGATACTTTTTTCTATAACATCTGCTTCTGATGATGGAATCCCATCTGTTATATATAGAGGGGAAGAAGTGTGAGAAGAAATAACTAGAGGAGATATCAATCACTCAGCAAAATATTTATGAAGGACTTCATTCAGATATTAGGGAGTCACCATTGTCATAAGCCCTGAAAAACTAAAGAAGATGATGAATTATGCCAAAGAAGAGAGGGACTATCTTGCAATTCCCTGTTGTGTGTGCTATTGTCTTATGGAAGAGAGGAAAATAAAAGCAGATTTTCTAGCAAATAAAATAGGCTGCACCTTGGTATCAAGGAAGAAATATGACAAAAACTATGAAAATCAGTTGTAGGATCTACCAGCATCCAATTCACTTAACAGTATGCAAATGACCTCACTATAATAGAGTTAATCATTTTCACTCTCTTGACTGCCTATGTAGGAATGTGATCATTGATAACAACATACAAATTCTTCGTTAAAAAAACACAATGGGAGAAAACCTAATAAGTATGATGCAATGGAAGTATTAACATCATAATTGTAGATAGGTGTAAAGTAGCCTAAGACAAGAGCATTGAAGGACAAAAATCTTTATTGCACTCTGGAAGTGAGAGCTGGACAGAGCCACAGAGGCAAGGCCACACTGTGTCTGGAATTCTGGTAAAATATACAGTCTTCATTGCCAATCACTGCTCAATATCTGTGTGTCACAGGACAATTGCTGCAGGAGAGGAAAAGACAGAAACTATGTAAAAACAGAAAAAGAAAAGTTCAAAGTGAGAAATGTGACATTGCTAATTAAAAAAAAAGTTAGAAGCAATGAGGAGATTTTTTTATAAGCATATCAAGAAATGGAAAGTAATGTTTAAGGAAAAAAGATCCATGAGTGAGAAGAGAAGGGTGTGAAATTAATGATAGCTGAGATATTGACCTCTGCTATCAGGTAGTTTTTAAAGAAAAGAAAATGAGAAGAAAATTTGGAAGGCAATAATGACTTTTGAACAAGAAATTGACAAAGTGGATGGATGAAATTTAGAAGAAAATTAAATATTGTGGCTTATATGGATAGTAAGTTTCAGACAATAAGCTTTCTAGGAAAGCTTTGGTCTCTGATTACTAAATAGACACATATGGAAAAAGTATAATGCATACTACAAAAATGTCTGAAACTCTTCAAAAATGTGTTTCACATAGTGAAATGATGATTGGGTCAAGTTGAAACAGAAAAGAGAGGACAGTTTTTTTATTGCAATGTAAATTTTTAGAAAAATGGAGTTTACTTCCTTTTATACTCCATTTAACTAAGTGAAATGTGACTACATTAAAAGTACAAAAGATTATCACAGGACAAAAATGGGAAAACTGATGTAATCCCTACAACATGAAGTAACAATGAATAATCATAAATTTATACATTTCAGAGTAAAATAAAAAATATCTGACAGGAAAATTAAATTTTCAGGTTAAGTCTTAAAAAATTCAACTAAGAAATAAGATGCTTCTGTCTATTGAGGAATATTTAGATATGTTTTCTCTTTTTGGAGTTTGGGGGTAAGGGTTTCTTTTTTTATACTGGACAATACATTTAATTGATAACTATATAGTTGTAAACATCGAATATTGGAGCTGGGAAGAGCTTGGAACACACCTCATGGTTCTTGAGAATTTCTGTAGTTTTTTGATTCCCAGTGGTTCTCAGGGTCATGCAGTGGTGAGGACTGAATTGGGGTGGTCTGCATGCAGGGTGACCTAATACCTATGCTATCTTATGCAATATTTATGGGTCCATAAGTACTGGAATTTTGAATTGTATTTTTTTGAAATGAGCTTTAGAATACTTGCTTTATATATATATATATATATATATATATATATATATATATATATATATATATATTTAGCATTCCTCCCTGATGGTCTGTCTTTATTTTGGTAGGGAGACACACCCTGCAATGCTCAATGATTACTTCTGGATCTTCCTAGAGTGATCCTTGAGTTGGTATTCCAAAGCTCTTTTCCCCGACTCAGATGAGATGCTGGGGACCAAACTCAGGCGAGCACATACAAGGCAAGAGGCTTACCCAGTATAGCATCTCTCAGCCCCTGATGGTTTGTAGTCTATCTCTTCTTTGCTTCATTTTTAATGAACAGTTCCCTTCACATGTTGTTCTTCAATAACCAAAATCATCTGGGATTTGTGGGATATTCCACATGACAAACATATATCCTATCCTGTCAGAAACTTCCTATGTCTGTCCTCTAGCTTCCTGCAATCATACATAAATCACCTTTCTTTGGTTTGTCAGTGCTACAATGAGGAAAGAGTAAAGGTGGCTGAAGTGATAAAGGCCTACAGCAGATGGAACCTGACAGCCTCCCTGAAGAATGCATGGAATTTAGAGACTTGGTACAAAGTAGGGAAAGAATGTTTTAGTTCTGCAACAGTCAGAACACAGAAACAATAGAAATATGTTTGCAGGAAGAACTGGAAAAAGTGTCTTTTTGAACCTCTAAGTCTATGTATTAAAATCCGCAATGTGTAAGAGAAGGAAGAGAGAAAGAGAGAGAGAAAGAGAAAGAGATAAAAGAGATAAATAGCCTGCCATAGAGTCAGGTTGGGGGAGAGGGGTGAGAATCGGGGACATTGGTGGTGGGAAATGGGCACTGGTGGAAGGATGGGTGCTGGAAAATTGTGTGACCGAAACCCAAACTTGAACATCTTTGTAATTGTTTATCTCATGGTGGTTATAATTAAATATTTAATTTTTTTAAAAAGTATCTTTTTGATTGAATAGATGCTAAAGATGCAGCTGTGCTGACCTGCCTATAGGAAAGAACTGGACACATCATGGGGATCTTTAGAGTTCTTTAATGCCATAATCTCCATTTGAATGATGGGCTCAATACACTTCTGTGAAGCTACCCTGGGCAATGATGACCAGCAGTGGACTCTTCTGATAGAAAGTGTATGATCAGCACACTGATTTTCATGTAAACTATTTCCTTTTTCTAATTTGTTTCTCTCATTTATCATTTTAGTGTTTTAAAATCAGTGTCAATGCTTTCTATAAATTTTTTATATTTTATAGTTTCCAAGCAGGATGGGAGGGAGCTAACATGTTTCCTTGTTGGAGTGTGCCTGTGCTTGTTAAGACGGGATTTATGCTAAGAGGCTAGATTTCATTCTATCTAAGGAATAATGAAGTCTCTATTTCTGATTACTGCCAATAGTGGACGATGTGAGTGGAGGTGGGTGGGCACAACTGAATCTTTTATGTAACACAACCCCAAATTCAATAAAGGATATCAGTCCTGCTCAGTGAAAAGAATTTTTTAATATTCTTGAGAAGGGAGTGTGGAAGGAGGGAGAAAGAAAAATGTGAAAGCAATGATGTAGGAAGGCCAGACAATAATAACAAAGGGAAAATAGAATTATATTTTAAATATCTATTCTGCAGCTGTACCCTTTGGCCATAGTTGACTGCAGGAAAGAGAGCCTTATTTTCATATATGAAACAAACTCATCCTTCCTTTTTTCTTTTTTCTTTTTTAAAATATGAGGAAAATATTGGTCATAAATTTCAGTTTATTGGGAAAGTTTGTGAACTCAGACATAGAAATACTTTTTAATGTCTTTAGATTCTAGGTTCTATACTCTAAAACTCTTAGTCCCAAAATCCCAAAAAGTCCAAGTAAGATATTACGGCAATGTGAATGCAGGTAGAATTGAGAATTGCATATCTAGGAAATAAGATGCTGAGAAATAACAGTTGTTAGCAATATATCCTCCACTTAGTTGAAATTGATATCATTGAAAATCAGTAATTATTTTCTTTTCTGGCTCTTACATAGGATTTTAAAAAGTTTCTTTTCAGGTTTAAAAACTCAGAGATTCAGATCTTTGTGAATCTAAGTTATAAGCAAAATTATCATGAAACATAAAATTATGTATTACTCAGTAGGCAATAAATATGGGGCTGTGACATATTAAAGTTTATGAGTCAGCCAAAGTATTATTCAGAGGTAAAGTAATAGCCTTATATATTGTATTTCCTTTGGGGATTAGAAAAAATATAATTCCAAAGGAATTCAAACGTAGGTTATGGAAAGATAGCACAGGTGTGGAAGTGTTTGCCTACATGTGGCCAACACCTGTTTGATCCTCAGCAACACATAATCCAGTGATCATCACCAGGAGTACCCTGAGAATGGAGTCAGAAGTAAGCCCTGAGAACAGAAGGATGTGGGCCAACCCAACTCCTACACACACAAAAAAAGGAATTTAAAATTAAAACTGGAAATCAATTTCATTTTTATTTAAAATAAAATATTCACATAAAATAGATCTATAGAAAATATTAATATTTTAATTATTTCACTAGTTCCTAAAATCTTGTCAGTACTAATACAGTGATTATTCATAAATAAAATTGGAAATAAGAGCATAAGATTTGGAATAATCTAGGATCAACAAAAATTATCAGAAGGGAATCTAAAATTACGTTTCAATAAATTTTAAAGAACCTACATTTTTAAAAAATGTAGGTTTATACCACATGATTATACCACCATGAGATATACAATTACAAAGATGTTCATGTTTGGGTTTCGGTCCTACAGTGTCCCAGCACCCATCCCTCCACCAGTGCCCATTTCCCACCACCAATGTACCAAATTCCCCCCCTCCCTAGCCTGCCTCTGTGGCAGGTTCTTTATCTCTTTTCTCTTTTTCTCTTTCTCTCTTCCTTCTCTTACACATTGTGGATTGCAATACATGCATTAAGGGGTTATCATCTGTATCTTTTTGGCTATATTCAATGCTCAGTTCTAAGCTGGTATTATCACTTTTGACAATTATTAGCATACTGAAGAACTTTTAAAAATACGTTGAGAATGTAGAGTTATCATAATTGTTTAAGAATGATTAAGAAGAAAAGTTATTAAAATAGTAATTGGCGTGAAAGAAGATATTTAAAAGTGATAGTACAATGGGTAGGGAGCTTAACTTGCACTAAAGCTTGACCTGAGTTCAATCCGAGCATCACATATGGTTCGCTGAGCACCAGCAAGAGTGATCACTTAGCACAGAATCAGAAATAAGCCTGAGCATAGCTCGGTATAGGCCCCTCCAAAAACAAAAGAAGAAAGGAAAAGAAAAAAAATCAAAAGTGATTTATCAAAACTATTCTAAACCAAATCCTATGATCATCAAAGCTAAGTTAAATGTGAACTGATCTTAATATAAAATAAAACATGTAAGACTAGGTAATTGAACAGTAGGTAAGTTGCTTGCTTTGCATATGCTTCACCTAGGTTTCGTCTCTGACACCACATAAAGTCCCTTGAGTACTAACTACCAGGAGTAAGCCCTGAGCACTGATGGGTGTGGCTAAAATCCCACCCCAAAAGAGAAATTGAAAAATGTAGTATATTTTTATGACACTAAAATTACTCTAATTAAAATTAGATAAAGATATCTATCAAGCAATACAACATAAAATTTCACTGACCACCTTCATTTTTAAGTTATACAAATATGTACAAAATTTTCAACAGATTACATAGAGTAAATAATCTCATACTGAGCAAGCTCAATGTGTATACTTGGAAAAGAGATTAAAAACATTCTAAAAAGTTCAACAGAAGTCAACTCAGTTCTGAAAAGCTTCAAGCCATGGATAGACTTCATCATTTTGTGACAGGTTAGATCACAGAAATGTTGGAAAAGAGGCCAAATCACAGTACAGCTGATCGGACCTGCAGGTCACCCAGGTTTGATCCTCAGAACTCCATAGGGTTCTGAGACATTGCCAGGGATGGCTCCTTAGTGCAGAGCCAGAAGTGAGCCTATACACCTCTGGGTGTGGTCCAAAAACAACAACAGCAAAATGTTTGGACAGAATGTGTTTCCAGTAATTAGTGCTTTCTAGATATATTTTCTTGAACATAGAAGCTGGGGTTAACATCATCAAATAGTTGTTTCATTTTTTTACTGTTTATATTATTAAAATTAATATGTCTTCTGTAAAACAATTAAAAACCAATGTTATATGTTAATTCTCTTATCAGTTCATGTACTAGGCATGGCACTTGTTTTAGAGAAGTAGAATTGCTGGTTAGTTGTGATGAACCTCTTGCTCAGTTGGTGTCCTCAATGTACTTAATAGTGATTATTCTTATTCCAGTATTCCATTCTCAGTCATACCTAGTTGAACAGTACTCTTCTGACTCTCCTTCACCTTCGTCTTTCTTTCCTTACCTCTATATATCTTTTATTCTCTGTACCTTGGGGTTGGGAGTTGGTAAGCAAGCACCTTTCTCAAGAGAAACCTGAATGACACCTTCTTAGAGAGAAAAATGCTGCATTTAAAGAGACATTCTTAATTCATGGATAAGAGCTTCTCCTCTGCCTGAGTGAGGTTCCCAGGAGAGTTTCTCTGAATGTGTCTCCGCCAATACCTATGACCGAAAAAGACCTTCCATTAACTTCTGAATTAGCCAAATGGGACAGAGCTTAATCTAATATGTGTTATTTCATTTTCTAGGTTACTTGTTTTAAAGGAAATAAAGAATACTCATAGGCTGTCTAAAACCATCCTGGGAGATGTGCATGGAAGGACTCATCTAAACTGTATTGGCTTCTCAGAAAGCTGGGTGCATGCCTGAGGGCCCAATTTAGCTTGGTAGATGCCTTTCTCACAGTAGGCAAAGCAAACCCTAACTCTAAGGAGCTTTGAGAGAAATTGCACATTAGTGAAAATGATGAGTGCTCATGCTGGAGGTTTAAGATTCTGTAGATAAAGGGACATTTTCCTCTGTCTCTACCAATGTCTATTTGAAGTCTCCTTGGAGGTAGAATTCCTTTCAGCAACCATGAATCACTTCTCTTTGGTCTCCTGTAACCAGCATAGGAGTTGTTTAGCCATCATCAGTAACAGATTGGAAATTGATGGATGGGAGCCAGTGTCTTCTGAAGCAGCAGAGTGCTGCCATGGAAAGGAACCAAATCAGCTGCCTGGAGACAGAGTTTCTTCCTCAGTTTAGGCATTAATTAGCTCAGTAACCTCAAACTTAAGTTTCCTTGCATCTAGCTTGGTAACCTCAAACTTAGCTTCCTCTGCACGATTCATATTTTGGGAAGTCATATTTATTCTGCATATTTTTCCAGGATTATTTTATTGATCAGATTGAGATAATGAATATAATTGTGGATATGATTTGCTAGCAATAAAGCAATGTACTATTTAAATTATTTTGAGTGTAATGTGGCATTTGGAGTGGTCTTACAGATTAATGAGATTTTGTAGGTATCTCAGAAATGTCTTCTTCACTCTCTAGGATTTTCAAAATGCAGCATTTGCTAAACAGAGCTAGATATATGCAGTATTCTCTCTTTTTATAGCCATCCTTCCTAACTGCCAACCCTATTCAGGGATTTAGGAATGTGCCAAGGTTAGAAGACTCAGACATGGGGTGTGAGCCATAACTTCTAAATCAGTTCTGGAAGAATGCCAGACCATCAGTTTAGAAAAAGTGATTTGAGTGTCTTCCTGAGGACAAAGAATTACTTAGAGTGCATATCTTTCAAGAACATGTTATTGAAACTTGGGGAAAAAAAGAGTTTTAAAACATGAAAACACTAGGATTAAAAGCACTCTAAACCAATTATAGTGTATTTACTTGAATTTCAATAGGGGATACCCTTTTCATTATTTGCAAGCTTCAAGAACATTAGAAACACTTCACTGAAGACAATGTAATATCCAAATATGAAGTAGGCTGTTGTTTGTCCATTTAATCCACTTTCTTGCTTTTACCTTCTTCATGAAGGCAGAAGAGCACTTACATGTTTTTAGAATGCACAATGTACTCTGAGTAGGCAGTGTACTTTTGGATAGTTAGCACCATTTGTCCTCTGAGGAAGCATATTATATTGTACTCACCCTACCCCAGGGTTCCATGGAGATGTTGTCTTGGAACAAAGCCATGATAGGGTAAGGTTTAGATTCCTGATTCTTTAGCACAGAAAGGCCTAGTCATTTCTAAGTGCTTACATCCTCAGAGAACTGCATACACCATGGAGAGCTTCCATAAGGTCAGGAATGAAAAGTGTGGATGAAAACCATAAAAACTCAAGGGAGACATATTAAAATATTTCCAGGGTTTTAAAGATCTGAAGTTGACAAGGCACTTACTATGTGAAGCCAATAAAAAAACAGGAATTTTAGCAGTTAAACCCTGTAATAAGATAGAGGCTGGTCCTTGAACAGTCTCCTTTTTTCTGATAGCTTTGTAGTATGGCTTTAACTTCCGTTTCGGGAGCCTCCAGTGCACCAGTACTTCTCTGGGTGTCCATGGACTCATTGGCTGTGCCCTTTCCTCTGTGCCAGCCACAAAAGTTTAGTTCTGCACAGATTTTCCCTTGGACTTCTCTCTCTCCTACCCTCTCTGATGTGAGAGATTCTCCCACTGAGACAGCCTAACAGCTTGGCATGTTTATATAGCAGGTTAGGGGTCTACCTATTTTATTCCCTGGCCGTAGATATGCTGTGATACCAAGTTCGCTTCACTGTGGAGGGACCATCCTCCTCTCCCACACTTGCTCTCTTAGTGTCTTTAGACATGAAGTCCTCCGAGTGCCACCTTCTGGAGTGACTCCTAGAAGACCACAATCAGAACAAACGGGCCTCTGATGTGATCTCCAACACTCTCTTCTCCCCTGGCTCTCCACTACACAATTTATATTTGTTTCCTGCCTGTGCCCTCACTATCTCTGAGGCTTGAAGCAATTACTTCACACCTCTCTGGGGACACATCTCCCTGCCTTCTTAGTCAGGGAAGAGGAAGTGCTATAAGGCACAGATTCTCTGAGTATCATGACTTAAACACAGTAAGGTTGAGAGTTTAAGTTTGTTTTCAGTCAGTCAGGGTTTCTATCCCATGGGGCTTTTAAAGATCTTAAAGCTGACAGATGTTTTGCCAATGGCAGCCCGAGGTTTTCAGGTCACAAGGGATCAAGGTTCCAGTCTATGGAAGGAGAAAGGGCACCCTGGATCTTGCACCCTCTTTGTAAAGGCCCTGGCCCAAAAGTAGCACACATCAGTTCCTCTTGGTCTGTTGACTTCTACTAAACACAAAACACCAACTGCATTTCCCAGTAACAGTCCCAAAGTATGCAAGGAAACAGGAGTCTTCATGCAGCTGTCGCAGCTCACACACAATCTTTAACTCCATTAGTTAGATTACTATTAAATCTTTCTTTATGAGCATGTAGTAGTATTACATTCTCTGCTGCCCCTTACTAGCTTCATGATGATGAAGAAGTAGCAATCAGAATTTCCGTCTCTTTAAAGTAAAGATAATTTCGTAGGATTATTGTGAGGACTGAGTGAGTTATCTCTCAGGGGCTTCACATAGAACATGGCATCTATGACTACTTACTACATGTTTTTGGTTCACCAACATGCTTTTTGATGACCTGTTAAAAACTCAGGTAAAGATATTCATTTTTTCCAGGATAGACAAATTATCAGCATTGTCCTAAGGAGAAGTTAGAATTTCCAGATGCCAAAAGGAGGAAAATGGCATTGCAGATGACAAAGAAAAGTAGATGGAATCTGGATTTGGGAGTATGAGAAATGGGAAGAACCTATGAATCCCCCTTTGAGACTGATGAGGGGCCAGGTTGGGGGTATGAAAGGTGGACCAGAATCATCTTGTAGTGCCCCATGCTCCAGAATTGAAAAACTGCTTATTTTTCACCAGGGCACTGTTTGCCAGCACAAGAATTGAGGTACACTTCAGAGAGCTATAAAGTTTCTTCAAAGGATGATATCAGGGACCAGTGAGATAGAACAATGATAAGGCACTTGCTTTGTGTGATGCTGACCCATGGTCAATCTCGGTCACTGCATATGGTCCTCTGGGTACAGGAGGACATATGGTCCCCTGAGTACAGAGCCTGGGTTAAAGTCTGAGCACTACAAGGTGTTGTCCCCAAACCAAATGAAAGCAAATATCCTCCTTGCACTAAACAGACTTCTAAATATCAGCTATGAATTTAAAAATATTTTTAAAATGAAATGTTTGTAAATTTTTTTTTAACTTTTAGTTAGAAGTATCTTAGTCTCTAGTTTGTTTGCTTTCTGTACAAAGTTGCACTTAACTTTTATTTGTTTTGAAAATAGAATATCAAACTTTAAGGGATGAGTGACTGATACTAGGGCCACCGCTGATGATAATATCTGGGGTTTATTAATAATTTCATATTAATACAGTCCTTTACAAAACTTGTTTAAGTATGGTGCCCCTCTGGCATTTACAACATATACTTGAAAGTCTTTCTATACCTCCCTCTCTACTGCTTTCCTTTCCTTTTTCATCTTCGTGATATTCTTCCCTCTGAAATGATGCTTTA
The DNA here is from genome assembly GCA_021461705.1 of Cryptotis parvus. NCBI lineage: Eukaryota > Metazoa > Chordata > Mammalia > Eulipotyphla > Soricidae > Cryptotis > Cryptotis parvus. Next base: position 75,621 of record JAJIBD010021551.1, read on the forward strand.
CAGTTTGAGTTCTCCTGATGGAAGAAGGTGTTTGCCTGAGTTGCCTCATAAGGATAGATTACCATGTTCTGAACTGTCAGTGGCATGTGAGCTCTGCAAACTGAATAACAACAGTAATACAGGTTAATACCATAGCATTCTGCTCTACATGTCCCCAAAGATCAGATGCCCCATCACAATTCTACAAGAGATGTTGATCACTTGATCAATTGAATCCCATTATTCATTGATTTGCTTGAGCGGGCGCAGTAACATTTGACCCTATCACGTGCCAATGTAGCCCAATGGCATCTGGTTGATTTAGGAATATGAAGAGCCTCAAACCATTCCTTCAGGGTCTTGACAAGGAAATCTGACCATCTTGTGGGTGGGCAGCCACTTGATCTTTTGACATCCCGTGGGATCCAGTCGGTAACAGCTCTAGTCCAGCGGTCGTCTCCAAATCGCATTACATATCCAGCCCATCTGATTTTCGATGCCTTGGTAAACGAGTCAGTGTCCCTGATTCTGGAATAGCGATGGAGGTCGGAACACCAGATTCCTTCTCTCATGTGAGTGAGGCATGATATTTCAAGCATAGCTCTTTGGATTCCTCTCTGGGAGACCCAAATAGCATTCTCATCCAGCTTTCATAGGGCCCAGGTCTCTGAGGCATATGTTAATGCAGGGAGAACCGTGGAGTCAAAGAGATGTGCCTGGGGCCCGAAGGTTCTTTGTCCTTTTAGCTATTTCTTGATGCCTTTGAAGGCATTCCATGCCGCTCTCTTTCTCCTGCACAGCTCAGGTTTTAGGTCGTTCATCTTGTTGACTTCTCGACCTAGATACACATAACTGCTGCATTCAGAGATGTTTGTTTCGTTGAGGGTGAATGGGGCCTCTGGAACTAGTTCATTTTTCATAAACATAGTTTTATTTAGATTCAGCTGTAGACCTATCTTTCCACATTCTCAGTCGAAGTCAGCCAGCATTTGTGCGGTTTGGCTAATGTTTGGTGTTATTAGAACAATGTCATCAGCAAAGCAGAGGTGGTGTAGTTGCCAACCATCTATCTTCACTCCCATTCCTTTCCATTCTAATTGTCGCATGATGTTCTCGAGGGTGGTGCTGAAGAGCAAGCTTGGACGTTAGCATTTGGTCTCCTGAGGCTCGCGCCTTGCCACGTTGGTAAATGAGCTTGAGAGTTTCTGAAGACAGGCGTCCCTTTTGTGTCTTTCTCTCGGCATTCTTCGCACAATCATGGAGGTGGTGAACAGCCGGTTGTATTCTTCATGATGTCGTCAATGATGGTATCTTCCCATGTTGCTGCAATGGTGCCAAAGAGTTCCCAGTTGGTGGTCGTTCTGGGAGTTCTCTTCTTAAACTTTGCAGCCTTTTCTCCTGTTGGGAGTAGAATTTTGCACAATGGAGACGGTGGTCCGATCCTGTTTGGAATTTGGGGACAAAAGCAACATCGGTCAGACAAAACCATCAATTTCATTGTGGAATTGACCACCAGGAGATTCCCATGTCCAACATTTCGCTTCAGCCTTCTAGAACTGTGAGTTCCCATGAATGGTCTTGGTGGACATGATGAACTCAGATAGTCTCTCACCCTGTTCGATCCATTCTAGGCCATGGGTCCCGATGTAGAGTTCTTCAGTTGATCTTCTCGGTCCTATCTTGGCATTAAAATCACCGACTATGACCTTAGAGAAGGTGTGATCTTTTTATAGAACTCCTCCAGTTCCATGTAGAATTTCTCAATTTTATCTTCCTTATATATGGATGTTGGTGTGTAGACAATGAAGATAGAAATTACTGGGAGTGGGCCACATCTCTTCAAGTGTAATCTTCCTATCCAGTTTGTTAGGCATTCAAATGAATCAATGTTGATGGCCATGTTCGTGCTGACAAGGACACCAACGCCACCGATGCCACTTGAGTCGCATGTTCCAAGGAACAATTCTTCTCCCATGTCAAATACAGCATGATGCAACTGGCGCCTCCTCATCTCAGTCAGCCCATGATGTCATACTTGTTCTTTTTGCTTGCACCACCAGATCCTCAATATGCTTCCGATGCCAGCATAAGTGCATTGAAAGTACACACAGTCATTTTAGTCCCTTCGTTTTGGCAGCCTAGGGTGGCCGTGAAATTTTATCAGGCACTGCTTGTTCTCCTTTCTTACTGCTGCCATATTAAGGGCTCTTTCAGGGTCAGGAAAATAAACATTTCTGTTACTGGTTTTGGGATATCGAACATGCATCGTACAGCTTGCCAGGCTCGACCGTGTGGTCGATATACTCTCAGTACCTTGTGGGGCTCTCTCGGATGGCTGGGTAGAATATTTATGGTAATTTGGAGGTAAATCGCGTATATCTTCGTCTGTGGTGCAAGCATTCCTGGGTTTGAAATACTATCCTCTGAAGGGCGGGTCTCTGCAGGGTGGGTCCTCGTAGGCTGGGTTTCTGACAAGCCAGGCTGGAGACTGGCTTAATCTCTTGGGTGGAGATCTTAAGAGCTTGGAGTGTGGATGGTGAAGATCTCTGCCAGCAAGGTGTGGGAGTTTCTCTGGGCTCTTCCGAGGCTCCATCAGGATGGTGGACTCGGGGTGGAAGTTGCTCTCGTGGTCCATGGAATGCAGGGGGTTTAACGGGGAAAGCTGGTTTCTGCTCTGCTGGGTGTATCTGTGTCTGTGGCTCAAGCATTCCCTGGGCTTGAAATACTCTTCTCTGAAGTATGGGTCTCTGCAGGCTGGGTCCTTGTAGGCTGGGTTTCTGACAAGCTGGGTTGGAGAATGGCTTAATCTCTTGGGTGCAGATCTTAAGAGCTGCGGTGTGTGGATGGTGAAGATCACTGCCAGCAAGGTGTGTTGGGTTTCTCTGGGCTCTTCCGAGGCTCCATCGGGATGGTGGTCTCGGGTCGGAAGTCGCTCTTGTGGTTCATGGAATGCAATGGGGAAAGCTGGTTTCTGCTCTGCTGGGTGTATCTGTATCTAATCTGCAGCTGCAGGGTTGCCTCGGAGACCTTGCAGGACCCAGCAGACCAGCTCCCCTCAGCAGCAGGAATACCCAACGGTGAGCTGGGTGCCATGGATCTCGGGCATCTGCAACAGGAGAAATGGGACTTGGAGTAGCAGCCGCTCTCATCTTAGGCTGCCCTGCCATCTCTGCAACTTCCGCTCCAGTTCTCCCACCCTTGACCTCTGGCCTTTTCGCTCCACATCAGTGTCTAGAGGGCTGGATGTCCAGTGTCTGGATGGGAAACTGAACCCATCCAGCTAGGGCTGGGCAGAGCTCAGCTCTCTCTTATGTATTATAAGAGATCTTATAATACATAATTCCATATCACATCTAAGAATTCTTAGATGCCTGGTTACTGATGTTGGTAGGCCCCCATTATGGCTTATGGGACGTGGAGAGGAGAGATGTCACTTTCTCCCAATCCACTTCTGCCGCCAGAGACCCTCTGGGAAGTCGAGGCCTTACCCAAACCTTGAAGGTTCTTATCTTTGCCTTTCTGAAAATTTTCAGAAGGAGACAAGCAATGAAGTAAAAAAGATTTTATTTGGAAGTGGTGAGGGAAAAGAGGGAGAGAGAGTGAGAGAAAGAGAAAGAGAGAGAGACAGACAGACAGACAGACACAGAGATAGAGAGAGACAAAGAGAGACAGAGAAAGAGAGAGACAGACAGAGACAAGAGACATACCTCTAAAAGGGGCAAGGGGGAAATATGGACACACATGTTTGGGTGCCAGGTGTTTTCGGCCACATGGGTTCAAGCAGCACATGGGCTCCAGCAGCATATGTGAGGCTTCCTTCATCGAAGGTGGCTTTTATAGGTTTTTCCCATGAGCCCCCACAGAGGGGCTTCTGCCTACCAATGCCTGTTGCTAGGGCAGTTGCGAGGGTGAGGGTAGGGAGGATGTAGAGTTGAGAGTGACTTCTTGAAAACTTTCTTTATCTCTGTTTCTGCTGGATTTTCTGTTGAGGGTGGATCCAGTCTTCTCTGGTCTGGGCTAACTCCAGGTAAAGGACTTATCAGGCCTTGACTCCCCTACCTACATATTATGTCCAGACAGCCTTAGGGCTAGCAGTTCTATTCCTAGAAATTTCATTGCCATCGGGCCTGTCCCTGTCTGCCTCCTACATCACTACCAGTTTAACCTAATAACTTTAGATGCATTGCTTGCATTGCTGTCTTCCTTCTGGTATGGCTTATGTGGAGGTGGGAGTGGTGGTGGGGATGGGAGGGTGACCGGGTGTTAGCTGACTCTTTTGGAGAGATTCTCTCTCTAACACAGAGGGTTCAGCTCCTTCAAGTAAAAAGCCACCTCATTAGGCAAACCCATGAATATGAAAGAGCTCTGTTTACTCATCAAAAAGAAGAGCAAGTCTTATCATTGATGTCTTTTTCAGTGATGTCTTTATCAGTGATGTCATTAAACTTGCACTTTATATGTAAGATTATAGTTTTCTTTCCACACAGCTTTCCCCAGAATGTGTTATGCAAAACTAGACACACCTGTGTGGCTTCCCCAGGTCCTAGGCCCTGTTACTTCCACTGCAGCTTGGTTCTTCCCTAACTGCAAATAAATGTGTGAAAGACTTGCCACACAGAGGGGTATTTTCCTTTAAGCTAATTGGCCAAAAATAATTTTAATTTGGGTTATGAGACAAGTAAAGCCATAAGTGAACTCTTATTTAAGCCATCTCTAACTGGCCCCACAGATTTTTTTTTTCCTCTCCAATTGAAGGGAGTGCTCCTTCTCACCCTCTTAGGTTCTGCTGCCATGGGCATTCTTTACAAAAAAAAAAAAAAAAAAAAAAGAGGTAAGCTTCTCCCCAGCAATGTGGTTCTTCTTTGTCTGCCTGGTGCTGTTGAGGGGCAAAGGTCATTTGAAAGCATAGGTCTTCACATAATGCTACCACCTTGCTCTTAGCTTCTTCCATTACCACATGAAAGTTGCTGGTAAAATACACACATCAAAGAGCAAGTCCCATTGAAAAAGGCGAGTGCTGCCCGCTGAGCTGGCATTCAGAGCAAAGGCTTTTGTTTCAGTGGTGACTCTGACTCTCCTCGAGTTTCCTGTTAACTCTGGTGTGGGTTCTGACTGGCTCTTGATGATGTTGGAGTGTGTATTTGTGGCACTCACTTTTAATCAGTGTGCCTTGAGTTTCCAAAGCCTTTTCCAGCAGGTTGAAACTTCAGGGTGGAAACTATGTTTGGCTAGATTTGCACTTGGTCCAAGAATGCAGTTTGATATCCAGGTCCCCCAAACTTACAGAACATTCAAGGGAGACTTTCCCTTGTTATGGTCCCTTGTCTATCTTGATTGCTAAGTTGAAAAGTACTATAGTGGAGAGGCGGAGGAAGCAATACTTCCTTTGCAGATTTATATTGAATCTATGTCAAAAGGTGAATCTCAGGATTTTAATTTTGGAGTATTTTCCTTTTTTGGCCCCTGCTTCGCTTCTTCTGCTTGCTGATGGGAGTATGAGGGATTAACTCAGTTCATTGTCATGAGTTGCAGCCAGGAGGCATCTGCTGCAGGTTCAGATGACAGGACTGAAGTGGGCATTGCCTCACACACAGATTTAGGAGGCTCTTACGGTGCCACAGGTTCTTTTCATTAGAACGCCTGGCTAGCCACAGGTGGCGAGCACAACCCTCTCTGAATCTCCTGTGCTGTCGTTTGCCATCTTCAGTGTTCAGGAGTCCAAACTATCATTAGCTTGTCAGCCAGAACCCAACCCATATTAGTCTCTGCTGTGAATGAGTCAGATCCTGCACATTCGCATTGGTTCTTTTTCTCTTCCCACTGACTCCTACTAACTTTGAATTTCTCCCAGGCCCTTCTCATAATGCAAATAGAAACAAATTGTCAATTGTCAAATTGCATTGAGATTAAGTGCTGAGCTTTCCTTGTCCAGTGCTTTCCAAGGTTCGTCTCTAGTCTTCCTCTGGCTGCTGACCCCTATCCTATCCCTCCAAAAGAGCTATACCTCCATTCTCATGTTTTTTCTGCTGAAGACTTATGATGAGTTAAAGGTTGACTTAAGGAAAGATGTCTATTTTCAGAATGTTTTTGAAATTTACCCTTTCTAATCCTTTTACTGATGAGAAAAATGACTTTCTGGACGTGGGAAGGAGGTGCTGTTACAATTATCAGTCAAATTCTTTTAGTGATGGCACCAGAAATAGAACTGAGATTTTCTAGCCATTTTCTTTTTGAGTTTTTTCTGATACCAGCCAGCACACAATATTTCTGCTCTTGGGGCTTTTACCTTTTTCCAGGTTAAAGGTAAGATTCTTTAGCAGATTTTAAGTCTGCATTCAATCTTGTGACAATCTAATGACATGTTTTAGCAAACTCTGTAAATGAGCTTTAGGTATAAGCCATGGCACAGAGAGTTCATACAATTATGGATGCTTTAAAATGTTCCCAGAGAGAGACAGTTTAAAATTGCCTCTTGCTCCATCCCAAAGTAGTGGAATCCTTGGTTCCTCTTCTACCTTTCTGTGTCAAAAAATCACAAGGATACACTGGACTGGTTAAAGCACCGGTTGTCTTCCATGAAAAGATGAAATCAGAAGTGGCTTTTGTCTGCAGTGCTCATTATGTCTAGAGATAGAAAATTCAGGGGTATGTTCTTGGATGAGGACTCCAGGAGAGAGACATGAGCTCCCACACCAACAGCTTTTCTAACCATACACACAAAGATTCTCTGAGATTCCCACCAGAATCTTCACCATGTAAATTCCATGTGGATTTCTTTTCTCATTGATTCTACACAGAGCCTCATTCCTTTAGTGATACCTCCTTGAAACCACTTATTTTCATTCATACAGAGCAAGTTCTAACAAGAATGTCTAAATGCTGTCTGTGGAAGGAAATGTATTACAGTGTGAGCTGGCTTTGCTGCCCACCTGGTACAAAGACATGCCGATTTTTAAGAGATGGGGGGTTTTCATCATCATCATCATCAATATATATATATATATATATATATATATATATATATCCTGCTGTTTATAAGCATATAATGAACTCTCTACATTTACTGATAATTTTTAAATTTGTAAAAGATTATAAAACACATCATTGGTTTCTCAAAGTCAAATGTCTAGGCAGTCAAAGCAGGAAGGGTCAAGAAAGTTCAAGGTTAGAGAGGTGGAATTACTCTCAGAATGAGCACCTGTATTTATTGACTCTCTGTTAATAACATTGGCAATTTTTTAACTTCCACAGTTTGAAACACTGGCACCTGCTAGAGTTAGGAAGGAGGTTACTTGAGAGTGATTAAGCTCTTAAAACAGTAAGTGGGGAAGGTCCTGAAACAGTAGAGGCTTGCACTACTCTCAGTAGACAGATGAAGGCAATAGAGAGAAAGGTTTTCTCTTTTCTCTCTATAGAGAAAAAATTTCTACTTTCCAAACAACTTTTAACCTCAATGCCCAACCCCATGTACTTTTCTGTATCTCCTACTCATTTCATCAGTCAGGAGTCAGTTTCCTGTCACTAAGTTTTCCTTCATCACCTATTTTCCACTCCAGACTTCCTGCTTTATTAACTGATAACTGCGAAATGGAAGGAGGTTTTGCCTTCTATCCCAAATGGATGCTCATAGATTCCTTTGTGTCTTACGTTGTATCTTCATTAAAGTATACCTAATTTCTATTATATGTGAATCACTGTAACAGGTAAAGATATAGTGTGGAACAAGCAGACACAATCTCCTCCTTCATGGGGTTAACAGTCCTGCCGATAGGGACTGGAGAAAAAGTCCAGCCCTTCTGTCACTCAAGGGCTCACTGCAAGCAACAGGTTCTAAAATTGATTGAGCAATACCAAAACATTATAATCTCTTATAGAATCAATTGAAAGCTTAAGTAACATGTTCATTAATGGACAGAATCTCAAGGGGTAGCAGGGCTGTGGAAACAATGGTCTACTATAGAACAATCTGGCTAATGAACGTCTTGCTCTCTGGGACATCTGGTTCCACTGAAGCCTCTTTTTCAAGGCTGTCACCCCACATGATTTCTCATCTCTTCCTGTACCTTTGTTTTATACCATAATTAGTTAAAATCTTAAACAAGAGTATTAAATGGTCTGTGCCTGCATTGTAGCTGCTAACAGCAAGGAAGGGGAGATCTGAGCACTTTATCACTGTAGTGGCAGCAAATGTCTTTCTTTCAACCACAAAATCATGTTATTCCCCTTCAAGCACTATGTTCTTTTGTAACTGTGATGGGCCATGTGACTGTGATAAGAAATTTTAAATATTATATAAAGTACAACAAGAAGCCACTGAAATGCTTTAAGGTAGAAATAACATGAGCCAGTTTAGCAATAAAAATGAAATATTGATAACAGGAAGAAAGTCTAGAATAATATCCCTTCCTCAAAAAGTTTGTAAATTGTCTTTTATTATTAACATTTCAATGATGCTTTTAAAATAGAAATGATGCTTGTATATCACATCAATTTAGGATAAGTAATATTAGATGTTATAGCCAACCCAGTCTCAATTAAATAAAACTTTTTTCTCATTCATATAAAGACAATATAATTGTTATTGGTTAGGACCTGGTTTTCACCATGTTCCTTCTAATACCAAGTTCTTTCTATCTGGTGGGAACATCATTCCTTTTAGTCTTAGAAATCTTACTTGTATGGTTTAGAGAAGGAGACAGAGTAGAGAGTCAGGTGAAAATTTTTATGACTATGTCCTAAAGCTTCTTTATTTGGGGACACTCCCGGCAATGCTCAGGGGCTACTCCTGCCTCCTTGCTCAAGAGTGTTCTCAAAATTCTTTGAGGCCTATGAGGTGCTGGTGAGAGAAACTTGCTCCTTTCAAAATAATATAAGCTATAGTATTTGAGCTACATCTCTGACTCTTATACATAATTTTATAACTTTCCCTTATCTTTTCTTGGCTAGAACTAAGTTAGATGGACATCAATTGCAAAGGAGTCTGGGAAATATCTGTGTATCCAGGGAGCAGGGAGTCAGCTTTTAATGAATAGCTATCACATAAATAGCTTTAAAAATTATAGCACAGAATACATTCAACAACAGTAATAACAAATAAATATTTCTACTGCTATGTCCCTTCTAGGCTTCCCCAAATCAACCACCCAAAGTTCTTTTTCTACCGTACATGATGGCAAATATTATCCTGCAAGCAACTGTACTTGAATAGACACTGTGGAGCAGAAATAACTTGCAAAGGAACTCGTAAACTTGTTTATAACAGCTGAAGTAATTCTGGGTGAAGGATCTAGAGACCAGTGGGCTATATCATCAGACACTTTTGGAAGAAGCATATCCAAAAAGTTCTAAATATACCTATAACCTAAAGAATGGGGCATTTTGTCTCAATACTATTCACATACTGAGCTAGATTCATTTCTCTCCTAGCAACTCTCTGACCATATTTTACTAACTGAAAAAGACTTCCTCCTCTAATTGTGGATGCAAAGCATTTCAACATTGCTTTGGTACCCTGGAAAGCAAGTCACCTTAATTTACAAACACCTCCAGAGAAGTTGAACCTGGATGATTTGAAGAAAGGTGTGCTGTGTTACTGCAAACCTCAAACAGCACGTTGGATGCCATTACTGAGCTTTAGGCAAGACTTTCTTTTGGCTTGAATTAGAGAGAATTGTGAAGATGTGGACAAATAACATTGATACGGTCATCGAATACTTTGATATGAAAGACTGTTAGGTGTGCTACTCCACCATCTTACATGATGATTAAGTCAGCCCATCCTGGTCTTCTCTATCACTTCCTCAATCCTCCATGTCTTTACCCTGTCACATCTATTGATCAGAAACATCAACACAGTTGAACAAAAGCTGGGAGTTTGAAGATAGAGCCCAATCCATTTTTTTTTTCTGAAGTGAGGACCCTGGTGGATAAAGATTGACTCTACATCTTTGGTTCAGCTGTTTGTGTAGAGACAGAGACATTAAAGAATTAAGAATAAGACAAGTATATTGATCTCCCTCACCAATCTCTTCCAACCTATGCCTCTTAATCACAGAACAAATTGGAGTCCTGGCAAATGACTTTAATGAGCATCCATTCTATCTCTCAGCCTGCATGATTGGAGGGAAAGCTCTCTTCCTGCTTCCCTAACTGCTTCCTTTTGTGTATGTGATTCACTCTTTCCTCTCACATCTATATTTCATTTTATATATACAAGCATATATCTTTTCACCTTTTTATCTGTGTTCTTCTGTAGCACGGGAGGGTTGTTATTGTAGATCATCATGAGACACCTGAATATTTTGCAAGAAAATGAGCCTCTAGGATCTCAGCAACTGAGGAACTAATTTTGTGCAGAAAGAGAGAGAGAAAGAGAGACAGAATGGGAGAGAGTAAGAATAAGAGAGAGAGAAGAAAAACAGTAACTGTAATATAGTTTTAGACATTATTAGGATGCCGTAACTAGTTCCCATCTGAATGAATTCAGTAAATTTGTATTATAAGTTCCTACTTAAAAATGTAGCCAAATCAGAGCTGTTCTTTAAATTAAAAACAAAATCCATCAGCTTTTGCAGCCTTGAGTGTGTGCGTGTATTTGCAACTCTGTTCAAGTGAAACAAACTCTTATCCCAAGAGGGTAGGCAGGCAGGAGAGCTCTTTAGTATATAGGCATAAATTTCTTCCTCCTTCCAAATGATATTTTATAAAATTGTAAAAGAAATTGACACCCTAAAGTGCCTGGTAATGTCATGCCATAAACTTCATACTGTAAACTAGAGAGCAGGGCTAGATGGTGTTCTGAGTAGCAGGCTACACATCCAGATCTAGATCCTTATTCCTTGGCCTGCTTCTGGTTTTGTGTCACCCATGGAAATCAGTACTTTTGTCAAGGCTTGGATTGCCTGTCTCCAAAGTGTGGATATGCACTTTTACCCTCGCTTTCTCCATTTCTAGCTGTACCTGGCATTGTTTGTATTCAGAAACTAGATGAGCCAATATTTATAAAACACTTTAAGGCTTGAAGTAAAATTATGTAAGCCTAAATAGTTATCAACTACATGACATCCTTCTTGTTACAATGTACATACTACTACATGTTTGTATATTGCATATAGGGCTTCAAGCACCATCATTAGTACTTGACATTAGTATTTCATAACAACTCGGAAGTCAGTAATAATGTTGCTAAGATTTCCTTTATACTTTATTATTTATTGGGAAGCAGGTATTTGTTGGAAACTGTAATTAAAAGAATTTTAAGTCATATATTTCAGGGAACTCATAATTTGATATCCGGTTTTAAGGAATAATTTTGTATTATAAGAAGTGTCCATAATAGAATAGTTTCAAGAAATGTTTGAATCTATCTTCTTTAATATTTTCATTTAGAAAATGAATAAACAAAGGCCAAATAGGGCCGGAGCGATAGCCCAGTGGGTAGGGCGTTTGCGTTGCACGGCCGGTCTGTGCAGGCCCGGGTTCGATCCCTGGTATTCCATATGGTCCCCTGAGCACCACCAGGAGTAATTCCTGAGTGCAGAGCCAGGAGTACCCCTGAGCATCGCCAAGTGTGACCCAAAAAGCAAAAATAAATAAATAATAATTTTAAAAGGTCCAAAACAGATCTATGACTGTGCCAAAGCTGTACGTTATGATGTCAAAATTTGAATCTCTTTCCCTGGATTTTCTCTTCACTCTTCTTTCTATTGTCCTGCACTGTGTATTAAAGAAAGGTTATGGAGGAATGAGTAAGAACGGCTTTGAGTTAGGGATGGAGAAACTTTCCCCTAAATTCATGCCTGAAAGTGATTGTGGTTGATTCCTATTCATGGATGGGGAGAATCAACATTGTCAAAATGGTAATACTCCCTAGAGCTCTGTACAGATTCAATGCAGTCCCTATGAGGATACCGATGACATTCTTCAAAGAAATTGACCAAACGCCTCCTGAAATTTGTATGGAACAATAAACCCCCAAGGATAGCTAAAGCAATCCTCAGGAAAAAGAAGATGGGAGGCATCACCTTCCCCAACTTCAAACTGTACTGCAAGGCAGTAGTAATTAAAACAGCATGGTATTGGAATAAAAAACAGACCTGTGGACCTATGGAATAGAATTGAGTATCCTGACACCCAACCTCAAACACATGATCATTTAATCTTTGATAAAGGTGCAATGAGTCCAAAATGGAGTAAGGAAAGCCTCTTCAACAAGTGGTGTTGGGAAAACTGGGCAGCAACATGTAAAAAAATGAATTTGGACCTGTGTCTAACACCATGCACAAAAATCAGATCAAAATGGATTAAAGATCTCAATATCAGACTTGAATCCATAAAAGTACATTGAAGAAAATATAGGAAAAACCCTCCACGACATTGAAGCTAAAGGCATCTTCAAAGGTGAAACATCACTAACAAAGCAACTAGAAGAAAAGATAAACATATGGGACTACATGAAACTAAAAAGCTTCTGCACCTCAAAAGAAACAGTGACTAAGATACAAAAGCAGTCCACAGAATGGGAAAGAATATTCACCCAATACCCATCTGATAAGGGGTTAATATCCAGGATATATCAGGCACTGGTAGAACTTTACAAGAAGAAAACAAACAACCCCATCAAAAAATGGGGGAGAAGAAATGAACAGAAACTTCAGCAGGGAAGAAATTCGAATGGCCAAAAAACATATGAAAAAATGCTCATCATCACTAATCATCAGAGAGATGCAAATCAAAACAACAATGAGATACCACTTTACACCACAGAGACTGGCACATATTCAAAAGAGCAAGAACAACAAGTGCTGGCGTGGATGTGGGGGAAAAGGGGACACTCATCCATTGTTGGTGGGAATGCCGGCTGGTACAGCCTTTCTGGGAAAACAATATGGACATTCCTCCAAAGACTAGAAATTGAACTCCCATTTGACCCAGCCATACCACTCCTGGGAATCTACTCTGGGAAACCAAAAAATACGCCAGCGGAAACACCATCCCTACTTTTATGTTCATAGCAGCATTATTCACAATAGCCAGAATCTGGAAGCAACCAGAGTGCCCGAAAATCGATGACTGGATAAAGAAGCTTTGGTACATCTACACAATGGAATACTATGCAGCTGTTAGGAAAAATGAAGTTATAAAATTTGCCTATAAATGGATGGACATGGAGAAGATTATGTTGAGCGAAATTAGCCAGAAGGAGAGAGACAGATACAGAATGACTGCATTTATTTGCATGGCATAAATATATATGTACATATTATGATACCAATATCCAAGGTCAAGTGAAGCATATATCAGGAGGTCTTGTCAAAGGTGGAAATTATCACAAACGTGTGGGAGTCAAGAGTTTAGGTAAGACAGAAAATGGAACAGGGTGCTAATAATGGTCGAGGGTACTAATGCCAACCTAGAACTGAGCATTAAATAGAGGCAAAGGATTCACATGACAACCTTTTAATGTATGTTCTGTAATCCATAGTCTGGAAGGGGAAGGAAAAGAGAAAGAGAGAGAAAGGCAAAGAAATAAAGAACCTGCCATGGAGCAGGGGCTGGGGGAAGGGGAGGGAACCGGGGATGTTGGTTGGTGGGAGATGGGCACTGGTGGAGGGACGGGTGCTGAAACACTGTATGACCAAAACCCAAACATGAACTTTTTAATTGTATATCTTTTTATTTGTATGGAGATGGGCACTGGTGGAGGGACGGGTGCTGAAACACTGTATGACCAGGGCCCAAACATGAACTTTTTAATTGTATATCTTTTTATTTGTATATCTCACGGTGGTATAATAAAATACTTAAAAAAGAGTG
>JAJIBD010021552.1:0-74318 GCA_021461705.1 Cryptotis parvus
ATTAGAAAAAAAGACCAACAAAAGGAGCCCAACCAGAGCAAAAAAAAGGAAATAATAAAACTTAGAGAGGAAATCAATGAGTTGGAAACCAAAAAAACAATCCAAAAGATTAATGAAACCAAGAGCTGATTTTTTGAAAAGTTAAACAAGATTGACAAACCATTGGCAAGACTTGTAAGGACAGGGAAAGAGAGAACCCAAATAAACAGAATCAGAAATAAAAGGGTGACATCACAACAGAAACCACAGAAATCCAAAAGATCATCAGAGATTATTTTGAGAGCCTGTATGCCGTGAAACATGAGAATCTAGAAGAAATGGATCAATTCCTGAAGTCCTATAACCTCCCATGGCTGAAAAAGAAGACCTCCAATACCTGAATAAGCCTATCACCATTGAGGAAATAGAAACAGTAATTAAAAGTCTGCCCAAACACAAAGCCCAGGTCCAGACAGATTCACTAGTGAACTCTACCAAACCTTTAAGGAGGACCTACTGCCAGTCCTTTTCAAGCTCTTCCAGGAAGCAGAAGAAACAGAAACACTCCCAAACAGCTTCTATGAGGCACATATCACCCTGATACCCAAAGCAGGGAGAGACAACATAAAGAAAAAACTACAGACCAATATCCCTGATGAACACGGATGCTAAGATCTTCAACAAAATACTAGCAAACAGAATCCAAAGACTCATCAAGAAGATTATACATCATGACCAAGTAGGATTCATCCGGGAATGCAAGGATGGTTCAACATTCGCAAGTCAATCAACATAATACACCATATCAATAAAAGAAAAAAAAAAACGATATGATCCTATCAATAGACGCAGAGAAAGCATTTGATAAGATCCAGCACCCGTTCATGATTAAAACCCTCCAGAATATGGGAATTGAAGGGACTTTCCTCAAGATAATTATAGCCATCTACCAAAAGCCCACAGCGAGCATCATTCTCAATGGGGGAAAAGTTGAAAGCCTTCCCCTGAGATCAGGGACAAGACAAAGGTTGCCCACTCTCACCCCCTTTTATTCAATATAGTACTGGGAAGTACTTGCCATAGCAATCAGAGAAGAAAAAAGGACATCAAGGGCATCCAGATAGGCAAGGAAGAAGTCAAGCTATCATTATTTGCAGATGACATGATATTATACCTAGAGAACCCTAAACTCTCTACCCCAAAACTCCTAGAAACAATAGACGCATATAGTAGAGTGGCAGAATCCAAAATCAACACCCAAAAGTCAGTGGCTTTCCTATATACAAATAACGAAAGAGAAGAAAGGGATATTAAGGAAACTATTCCATTCACAATTGTGCCACAGAAAATCAAATACCTAGGAATCAACCTACCCAAGTGTGTAAAGGACCTGTACAAATAAAACTACAAGACACTGCTCCAAGAGATAAAAGAGGACACAAGGAAATGGAAACATTCCCTGCTCATGGATGGGGAGAATCAACATTATCAAAATGGTAATACTCCCTAGAGCTCTGTACAGATTCAATGCAGTCCCTATAAGGATACCCATGACATTCTTCAAAGAAATTGACCAAACGCTCCTGAAATTTGTATGGAACAATAAACCCCCAAGAATAGCTAAAAGCAATCCTCAGGAAAAAAAGATGGGAGGCATCACCTTTCCCAACTTCAAACTGTACTACAAGGCAGTAGTAATTAAAACAGCATGGTATTGGAATAAAAACAGACCTGTGGACCTATGGAATAGAATTGAGTATCCTGACACCCAACCTCAAACCCATGATCATTTAATCTTTGATAAAGGTGCAAGGAGTCTAAAATGGAGTAAGGAAAGCCTCTTCAACAAGTGGTGTTGGGAAAACTGGGCAGCGACATGTAAAAAAATGAATTTGGACATGTGTCTAACGCCATGCACAAAAATCAGATCAAAATGGATTAGAGATCTGAATATCAGACTTGAATCCATAAAGTACATTGAAGAAAATATAGGAAAAACCCTCCATGACATTGAAGCTAAAGGCATATTCAAAGGTGAAACATCACTAACAAAGCAACTAGAAGAAAAGATAAACATATGGGACTACATGAGACTAAAAAGCTTCTGCACCTCCAAAGAAACAGTGACTAAGATACAAAAGCAGTCCACAGAATGGGGAAGAATATTCACCCAATACCCATCTGATAAGGGGTTAATATCCAGGATATATCAGGTACTGGTAGAACTTTACAAGAAAAAACAAAACAACCCCATCAAAAAATGGGGAGAAGAAATGAACAGAAACTTCTGCAAGGGAAGAAATTGATCTGCTGTTTTGTTCGGTTTAGCTATGTAAATTATCGTTACTTTCATTAGAGAGTTTATAGAATAGTTTAAGGGTGAAGAGGGCTGGCAACCAAAGCTATTTGTATAATTCACAACTTTCTCTGCTGTTAAACTTGTTTCAGTCTTACGAACATTGAGAGCTCTGATTCTCTTAAGCTGAGAGAAATCCTTTCCTTAAGGTTCCCTGTGTTCTGAAACAGGCATCTCTCCTTAAATGAAGGAACGTTACCTTCTCTTTGAACCTGAGAGCTTCTACAGCCACTTCCTTCTTGCCCTGTTGAGGCCAGATCTCCCCGATGTCACTGTTCTGAGCTTCGTCTCTAACTGCCAGCTCGGTATCAGGCACTAATCTGCCCTGCTACCATATCAACGCCCCTCCTTTACTCTCACACCTGTTTTTACACGCTCCAGTTTTATATATGGACAGAATGGACAGATAAGCTCTGGATCCACTTACTTTAGAATCTTCCCAAGTTCTTCTTCGACCCATGTGGTTCATAATCTTTGTCCCTAAGTGGAAATATTCAATGATGGATCCTGGTGCTCTGCATGTGAGTTTTTACTAAATAGGCCATTCTTCCTCCAACCACCCCAAGCTTCCCTTCTGCTGCTATTGCTGCAATGTCCAGAGATCACAACTTATAGGACCAGGGATCCCTAATATGAGAGCTCTTGGGATTGTACTTGGCATAAAGGAGTCATGCCAGGGGATGGCATTTGATCCCTAGAGTTACCTTCTTCTTATCTTATCTCTGATCTAAGCTCTGATAAACAACAGTGAGTCTTAAATAATTCAAGCTCAGAACAATTATATATTCAACCAAAGTATATAATTTCTCCACACAGAAATCCTTGCACATAGGAGTCTGTCCAGTATTAGTTTTCCAGGTTATCCATTATCATGCTGAACCTAAGAAATTGCCATTTTATAGATGAAAAATGTTAGCTATACACGTTTCTGAGGGGTCCAACATAAATTTATCACCATGACTTTTATAGTAGAAAAAAAGGTCTTAAAATGAGGTAAAATGTTTACTGGAGGCCTCATAAATCAGCTCTCAGCCGATCCTTTATTCTATCAGCATGTTTGATTTCTTTATTTCCTTCTTTTCTCTTTTTTTTGTTTCTCTTTCTTTTTTAGTTTCTTTCTTTCCCTGATAGCAATGATCAGAGTCTAAAGTTTTGGTCTTTTACTGTTTCTGGCTTATTCTCTACATTCCCCAAAGGGGAATTTACTCTCATCATCTGAAAAATACCCGGAACATAGAAAACACTTGATAAATATTTGTTGTATAAAATAAACTTCGGGGACTGCAAATATCTACCTAAAATGTTGAATTATTAGCATGTTTCCTATTTGGAGTGTTGCTATAAAACATACATTTCCAATTCCCCAATGTACCTTTGAAAAAGATAAATTAATTCATTTCATTAGTGATATTGTATTGCCTGTGGCATGAGTTGTCAGTGTGTGGCTACCATAGACTAATGATTGGATAATGAGAGTTTATTTATCAGAGAACCAATTTTTGCTACTGAGCAGAAGTATAAATAATGGTGTATCAGTATTTACATTATAAATACTGTTTTAGGGTTTGTTAGCTGATCATAAAAATTCTCCCTAGGCTGAAACAGCGAGTGAGTAAACATTCATATACCACGTATAATACATCAAAATAAGGATGTAGGGCCCTTTGTTAGACAAAGAACAAACACTGAATACAAATTTTTGTATACCACAACAGTGAAGCTATAGAGGAACTCATTTTCTTGATGACATTGCATATTTTGAAGAAGGGGAAGTTTTATTAGGATATTTACCATAATAGAAAGTCAAATCTCTCAGCATTAAGGGAAAAGACATGCCCAATCTCATCTGCTTTTATAACTATAGCAAAACATACGGTCTAAAGACAATTGCCAAAAAATGCAACCAACTCCCAATCCTCTGTCATGCCAGCATCCTCAGCATTGTACAATGCCACCTCTTGAGACTCAAAGAGATTGATTTTTATGAACCTTCTGTATGAGTTGTTACTTTGGGGAAATAAAATTTGGTTTCAAAATTCTCCCCAATGTACAAAGCAGTTTGTTTTGTAAAACTGAGGCTGTAGGTTAGTGGACAACATTCAGAGTAAGTCTCCACTCTGCTCTGAGCCCAGAGGTGCCGATTCATGTGCTCTGATGGAAGAGCTGTGGTGAAGAGGTTGTCCAGCACACAGAGGGACTGAAGGCATTCCCCCAAACATCCAGTGTTAGGGATATACAGTGTTTACAGTACCCTGCCACAGGAATCAGTGTGACCTGTCTGGAAACCTATAAGTATTGAGATACCATTCTAAGGACTAACGTAGGATAGGTTAAATTTACAGTAAAATGACAAGCTCTCTGCACGGCAGGTGGTTTGTGCATGCTTTATCGCTTAGACTGTTCTCTTGATGTCCACTTCTTCTTTAGGGTTCTGTTTGCAAATATGTTTTCCATAAAAATGTTCCTTGCCTTACACATACATACACCCTTCTATTCCTCATCCTCAAATCTCTTCATTTCTTCCAAGTGTCTTAGTATGTGTAGGACCATTAGTTCTTTAAATACCGACCTGGGTTTTTTCCAATCTCTTCATTCCAGAATCTTGCAGAATACCTACCACATAGTGATTACTTAAGAAAGAATGCAGGATGCTTGTGAAAAATATATCTCTTGTCTAAAATTGCATATACTCAGAGACTGGAGGACCAGAAGAGCAATGCTCTAAGAGCTATTCATTGCATTCTTGCAAGATCAACTGCTCAGGTAGGAACAGGCACAGCCAGCTGTTAGAACGAGCATTATGAACCCCTATTCCAAACATACATCCTGGTGCTCAAGCCCCTACTCCGAGTGTTATATATCCTGGTAATCAAGTTCACTCCAAGCATTATACATTGTGGTGCTCAAGTCCCTACTCCAAGCCGTTATACATCCTGGTGTTCAAGTCCCTACTCCAAGCCGTTATACATCCTGGTGTTCAAGCTCCTACTCCAAGTGTTATAATTCCTGGTGCTCAAGTCCCTGCTCCAAGTAGTATACACCCTGGTGCTCACGTCCCTCCTCCAAGCATTATACATCCTGGTGCTCGCCGCTACTCCAAGAGTTATACATCATGGTGCTCAAGTCCCTACTCCAAGTTTTATACATCCTGGTGCTCAAGTCCTTATTCCAAGCGTTATACATCCTGGTGCTCAAGCCCCTACTCCAAGCGTTATATATTCTGGTACTCAAGTTCCTACTCCAAGCTTTATACATCCTGGTACTCAGGTTCCTACTCTAAACTTTATATTTCCTTGTGCTCATGTCCCTACCCCAATCCCACAGCAAATGCATTCTATGGAATAGACAATCTCTTCAGACATTGCTTAAGTTTTATTGTGTGATTTGAATGTGTGAATCCTTGATTGGCTGGAGTTTTGGAACCAGGTTTCCCACCCTGTTTTGCTCTTTTGTGGTCGGAAAACTTTCCTGAGGTGTGTGCTTTCTAGCCTGGAGGCAGTTTCTACTTTTACCCCTTTTTCTTATATCCTCTTTGTTCGAACACTGTTCATGAGACATTTTGTAGGCATACTGTCAGTCACTTTCCATTTAGTAATAAATGCTGTGTCCTGAAAAAGTGGACCACCCCTGTCTTGATTTGCTAACATGTTTCTGTTTTTGAAGTTATTTTTATTTTTTTCTCCTCTTCTGTTTTTGGAGAAAAAAAAAAGCAATAGACTCAGACTGAGATGCTCTTTGTCACTGCCTCCCTTTGTTTCTGACTTTACTGCCATACTCTGGCTCAATCTATTTCTTCCTATCTCCCATGCATTATTCAATGGTGCCAGCTAGAGCCAGAGTGATAGTATAGCACGAAGGGCATTTGCCTTTCACTTGGCCAACCCAGGTTCAATCCCCGCATCCTATATGTTCCCTGAGCACTATCAGGAGTAATTACTTAAAGCAGAGCCAGAAGTAGCCCCTAAGCATTACTGAATGTGACCCAAAGAAGCAAAAAAAAATAAAATAAAATCAATGACACCATCCTCTGGAATAAGCTCTCCTATAAGGTTCATCACCAAGGCAAGTTCCTTCATTAAAGACTGGTGTCTAGCCAATGAATATTTATTGAGCATTTGTCACTTGCTAGACACAGTGTTAGAAACTTAGCACAGTCATGAAGATCAGTTTTATTTCTGCATCCCTTGAAATAAATGCCTGGGGGGAGACACTGGTCATGACCATGAACGAGGTAAGCAAATTGTCCGAATTTAGTTTCCCCTCTTTCATAGAAATCATTCTCCTTTCAGCGAAATTCCCACTTAAACAATAGCAAGAAATAATTGCATTCAGGAGAAAGCATAACTTGTGCAATTGCTAGTTTTCATTTGGGTTGGTTTTGTTTTCCCTTTGGTGCCAGGGATTGAACCCAGGGCCTCAGCCACCAGAAATTTGTGTTTGGTCATGAAGCTGCATCCCTGGCTGGAAAGTATCATGAGATACAGTTGTCCAGGCATGTCCTAAATGAGTCGAAGTATGGCAGTGCAAAAGCCAGGACATCACATCCAAGTTTCTCTGTCATTAATCTTCACTCTTCACAATGGTCCCAGTAGATTAGAATTGTTCATAGCAATCCTAGGTATTAATCATCATTGGATCTATGTGTTTATTGTGGTCATAAGTATCCCATGTAGGGAACTAAGTTATTCCAATCAGAACTCTTTGAGTTTTCCTGTGTCTTCTGCTCTTCTTCCATTGGTCTTCATCCTTTGGCCTTGGGGCTCTATTACACACATCCTTCCTACGTCCTCATATCCATTACACTATATTCTTTCTTGAACTATTTTCTATTGGAAGATAGACTCTGAAAGGAATGTCATTATCGCTGAGGTCTGAAAGGAATGTCATTATCACTGAAAAGGATGGATATTAGCAGTGAATAACAGCAACCTCTGGTCTTGTCTGTCCATATTCTGCCAAATTGGCACTAACGCTCATTCATAGCTTCAGATACTCCAAATGCCTTTTTCACACATCATCTCATTTAATTCTCACACCTGCCATATGAGTTCGTTATTTCTAGCTATTATTTACAGATAAGATAATAAGGTTCAGTAGAAGTCAAGTGACTGGCCAAAAACCACAGAACAAGGAGATAAAACAGCTATCAGAAGGAAGCTCTTTGCTTCATATTTTATGACCTTCATCATCTTCTAAATGCATGATGGTGCTTCTTATAGGTTGAATGCTTCTCCCCACAAGAAAAAGATGATTTTGTTCTTTATTTACGCCTTCCATGTACCTCCTACCCATCCTAAGTGAAATTTCATATACCTATTTTGTTTTATTGTGATGCATTTGCTCCTTGGTTGAGTTTGGCTAGCAGTTACTCTATTTTCCTTAGAAATCCAGAGAGCTAAAGGTGTTTTACCTTACAAGGACCCAAAGGGAAATAAAGAATGACAACAAATGCAAACAAAAAAGACAACAGAAAGCGAAACAGCATCACTTCTCAGAAGAATGCAGTGACATTTCAGCTCCAGTGACACTGACGTGGCCCTATGCTGCCAGCAGCCCCAGCCCAGCTTGCTCCTTCAGAGACCACAGCAAGGCCATCTTGTTCCTGCCCGCTCTGCAACAGGCACCAGGGCAGGATATTTAACCTGACAAGGCTCTTTCTTGCTGGATCAGCGAGGAAGCAAGTTTGTCAGTTTGAATCAGGAGCCCGCACTTGGCAGAACTATCTGAATGTTAGCGCCAAAGCAGTTTTTCCTATGCTGGTGGGTTCTTGTACAAAACTCGAAGATTGAACGTTAGTGTACTGTACAGAAAAGGTAGGTGGTTCCAGATCCCTCCCCAGATGTACAGGCCTCTCTTTTGACAGTAAATGAAGTCACCAGTCCTGTCCCTGACGCTGCTCTAGTCCCATGAATGACTTTCCGTCATGTCCCACTAAGTCTACTAGTACGCCTCCAGTGAATGATGTCCCTGTGCCACTCTTTCTGTCATTTGTATGTTTTCCCAGTCTCCAGTCATGGCCACATGTGTGTGGGTGAGATCCTTGCTCTCTGTACCTATCTCTGTGCCTCCCAACTCCATCCCAGCAGTTCCAGTCGTCCTGTCTCAGCCTTCCTAGACTCCAGCCACAATCCTGTGAACCTAGATGAAACTCCTGTGTTCAGTACCTGGTAGTGACCTGGGCATCTAAGCCTTGACAGTCCCTGAGCTTTCCTGGGCATCTGAGCCCTGCCTGTCCCTGTCCCTGCCTGGTCCTGCATGACCCACTTCTACTGGGCCCTTTGTCGGTACACCAGCTTACTCATCTGGGGAAAGAATACAGAGAGAATGTGGAGAAAGAAAGAGAAGATAAAGACAGAGAAGAGAGAGGAAAAGGAGATAGGACAGAGGCAGAAAAAGAAGGGGGAGAGAGGTGAGAGGGGGGAAAAGGTGATTGTGAATGTCACCAGAGCTGACCCTGGGTCTTTGCAGTTTTGCACTGCCTAAGGCTCTTGTGAAAATCACAATAGGAGGTTGGGGGGCAGGTATGGAAAAGGCAGTTTGATTTTAATAACTCTTGGGATACCATAATAATTTCTGCTATGATATTTATTCCAGCTAGTTTGGGCATTTTTCATACCTCCCCATCCCGAAGCGGGACAAGTAGAAATATGCCAGAAGGAAACCATCCTGGCTAAGTCGGAACCAAATCAGCTCTGTAAGATAAAAGGAGGGTTCATGCTGATCTGCCTTATGCAGATGAGAATGACCCTTTCGCAAAACAGAGAGCAGAGATCACTAAAATTACCCTGGAGCAGAGAAATCCCAACCTTGTGGGTATTTGGACATAACCATCTAGTTGCACAAAGTTCACGGTCTAAACTAGAATGCTATTTCCCCATGAATTGCATCCTGAGATGCTTTTGTTCTTAGATATGGTTCCCTGCACCAACCCCCCCATAGTATTTTACTAAAGAGCCCCCTGGGGTAGAAAGGACAGTGGCCTGGAAAATTAACATTTGATTAGACCTGGGCCAGGTGTGGTTACCTAGGTCCTGTGAGTGATGGTTTTTGTCTTTGCAAAGACCTTGCCTTCAGGGGCAAGCCTCGGGGTTTTTAGAGCCTTTGGAGAGAGGAAAAACTTGGGTTTTGGAGAAGGGTCCATTGGTGAAAGATCTCAGCCTGAGCACGTGGTCAGAGAAATCTGATCATCAGCCATAAGTCTGAGAGATTCCATTGCCTGGGTAGTAGTAGCAGAGTTTGTTTATTATTGGTAATAAGTAAAAGCCTTTTGGAATTGTGCTGAGTGCATCCGTCTGTAGCCAGCCCTTGAAGTAAAAAGGAACTTGTTCCCAGATACTGTCGGGAAACCAACCAATCCCCGGCAAAAATGGAGAGAGGAGGAAAGAGGGAGAAAAGGAGAGGACTGTCAACTTCCTTTATCTGTTGCCAAATCCCCTGTCCTCCCTCCCCCACACACACACACACCAAGCCGTCCTAGTCTACATTCTAATGGGCTGCCTGTTCCATAGCCAAAGATTTAAAGGAACCTGGCATTCTATACCTCAGTTCCTGCTGTGTCAGAAAGGGGGCGCCATGGTGGAAGTGCCTTGGGTGGCCTCCTTACCCCTCCCCTGGTCTCTTCCAGTGTCCCAGGGACCCAACTGGCTTCCAGAGATCTGTTCACAGAGAATTTCTCTGCTTTGCAGCCAGTCCACGTGCTCCTGCGACTAACTCTCCAAGCTCCCCAGCTTCTCAAATGTTACCTTAGAGTTCATCTCAACCCAATAAGGGTTTTCTGAGCTGCAGCTGAGAATATCCGATTGAGCAATTTCTAAGGTTTTAATGTTTTAAAACATTTCTAAGGATGAAAATGTCTTTTTTGGAGTCCACATCAAAAGGCTTTTTTAGAAGTCATCAAAGAAAACTGAAAACCTAGTAGAGGCTGCCCTAAAAATAGCTTGTCTTTATTTTATGTTTTTAAACTGCACTTTAAAAAGATTGACAAATGCCGTTAATGAAAAGATGCAATCTGGAGCTTCTGTTTATGCAATCAAGAAAACAAAAGTGTTGATAATTTCTTGCCTTTACCCCCTTAAAGTTCACATGCCTTGTTTTTGTTTAAAGTTGAAATAAGAACAAACTTCTGGGGTTAAGGATCCTAACACATGTCTGAGAAGCAGGTAACTTGGCCCCATCTATGCTTTCAAGGCAGTGAGAAGGGGATTTCTTATTATTACGGGAATAGGGAATTTTAGCTACTTTTGATTTTTAATCACGACCTAGCTAACATTTTTAATACATGTAAATATTTCTTTATAACATTTTTGTAGCAACACAACTCAGCATACTATTTATGATTTAAATATAGACTTTTGTAATGCTAACTACATAGTTAATTGCTAGATACATGAACAGACCAGGTAAATAAGAGAGAGAAAGGTAAGGGTTAATAATGTTACTGTCAGTCTAAATAGCTGTTCTTTCAATTGTGCTTTCAATGTGTCTTTTTCAAATATTTTAGCTGCTTTTGAAACTCAGATTTTTGGGGGGTTTGTAATGAACCTCAAGTTTTGTCTGGTTATTGCGCAATAAAATTTACCATTCCTTACATACTTATTAATTTTTTATTCATATGTTTATTTTACCAAGGGAAATAATTTTACCAAGAGAGTTATTTTACCAAGTTATTCTACCAAGAGAGAACTGGGGGTTTTACATGGTTTTGTTTTATTTTATTCTATTTATTTATTTATTTATTTATTTATTTATTTATTTATTTATTTTTGCTTTTTGGGTCACACCCAGCAACGCTCAGGGGTTTCTCCTGGCTCTGCACTCAGGAATTACTCCTGGCGGTGCTCAGGGCACCATATGGGATGCTGGGGATCGAACCCGGGCCGGCATGGGCCGGCAACATGCAAGGCAAATGCCCTACCTACTGGGCTATCACTCTGGCCCCTTGTTTTATTTTATTTTATTTTGCTGGGGGTTCTCCCAAACATTCTCAGGTGTCTCTCCTGACAATTCTTAGCCAGAGATAATTTTTAATGTGGGATCCCAGGAAGTGTAATGCTTGAGCACTGTAGTACAAGGATTACTTGGATGACCTGAGCGGGTACCAGTATATACCCAGATATGCTCAGGAGACCAAGCAGTGATAGAGATGGAACAGGGTTAGCTGGAAGTAAGTTGGAATCTTAATCTCTTAATTTAGGTTTGTTGTTTTGTGGTGTTGGGATCAAGTGCAGAGCTAACCTCGTTCATGCAACGCACATCCCAGGCCAACATGTTCATCTAAATTTTGAGTCCTCAGAAGTTTTATCTTTGTTTCTTTTTGTTTTGGGGCCACACTGGCACTACTCAGGTTTACTCCTCGCTCTGTGCAGAGTCACTCTTGGTGAACTAGGGGGACCGTATGGGAGTCAGGGATCAGAGCCAGGTCTGTCAGGTGCAAGGAAACTGTCCTACCCTCTCTACTACCATGTTGTGCCAAGAATTGGTAAATGGCACAAACTTTGTTACGTTGTTCTTTGGAGCTATTGGTGATTTTCACTTCCTAGTTTCCCTTTAGTTAGTTACACCCTACTGTTCCCTTTAGCAGTAAGTGGCAGGGGCAATGTGCTCTTCTTATCATTCTATAACTACGGTTTGGGCATAGCTTTTCCTACTGGGGTAACTTTATGAATAACCCTAATGCTATTTGATTTGCATTATAAATAATTCTAATTTAACAGTGCTATTTTTGTATTGTGTAATAAACCAAATTGTGCCTCAATAACTCTGTGATTCTTGCTCTGCCTGTCTCTCTCTCCCTCTCTCATTAAAGTAATTAGTTAAGTTGTAGCTCAAAATGTTATTCAGTCATAAAACTATGAAATATTACCATTTGTGAGTCCCTGAATAAACCTTTAAGTATTAATGCTAGATAAAATGCCATTAAGAAAAAGACTTACCATATTCTCACTTAGATACAGAATTTTACTCAGAGAACAGAAAGTGGCTGTCAAATGGGAAGAGTTAGGGGTTCAGTGAAATGGATTAGGAGGGTCCAGATAGGACCAAAGCCTAGATAAGTCAGTTTTGGTTAGTGACAATGATAAGAGTTATTATGGGGACAGCATCACAATGTACACAAATATTGAACTACTGTGTTGAACACCTGAATATAAAACTACTTTATGTCATTTATTACTCTCTAAATTTTTAGAAGTTTCAGTCCTAAGAGAGTATTCCTGCTGAACAAAGATAGGAAGTTGTTGCTAAGTTAGAATTGGGACCAGGAAGATAGAACAAGTCTTAAAATGCTTGCCCTAGACTCCCTCAATCCTGATTGGTCCCTGAGCACATAGCCAGGAGTAAGCCCTGAGGATTCCCAGAGCCTCTCTATAAAAGAAAACAAAGCTGGGCTAGTTAGAGTTGAGTTGGTATTGATGCCCAGTGGGTAGGGAAGAATCCATATTAACTCTGATGAGCAAAGTTGGCTTGAAGCTTGTGTTGTTTTGGATTTTATTTTCTGAGGATTTGATTACTCTTCCTGTTTCTGTTTCACTTTCTCAGCTTTGGGAGAAGATTGAGAAAAGTACAAAAGTAGCAAATCCCTTCTTCCCTCGCTCTTCAATATCATTTGATACCACTGGACATATGTTTTGTCAAGGGCTCTTAAAGATTCTCTCCATTACCAAAGAATAAAAGCAAAGCTGGGTACAGGTAGAGAAGTCACAACCAAGAAAATGTCACTTCTCACTCATCTGTTAGATGCTCAAGTGCAAGTGTATCATGTATGTGAAACACGTTGCTGTATATTCTTATAAAAATGTGGAAAAATGTGAAAGTGGCTCAGAGATGCTCAGATGAACAGTAAGTAGTGGAAATGCAAAAGAACATTTTAAAATTGGCTATAAAATCACCTGTATAAAGTTGGACTTTGAACTCACTGGGCATATTAACATGTGTTATGAGTTAGCAGTCTGGTGATTTTCGAATTATGCCACTGTACATAATAGAGCGTTGTTTGATAGGCCTCGCTAAGTGGCCTGGCACAAAACCAGAGCTGTCATCTAGAGGAGAGGAAGGCGATTCCAATTTCATCCAAATAAGCTCATATGAAAACTAGGAAAAACAAATGTAACACAGCTGCAGTCGGCCGGCCAAGTGAAAAATGCTGCAAATATTTCATGCCTGTAACATAGTATTGCCTACTAATGGGAGACTCTTAAGTGCAGACGAGGGCCAGATTGCCTTTGATATAAGTTGGTAATAAAAATGCTATGGGGTCAATATTTATGATCCTTGAAGGTTATAATAACAGGCTTCCTATGGTATTACTAGAATAGATACTAAAAAGAAAATCTACACAACGTAAACATGCCCCTTAAATAGCTTGTGTGACATGAACACAATGAGTGAAGACATTCAATCAACAATTTATCAGGCCCTGTGACAAATGTTGGGAATAATCGTTTATATGAACACCTGCCTTTTTTCTGAGACTGTCACATTTGCTCTGGATCATGCTCCATTCGTTGCATACAGATAGAAAGCTATGTAAAATTAATAAATGTCATGTTTTAGTCAAAACTGCAGTGTTCCTTATTAAATGGTGAAAGACTATAACTGAGTTATAGCAATATAATAAATAATGAAGCGTTGAGACTGATAAATAAAGACACCTTACTAAGCATACAAAACTATGCTGTTTCTCCCAATGGGCAGGAGAGAGGGTGGATCATATGTCCACTGATACATATGAAACAAACAAAAAAATTAGATTCCTAATTTCACTCCCTTTCACTCTGCAGTGCTTATCAGAAAATGCAAGAATGGCAGAGAAAAATAAACAATCCTGAAGTCTATGATATCACTAGACAAAGAAAAGACGATAATGATATTTTGGATTTGAAGTCAATATCAACGCAGGATAATCTGTGGGAAGGGACAGATAAGTAGTAAAACGTGGAACATAGCCCAGAAATACACAGGTCATCCTGTTCAAAAGTAACAAAAACACTGGAGTTCAGTCATTCCTTTCTGATCCACTTTAGTCGACTAGAGAATTTGGTGACTAAGAACTGGGTATATTTCTAGTGGTACTTTTCACAGGAAGGTCTATTAGAGCTGATATTTTATTGAAGTTCTGGGAGGCCTTGTTTTGTCTTGTTTTGCTTTTTTGGTTGGGTTTGCTGTTGTTATATTGAGCCACATCTGGTGATACTCAGGGCTTTCTACTGTTGCTGCATTCGGAATTACTCCTGGTGATGAATGAAAGACCTATGGGATGCCAGGGATTTAACCCAAGTTGGCCACGAGCAAGGTAAGCACCTTACCTACTACTATACTGCCACCTTGGTCCCCACTTGGGAGGACATTTTTGAGCAGGAGTCATACTGTGGCATCCTAGGAAATGTATAACCTAAGTGACTGAATATTCTAGCCCTCTATTACATGGCTTCTTACTGAGAAAATGTTCTGTAGATTTATAGCAAAAATATCTTTTCACATATCCCATATTTAGGGCTAGACAGTAATTAAATGTGCAGTGGGACATCGTTTTGGATCAGATGTGCAAAACCTGAGATTGTACAGCAGGCAGAATTCTCAGGTGATCTCCAAAAGTTCTGTCCTTTCTTCTGTGTAACCAGCCCAATGCTCACCCCTGTTAGTGGAGTCGGTATTCCTAAGCCCTTGTAGACAAGACTCCATTAATTATGTGGCAAGAGAGAAGTGATTTTATAGATGGGATTATTCTCCTTCACAGTTGAGTTTTATTTAATTCACTTTCCAGGTTGTCTCTGGAAGTCAGAGACAGGTTGTCTTCTGGTAGTCAGAAGAGCCATTTTAAAAAAGATTTAGAGAAAAGTTTCCAATCTTTTTATACCTGTGTATTGGTGAAGATAGGAGACATACTTTATAAGTCTGTTCTATAATTAGTTTATAATTAGTACATATATATGTACATATATTTATAATAGTAATGCCACATGACCAGGGCTTATCATGGTGTGTTTCACTGTATCACTATCACTGTATCACTGTCTTCCCGTTCATCGCCGATTTGTCTCGAGCGGGCACCAGTAACATCTCCATATGTCCTGTCTCATGCAAGTAGAGCCCAAGGGCACCTGCTTGCTCCAGGAACATAAAGAGCCTCAAACCATTCCATCAGGTCATGGGAATGAGGTCTGTAATTGTTACTGGTATCTGGCATATCAAATACGACACGGGTAGCTTGCCAGGCCTCTGCCGTGCGGGTAGCATATTCTTGAAGTCATCTCAAATTCCAGCATTTATTGATGAACCGCGGCCGCGAGAGCCGGGCTGTGATAGGCTGGTCTGCTGGGTGGAGTTCAGACGAGGGGGAAGTCCGGATGTGGAAAATGGAGGTCCCTCATGGAGTGGGGGTTGACTGGCTTGTTGTGAGGCTCTGCTGGGGTGGCGGGCCAGGGCTAGAACCTGTCATCCCTCCTGGGCAACTAATGAGTGGCTGGGCACAGTGAGAGCCAGTAGCAGCTGGAGCGATAGCCGGAGCAATAACCCAGCGGGTAGGGCGTTTGCCTACCCGGCCGGGTAACTGGCCCATGCCGGCCTGGGTTCGATCTCCGGCATCCCATATGGTCCCCCGAGCACTGCCAGGAGTAATTCCTGAGTGCAGAGCCAGGAGTAACCAACACCTGAGCGCCGCCGGGTGTGACCCAAAAAGCAAAATAAAAAAAAAATAATAATAATAATCATGGTGTGTTTAGCAGCAATAATTATTTTGGACCTCCACGATCAGTGATTAAAAACCAATGGGACCAATAAAAAAACATAAAAACAGCAGACTTTCTCCTACTTATCTTGAAGAGTCAAGTTTCCAAGGCGTAGAGAGGGCCAGGTGGAGGGAATGCCACCATCCCCTCAAGGGAGAAGGGTAGTGAATTCTGCTATCAGTCGATGATTAGGAAGAACATCCCAAGATAGCATGAAATTGTCCCTGCAGTCCATATCTTGATGGAAATTACTGTGTTGATGATGCAAATGACCTGACTGTACCATGATCACACTCCACACACACGGAAACTGAGAGCTAAGTCTTGGTAAGTGGATGTACTTTTAATTTCCTCAGTTTGGGTGCAAATTAGTTTATTAAAAGATTGCAGGGGGCCGGAGGGATAGCCCAGAGGGTAGGGCATTTGCCTTGCACCGAGGCCGGCCTGTGCCCGCCTGGGTTCGATCCCCGGCATCCCATATGGTCCCCCAGCACCGCCAGGAGTAATTCCTGAGTGCAGAGCCAGGAGAAACCCCTGAGCATTGCCGGATGTGACCCAAAAAAGCAAATAAATAAATAAATAAATAAATAAATAAATGAACAAACAAACAAACAAATAATAAAAAGATTATGGTACAGCCAGTTGAGCATTCTTTTGCCAGCGCTTGGCATTTCTTATTCCCAGGAAAGTCTGTTGGTAAATTGAAGTCTATATTCCATAACTCTGTGTTCTAAGGAAAGAGAATTGGAAAATTTCCTTCTAGTATCAGTTTAGTAACTTCCTCCTGGTTCCTTAGACTATATATAAACACTTCTGGATTCTCTTAACTTTATACATAATCTTTTAACCTCCACTTTCACTTAACAGTACTCTAATATATATTTTTAGTTCTTGTGATGTTTCTTTCTGAACACACATCCCTTGTTCACAGGTCCTGTGCTGGGTTTAATGGATTCAGATCCTATTAGGAACTTGTATTGAACAGAAGCATTGGTCCCTGACCTGCGACTAAATTTGTTTGTTATATTTTAAAATACCAGCTTGGCATTGTGAACTCAAATTCTATTTGAATTCAAAATGGATTCCCAACTCTTCTTGGTCTTGAAACTATGGTAATATTTCTCTCTTAACTCCAAAGCAGATTATTTCAGAACCCATTCACCTAGGCATAATTTTTATTTATTTTTACTTTTCTTTAATTGTTGTGTTAAAAAAAACCACAAAACCTAAGTCTTGCCTTCAGAACCCGGAGTGCCAAGTGTATCCACGTGGTTGAATAACCAATCTCCAGAACCTTTCATCTCACAAAACTGAAATTCTATACCATCAAACAGCTCCCAGTTTCCCCTCAGCCGAGGTTCTAAAACTAGTGATTTAGATTTCAAAGTGTGGTTTCTGGACCGGCAGCATTAGCATTAACATTCTTGAGCCCTAACACAGACACACTGAATTTGAAACTTTGGGGGTGGACTTGGGGAATCTGTTTTATTGAGGCCCGAGATGATCTTGATACATGCTGACTTCTGTGAGCCACAGCTTGATGGCATCCTGGGACCCCCTAAAGAACATTTTAGAAACTATGAAGACTGGTTCCTACCCCCAGGCAATTCTGATGTCACCGACAGGGCTACAATTTGGTGTTTGGTGATTAAAAAAAAAACTCCCCAGAGATTCCAATCTATAGGTCACCTATAAGATTCCCTGAGCATATCCAATGGGTTCAAGCATTCTGATCTTTCCAGATGTGGTTAAAGCAGCAGTTTCTAAGGCTGCTCACTGGATGCTCTTGGAGGAACTTCACATAGTGGAACAGCCCCAGAAATCAGGATCTAGTCAGTCTTGTTTGTGGCCTGGGGTGGGCTGAGGCTTTGAAAGGCAAAAATCAGGCAATTTTCAAGCACCGGCAACTTTGGCAAACTCTGAATACCTTCTTAGTCCCGGAGATAGATTCTTAGATCTAAGGAACATACACAATTTTTTGTGATTTATGAAGGCGCGTTTTATGTATGTATGTGTGTGAGCCTGAGTATATGTATGAATAAGTCAAGAACAATTCTATTGCCTCTCACCACCCCTAAGTCGAATGAAAACTTAAGAAGAAAGGACTGATTTGTAACCCAAGGTAAGAGAGAGCAGAGCTGCTCAACCTTGACAACACGTTAGAGTCTCAATCTCCTGGGAGCCTTTAACACCTTCACCACCTCCGCTGCACCCAGACCAATTAAGTCCAATTAAGTCAGAACTTCTGGGTGTCACTGAGGTATCAGTGTTATGTAAATTAAATCAGAACATAGCAGAGTAATCAAGAGTTCAGTCTTATTTAAATCTCCTCTGAAGGTTCCCAAGGGCACCTGAGGCTGAGAACTGTAGTCTCTCTTTAGGAGAGAAGATTTCTTCCGGCTTCCTGACAGATCACGGAGCTCACCCTGTCTGGTAGAGTCAGGGGAGGAAGGACGGCAGGACCCATAGGAGTAACCACCCTGGCCCTGATGTGGGCCCTTTCCTGGTGCAGAACTACCCAGGATTCTTACGTGCTCTTAACTGTGAAGTTCACACTGGTGGTTGTTTGTCTCCTGTATCTGTTACTCAACAATTTTTACAAGAATTCATTATTTCCAGGTCAAGTTTCTAACCCAACACAGAATTATTCAACCTAAAATATCATAGAGCTGAGGCTGACAATTCTATTTTTATGGAAAAAATAGAGTTTTCAATGATTTCTGGAGAAATTGAATGAAAGGCAGAAAATTCATTGCAAAGAAATGTTCATTTTTGGAGGAGTTTACAAAGTCTCCGTGACCTCTTGGTAGAACCTAAAGCTCTTAAGACTACAAAGAAATAAAATTCTTCCAAAATAATATTAAACTCAGTCATATCATGCTTTCAAACCTACAAATAACTATTGAACTCTGGTCGGCTGCATGCAAGGCAAATGCCCTTCCACTGTGCTATTGCTCCATCCCCTGTGAGCACACTTCTAGCATAGTCTTAACATACATAATTTTATAATATACATCTGACAGCCCCTGAAAACTATATATCTTGAAGATTAGAACATTTGCTTTGCAGAGCTAGGATCTAGCAGAATTTCGGGCATACTGTAGATCCTCAGATTTTTGGTAAATGAGCAAATAAATGATTTGCCTCATGAGAGGTTCCTTATGCAATACAACTAGGCTAGAAATAGCAAAACAGCTATTTGGGATTAGCATTTATGTAGGCCACTTAGGTCTATCATATCAAAAACAGTTTTGAAGTTCACTCAACCACAAAATCCAAGTTCATATTTAGACTCATTTATCTGTGCTACTTCCTGCCTCTTGTGGTCATTTTCAATCCTCATTTTGAGAGCTGAAGGTCACTGAGCACAAATAAGAAATTGCTTCTATTCCTCATAAAAAGTACTGTAAAAACCTAACAAAAAAGGATTAGCAGGAAGCCAAACAATTTAATGTGCTCTCCCATCCTCCCTGGCCCCGGCTCATTATTATTTTTAAAATCTTTCTGGAAATATATTGATTGTTTAAAAAACAGTTTTACAAAGAATGAAAAAAAAATCTTGACATTTTAACCTTGTGCACATAGTTTTTTCTGTCTCTTCTTGCTCTATCTGCCAAAGCCCTAGTTCTAGACACAGGGAAGGTATTTTTTATTTATTTTTATTTTTTTATTTTTACAATTACAAAGATATACAATTAAAAAGTTCATATTTGGGTTTTGGTCATACAGTGTTCCAGCACCCATCCCGCCACCAGTGCCCATCTCCCACCACCAACGTCCCCGGTTCCCTCCCCCTCCCCAGACCTCCTCCATGGCAGGTTCTTTATTTCTTTCCATTTCTCTCTCTTTCTCTTTTCCTTTCCCTCCAGACTATGGATTACAGAACATACATTAAAGGGTTGTCATGTGTATAAAAATATGGAACGCTTCACGAATTTGCATGTCATCCTTGCGCAGGGGCCATGCTAATAGGGAAGGTATTTTTAATCATTTGTGCTATTCCTTTTGATTAAAGGAAAGGGAAAGAAATGAAGAAAGTGAGTTCTTCCAGAAGGGCTACAGAAAGTATGTCATTAACATTTTTCTACCGCCAAATTTAGTCATCAACTTAATTGCTGAGATTTCATTGTTCTCATGAGGTTTTCACAGTGATTGCTTCATTGACCATACTCTTCAACAAAGAAAATATATATACAGACTTTGAAATTCTCTATTATTGCTGTAACCAAAAAGAGAGCAGCACCTAGTTGAGAAAGCAAATGAGTTTAGTTATACATATGTGTTGTGAGAGATTTGGAGAATTGTCACTGCTTATCTGAGAAAACTCTGCTCCATCAGAACTTGTCAGCTAAAGATCAATGTGCCTTTGGGGGCAGATCACAGGCAACAGCTACTCAACAAACTGCTAATAAAACCTTCTTTCCCTTCATTTATATTTAGCAAAAATAGAAAGATCATTGAAATGCAGACAGCAGAAAAAGAAAAACAAGACTCTAAACTTTCAAGTCTGACTCACTAAGGACTTTTAACGTCTTCCTGGTGCTATATCTCAATTGTGTTTGTACTTTTGCTGTATTTCTGTGACTTCTCTTCCTGTCCTCCCAAGATAATTTTGGATTGAGGAGGAGGAAGGAATGAAGTTTTGTGTTTTGAAGCCAAGAGTGTAGATTCCTGTATATGTGCCTTCATTGCTACTGACTTCATTGCTACTGTACAATTAACATCTACATAGCATTCTATTCTCTGAATTCCCCATAAATCATCACCGGATACAGGTTAATTCTAAGTAAAAGACCCTTCAGTCTTATTGCATCTCATTACACCCACCTCAACTATATTTATGTGTGTGTATAAATATACAGATTTATGTGTGTCTTCCAGAAGCAAAGGTTCATGGTTCTAGAAACCACTAATTGTGTAATGAGATTGATGTCATAGAGAGAAAAATACAAGATGTATTTTTTAAAGTTATATATATATATATACACATATCCATGAGGGGGTGTTCTTACTGGATATAGAAAAGTGGAAGGTGTGAAGATATGTTGGAGAAGCACCAGTGATACACAGGCTGAGAAATACATAAATAAATGATTTGCATCTCTTTCCCACAGGATTGGGTGAACCAATAATGCTAGCCAAGAGACTTACATTTATGACATTTTAGATGAGTGAATTTTTTCAAAAGCAATGCATATGCCCACCAAATTTTTCATTATCTAGTGAAAGCTGAACTTTCCGATCCTTTCTTCCTACCAAGTATGCTTAAGTTTTCAAGTGCAGAAATTGGTACCAATGTCCATCTTTTCCACTTTTCTGATCTCTTGAAAGCGTTTCCCTCCAGTTTTCTATGCATTCTCCATTGAACTCTTAGAAATTTAGCAAGGAAAGAAAGTCATACAAAATCTTTTAGCAAAATTAGTATATTAAGTTATCTCCTCTTCAAGGAACAGTACTAAAACATGACAGTGTTTTATTCCAGTATTCTAGCATGTTATTTTAATCAGCTCACTTTCCAATATTTCTTAATTTAATATTGTTTCAGAGGTGGAAGTGTTCACTCAACTCTGTCATCTAAAACACATTTCTGATACTGAGATGCAACCTTGGAGACTCAGTAGCAGTCCAGAGCATTGTTTGTAGAAAGAAATAGCCTCAGGGAAGGAGGCATCTCCAAAATGTTTTGTTCAGGAAAATAAAATGCTAGCTACCAGATGTATGATTTATACAGCATACTTTTTTTTATTCCAGAATATAAGCTTGATTGAAGACAGCAATCACTTCTATTAGAGTATCAGGGTATTATTAAGAAATATTAGAATGAAATGGAACTCTTGGAAGAGCAAGGGACTAGATTCCTGGTTGAGCTTATGGTGATGATTCCAATCATCACTTTATAGAACTGCCATCGCTACCCCAGAACCCAATATTTTGATTAAAGTCAGGCTGCTTCTATTGCCAAGACTCCGATTGGGTCCCTGACAAGAAAATTGTCACAATAGCTGATAATTTCAGATTCTTTCTATTCCCATTATCCACACCCAGTGCCTTGGACTTTCCTTTTTAGGCTCCTAATGAAAATCTCGTCAAGTGCATCTTCAAGTAGAATATATATTTATCACAAAGGAGAAATACAGATATTAAAAAAAGAAAAACTCCAAAGGATATGTTCCTAGTATGGGGAGCTAGAAAAATGTATGGAATGCTCAGAACGTTGGGAATAGCTCCAAATGACAGATTTCTGCTCTATGATTTCTGTTATGTAAATACTGTCAATATTCTGACATTATCTATGCAGCTGTTTTACCTTTGCTGTATTTCCAACTTGAAATTTGACAGCCAGTCTAAAGTTGAGCTAGCTAAATGGTTGGTCAATGTTAAAATAATTCAATAAATGAACCAGGACTTGGTTATCTCGTGCTAAATTATAAAGTTAGTAGATGCTTTAGACTTCTTGTATATGGTCTCAGATTCAATTTCTATTTGGGAAGCTTAACTTATCAATCAGGGTCATTTGAAGCAAGATTTTAACTCTCCTTTTCTAATGAATGGTTAGGGCAGAAAATCTAAATTCAGTCAACTGAAATTCAAAGGTTATGGTTCACTTAACTTTTGGGCTGTCCTATATACTTTGAAACAGTTTTTTACAGAGACTATATATTGGCGCCACTGAATCAGTGTGATCTCATAAACATGTACTTCATTTTCTCTAGGTAATGACAACTGGGTATTCTCACAAAACACAGCAGCTTCCTGGATAAGAATACTAAAGAACATCATATTATCCAATGTGATAAATCAGTAATTAAGAAATATATTGACAAAATATGCAATATAAAGTTTCTATGCTACATATGTACAAGTAAGCAATGTAATAATAATCTAAGAATGCATGGAGTTTGAGTCTGAAGTAAGTCTTAATTTTACATTTCACAAATGTGCTGTATCTATCAAATATTTATTTAATTAGTTTGCTCTGGCCCTGTGCTCAGGGCTTACTCCTAGTGGGCCTCAGGAAATTATATGGGGGGGCTTGTAATTGAGCTCAGGTCAGCTATGAGCAAGGCAAGTGCAGTTACTGCCGTACTATCTCTCTAGCTCCACATTTCTGTTTTCTAAAGTATAAAAAGCATTATTGTGGAGTTATGAGAACCTAACTCAACTTTACCCCTCTGCTTTCCTTTGGGTCAAATGTGCAGAGTAAACATTTCATACAAATAACAGCTTATACTCAAGGTTTAGTCAAGCACATAATTGCTTAACGAAAACAATTAACTTTAGAACAGCAGTTATCTTGATATTTCCTTTTTCCATGCCCAGGGACACATTTAGGGTGAATCTAAAACACTATGCATGTGTGATTATTTTAGTGTACTTTTCACCGTTTAAGAGTTTCTGTGTATTTGTTTTCTGGAGCTGATCTCGTCTTGATGTTGGCTCAGTCTTATCCAGTTGGAATCATTTCCTTAATGCTGACCTCTCCTCTTTCTGTATTCCTTATGGCTAGATTAAAGTTTTATCTTTGTTTTTTTTTGTGTTGCTTCCACAGTTTCTCTGTGTTGCTCTCCCCTTTCTTACTGTTTCTATTTTTTAGCTTTCTTTGAAATGACTTTTAGGTTTCTTTGCATGCAATGCTCTTTCATAAAGACTTAAATGGTCTGTCACCCAATGGAATGACCATATGTGAAGTCAGTTCTTCACAAATGAGGTCAGACAGAATGGGGACCAGGAAATGCTGGCAACCATAAATATGGAATTCACACAAGTTTCTTTCTTTATGGCTTAGAGACTTCAAAGAAAGAGAGAGAGAGAGAGACAGAGACAGACAGAGAGACAGAGAGTGAGTACATGAATTGGGATAGGAGTTTGAGGTTGAAGAGGACAAATATTCCAATCTGTTTTCAAGATTATTTTCACCCTAGCATGAAATCAGACCTATGAAAATGGACTATTTCTCCTACCTCAAGGATTAAGGCATTCTTCACAGAATAGTGTAGTTGTCTGAACATGACTTGCAATGCAAGTCTTAAATTGTAGTGTGATGGGTGCCAGCTATTGTTATGACTACTAGAAAAAGTTCTCTGTGGAGTATTGAAATCACTCCAGTCCCTGAATATATTGTGACTGCCTCTGCAACTCCATCAAGACCTTGGGGTATCCTAAAGTGCCTTCTGTGTTGAAAAATCTCTGGTGCATGACCCAGTATTTGTTTGAGAAATACCTAAGTTTTGTTTGCCTACTTACCTGTGACTTTGAAAACTTCAAATGGCAGATGAAAGTGACTAGGTTGATGGAAAAATGACAGATGAAAGTGACTAGTTAGATGGAAAAGGGTGCAAGAGAGCTTTTTTTTGTGTATGGGCAAAGACCTACGCAAACCCACAGAGACCTAAAGTTGGATGGGACTGATGACACTTGAGATTAAAAAGAAGGAGACCTCTTGTGAGAGAGAGGGCTTTAGGAGACGGCTCAAATTCCTGATTCTTTCCAGATATGAGAGGAAGAACCATTGAGGGCTTTGAAGACCCAAAGTGACATGATCAAAGATGATTTAAAAAAAAAAACATTCTGGTAGTAGGGTGAAGGAATGATTAAAGAAAAGAACAGTATGGAGCTTGTCGTGAAAGTGCAAGTTGTGAAAGAAATAATGATAGAAGAACTAAAGATATCACTTATATTAACAAATAAAAGCTTTAGAGCTCTGCTCTCCAACTGCCCATCTGCAGACTGGTGTCAGTTGACAGGGGCAGGATGGCAGAAACCAATAATCTACTGCAGTGGTTATAGCAGCTGGTCTGAGGAACTGTATGCCAACAAGCACTGGTCCACTGGTATAAAACAGTTGAAGAAGACTGCTTATAGATCTTGGGAATGTATTAAAGGAAAATGGAAGAATTCTAGGATTGCTTGATTTGTTTTTGCCTGAGTGGCGGTGGGAGTAACTGAGGTTTCTACTTGATGTACAATGAAAGGAAATAACACATGCAATCCATGCCTCCTATGTATGTTCAATTGAAATATAAAGACAAAGAGAAACACTCCATGCTAACAGGTAGAAAAAAGAAAACTGTTGATTAATACATAAATATCTTTTCGGTATCACTTGTCTTCCCGTTGTTCACTGATTTGCTCGAGCGGGTGACAGTAATGTCTCCATTCGTTGGGAATGAGGTCCATTATTGTTACTGTTTTTGGCATATCAAATACACCACGGGTAGCTTTCCAGGCTCTGCCGTGGCTCTGGGTTCATCCCAGGGGGGCCCAGTCTTTTTAGTAACAATAATAATCTTTTTTGGTGTTCATAAGAAACTTAGGTCTCTTGTTGGTGAATTTGGGAATTAAGAGTGCATGCAATACCAATTAAACTAAGAACAAGTTTGGGGGATATAATTTTAAAAATCAGGGGGTAGTAGGGTGAGCTGAATGGGTAAAAATCAGTTACTTTCTGACCGTTTCAGGCATTATTCAACTCACTTAGAACTGTTGGAAAAGGCTCTGATTGGGAAGTGGCCTCCCCAAGGCGTCTCCTATTACATCAGACTCTCTGGAGTTAGAGCTAAAGACAACTTTGTTTTTGAGTGTTTTTGTTTGGTTGGATTATATTTCATAGTTTAATAACAATATGTGAGAAATAACTCATAAAATTGTTTTTAAAGAATGCTGTGAATATAAAATATGAACAAACACATACTAATGTGCTTAATGGACCATAAAAATAAAAGGGTAGATTAATATCCTGTAAAAGTTAAACAAGTTAATTACACTACAACAAGAGGCAAAAGCACATGCACTTTCCCAGTTCTGTGTGGGAAGGGAATTTTCACATATTCCTTGGTTAGCAGGAGATCACTGGTGTGTTGAATCACAGAAAGAAAAAAGGGCATGATATTCATTAAGGACAAATTGGGGAAATTAAAAAGTGGAGCAATTATGGCAAATGCATGTGTTGCTTTCAAATTTCAATCACTTATTTAAATATTTAATGACTCCCTAGTGATATGTCCGTATATATCGTTTGAAATAAAATTATCTAAAAATGAGTAGACATTTTTTTTCGTTTTGGAGAGTTACAAGTACGTAAGTGCTGAAGTCACTGAAAACCAGAAAATTTGTAAGGAGACTAACAAAATAAGCAGGATATATAAGTGTATACAATATAGAAAGGAATTAATTATTTACTTAATGAAACAAAACTATCTTGACAAAATAGCCATGCAAACTTTTCTAATTGTAAGAAAATTAGTTGGTCATAATCTGGGTTTTTTGGGGAGCACTCAATTTTAACTTACAGGTCACTGTCTATTTTTCAGTGTAATGATATTTTTATCCCTATAGCTTTATATTATAGTTTGTGAGCTGATTAATGAGACAGACACCTCCCAGTATCTTACTGCTCAGTATGGCTTTGGGTAATTGAGGATGCTTTATTTTTATTTATTTTTTGGTAGTTTTTGGTCATGCCCAGCAGTATTCAGGGCTTACTCCTGACTCTACACTAAGGAATCACAACTGGAAGGCTTAGAGGTACATATCTGGTTATTGGAATCAAATCAGGGTCCAGCCTTATTCAGGCAAGCTCCCTGCTTACTGGAATATTGCTCCTGCCCCCTATTCAGAGTGTTTTAATATTACATGTGAACTTTATTATTGACAGCTTTAAGTCCTTGAAGAACGTAGCATCTTAATTACTTTGCTTTCACCCTGACCTTTCCATATTTATAAGTTCTTTTTTAGCATAGGAAGCTATTAAAGATATTAGCAAGATCATACAAACCTGTTTAATCTTTGACTTAGATGGAATTTGTTATATTGGTGCCAGAAGCTTGTTCAGTTATACCCACACACATATACGCACACATGTTTCTGCACACAATGTTGAAAATTTGTATTTGTTTTTGTGTCACAGTGACTGTGGTCAAGGCTTACTCCTAATTATATGCTTAGGGATGACTCTTGGAGGTGTTGGATTTGCATTGGGTAAACTACATGCAAAGGAAGCGTCTAAAACCCTGGTGGTGTTTTTCTCGCTCCACCAATGAGTTTTAATAAGTACTTTTTGTATATTTAAATAAGATAATTACGTGCTTTTTTCTTTTGTGTCACACCAGGCAATGCTCAGTGGTTATTACTGCCTCTGCACTCAGGAATTACTCCTGGAGGTTCTTGGGGAATCATATAGGATGCCAGGAATTGAACCTGGGTAGGCCGTGTGTAAGGCAAAATCCCTACCTGCTGAACTATCGCTTCAGTTCCGATAACTACAGATTTTTTGAATCGAGTTTTGAAACTCCATTTTCACCTTTTCCTAAAAATCTAAATGTATACAGTTCTTTCAAATATTTCAAGACTGTGATACTTTAAAGAAAAGTGAAACCAGACATCACTTCTTAAATCCCAAAATACTTTTTATGAGATAAAAACGGATCAATTTGGCTAGCCACTATTCTCCCTAGGAATGAATTCTTATTAAATATTTTATTAAAACAAAGTTCTAGAACTTAATTTGCACAAAGATGTCAATTCCAGAGATTGACATTCAGAATTAACCATGTTGCATTGTTTCTTCATTTATACAAATATAAGCAGAATGAAATTAGTTACTATGATTAAAAAAACATTCCTGAGGCCCTGTGTGCAAGTGTTATAAATACTACAGATCATTTCTGGGTGCAAGTGGAAGCAAGAATTAGAGAAGAGCAAGAAAATAGGTAGTCAGCACTATTGGGAAATAAATTTTCATTGTGCAAGAAATATTACATTCATATTATTGGATATAAAAAGAGAGTTTACAAGTTAATTCATTTCTCTTTTCCTTTTCTTCCCATTAACTGGGACTATGCAATTCTACGCTAATCTGTGAGAAGCATCTTTTGCTTCTGGGGATGCTGCCGGGGCTCAGGGCATACAAATGATGCCTAGAGAGCTCTGGATAATTCTCCAGAGCCCAAATGGCTATCTCTCCAGCCCCTGTTTTTGAATTATTTTTTAAAACAAAGTGATGACCCTGAACAAATGGTTTGAGGCTCTTCATATTCCTGGAGCAAGCAAATGCCATTGGGCTACACTCACAAGTGACAGGAACAAATGGAAATGTTACTGGCACCCACCTAAGCAAATCAATGATTAACGGGATGTCAAGTGATCAAGTGAAAATAAAATGGCTCACAAAGATATTAATAGTTGAGTTTTAGGTATAGTGTGTTCTAACTTCAATCCATTTACCAATGCCAACTTCTCTCCACCATTGTCCCTAGTATCCCTCTCACCCCTGAGCTTGCCTCCTGACAATCACATTTGTAAGCTTAGCTGTTGTCATTTGAATATTATGCTTTCAGTTTTGTAACTTGGTGGTTTGTATGTACAGCTGTCCAGTCAGCCCAGCCCATTACATGTCCAGCCCATGGGCTGGACATGTAATGCGATTTGAGAGACAACCGCTGGACTAGAGCCGTTACCGACTGGATCCCACGGGATGTCAAAAGAGCACGTGCCGCCCACCTACAAGATGGTCAGACTTCCTTGTTAAGACTTTGAAGGAACGGTTTGAGGCTCTTCATATTCCTGAATCAACCAGATGCCATTGGGCTACATTGGCACGTGATAGGGTCCAATGGAAATGTTACTGGCGCCCGCTCGAGCAAATCGATGAATAACGGGATTCAAGTGATCAAGTGATCAAGTGATGTACAGCTGTACTAGTCTCTGTCTGTCCTCCTTGCTCTATCTGGGGTAAAGAAGGACTGATTTTTCTCCTTATTTAATACCATACCTACTTAATGCCTATCTTTTTTAAGCTCTGCTAACACTTAGTTTATAAATTTCAGTTCTCCATGGTGGATTCATATATGTATTAATAAATCTTGGTATTTCTGTTGTTGTGACCCTTCTGTCATCATGTAATGTCCATCTTTGTCTCTCACTAGCTTTGTTCCTAGAAGCCTACCTTGTCTAAGTATAGTATGTCTTGCCTTTTGAAGCTTTCTGCTCACTGGGGTACCAGTTCCCATCCCTTCAACTTCAACACTATCAGAGCTCAGTTAGTTTCTCATCAGTTTATATTTGAGTTACATCAATTGATGTTTCGAGTGACTAGTCATATCTGATGACTTGTTAGTATCATTCTGTCTTTTATTTTATGACCCTACTTCCTTATTTAGCTTTTTGTTGAGTGTCCTTTTGTTATTTCAATAGAACGCCTATCAATTCTTGCAAAGGAGGCAAGAATTTCTTGCAAAGGAGACAAACTTTCTTTGTCCTGAGAATTTTATTTCTCTTTTGTACCAAAGGTAAGAGAAAGTACCCTTAGCTATAAGTTTCCCCTTTCTTAGCATTTAATATATATTATGATTTAAAGAAATTGATATTAAATTTCATTTCAATATTTATTGGTTATAAAAAGCTCCTAAACTGCCATTTTGTATCATGTACTAATTTGGTAAATACCATGCAAAGATCTATTTGGAGAGTTGAGATAAATATTGATATATATCTCTATAGAGGTATCAATATATTTATTATATAGGCAAATAAGTGCAACAATATATGACAAGGGTTATAAGGTTTATGGCATCATTGAACCTGTTTGCATGAAATTAAATAGATGACTGGAATTTATAAGAATTCACAAAACCCAAAATGAATTAGAGGAGGAAAAGGAAATTATTTGGAAACAAAATGGAAATAAATGGCACACAAAAGTCTGAAGACGCTAGGAAAATCATGTAAAAGATGAAAGACGCACAGCTAGTAAGTGGGAACAAAATAAAAATAGTTAAAACAGTATTTAAGGAAAGACACTAGAGAAAATTCTCTAGAGAAAATCTACAGAGTTGATCAGATATGTATTTGATAGTTACTAAAAAAGATAGACACAAAGCAATGAGATAGAATAATATTCAAATAATAATTCAACTAAATGTCTAGGAAACAGAAAATTTATTCATTAAAAGTGCGTTTTTGTATACAGGAGACCAATTAGTTAATATCAAGATATAAACTAACAAAACAATAGCACTTTTTAAATAAGGGGAAATTGTTTTTTGGATAACCATATACTTTACCCTGAATACCCACATACAGATAAATCAGGTAACAAAATAAATGAGAATTACATAAAATCTCTTGGCAGCAACATTTTAAGCTGAGAAATCACCTGATCACTTGAGCATTTGATAACCCTTTATTCATTCATTTGTTCTAGCGGGTTCCAGTAATGTTTTCATTTGACCCTGTCACGTGCCAGTGTAGCCCAATGGCATCTGCTAGCTTCAGGAATACAAAGTCTCAAACTATTCATTCAGGGTCTTGATGAAGCAGATTGACCATCTTATAGGTGGGCATCCGTGTCATCTTTTGTCATCCTGTGGGATCTAGTCCATAATGGCTCTAGTCCAGCGGTCATCTCCAAGTCGCATTACATGTCCAGCCCATCTGATTTTTAATGCCTT
Source organism: Cryptotis parvus (assembly GCA_021461705.1). Taxonomy (NCBI): domain Eukaryota; kingdom Metazoa; phylum Chordata; class Mammalia; order Eulipotyphla; family Soricidae; genus Cryptotis; species Cryptotis parvus. The sequence continues at coordinate 30,507 of JAJIBD010021552.1, forward strand.
GGCAAACGAGACAGCGTCCCTGACTCTGGAATGTTGATGGAGGTCGGAACTCCGGATTCCTTATCTCACTTGAGTGAGGAATGATATTTTAAGCACAGCTCTCTCGATTCCACTTTGGAAGACCTAAATAGCATTCTCATCCTGCTTTCTTAGGGCCCAGGTCTCTGAGGCATATGTTAATGCAGAGAGAATGGTGCAGTCAAAGAGATGTGCCCGGAGCCGGAGGTTCTTTGTCCTTTTAGCTATTTATTTGATGCTCTTGAAGGTGTTCCATGCTGCTCTCTTCCTCCTGAGCACCTCAGGTTTTAGGTCGTTCATCATGTTGACTTCTCAACCTAGGTACACATAACTGCTGCATTCAGAGATGCTTGTTCCGTTGAGAGTGAATGGGGCCTCTGGAACTAGTTCATTTTTTATGAACATTGTTTTGTTAAGATTAAGCTGTAGACCTATCTTTCCACATTCTTGGTCAAAGTCAGCCAGCATTTGTGCCACTTGGCTAATGTTTGGTGTTATTAGAACGACGTCATCAGTGAAGCGGAGGGGGTATAGTTGCCGACCATCTATCTTCACTCCCATTTCTTCCCATTCTAATTGTTGTATGATGTTTTATATAAGATAAATTATAGAACTAAGTAAAAGATGTGAGTTGTAGATGGAAAGTACTATAACTTGCTGATCAGCTGGCTGGTATTGAGTGAAAAGATGTTTAAATTTAATAAATGAAGAATCTGAGGTTTAATTATTTTTTCTTTAAAAAGCATCAATACTAGGATTATAAATGAACAGAAATAGTTACTTACAAACACTATTATTAACAGAAACATACTAATAATTTCAGAATACTTTTAGTTTAAATGTATTTTACGAGTATCAGTGTCAAGCTGCTATTAAAATAGTTTAAATATTTCTGATAGCAAAAAATGGGGTATAAAAGAAAATCAAACTGCTAATAGAATATATGCAGGCACATATACAAATATAATACTCTATTTTACAAAGGCGACTACAATACTAAGTTCTATCAATACATATGTGTGCGCTTATTTTGTAATTGAGCAAAAAAGATTTTTAGTTTGACCAGAAGGCAAAATTCAACTTTATGTTGTATGCAAAAGGCATCACTAAAATAAAAGAGAATTGAAAAGCTTAACAATAAAAGCTTGAGCCAAAATATATCAGGCAAAGCAACTAGGAAGAAAGCTTGGGTCATGATCTTGATCTAAAACAAGGTAGAATTGAGGCCAAGAAGAATTAAACAATACAAAGTAGGACACGATAATACTAAAGGCTGCAACTCACAGTGAAGATATTAATATCTGTTCACCAAATATAAGAAGAGCTTTCATAAAAAAGAAATGATAGGATATGAAAGGGAAACAGGCACATATTAAAAATAGGAGATTTAGCAAACCTTGTTCAGATCAAGATAAATCAGGAGAACAAAATGTTAGCAAGAGCACAGAAGACCTGAAACCCCATGATAGAACCTATAGATATAAGCATTTTACACTGAGAGCATAGAATATGCCTTATATCAGGCATGCATGGCTATTAAATTAGAGCATATATTATGTATTATATTCAACTATAATCAACACTATCAGACTATGTGGAATAAATCTTAATTAGCAAGCAGTATGCCCCCAAATAGGGTGTCTCTCTCTTAAAAACAAGGACATTTAAAAAGAAGTTAAAGTTTTACATCAATAGACAATGCAAACCCAAGGCACTGTATTTATAGGAGAGAATAATAAAAAAAATCAAAATCTAATGAGAGTGAGAATGTCATAAGAGAGTGAAATATCTTTCTTGGTATCTGGGGAAGGTTAGCTGTGCCTAGAAGCTTATTTTTTCTTAATTTTCTATTTTTTTGCTTTTTTGGGTCACACCCAGCAATGCTTAGGGGTTACTCCTGACTCTGTACTCAGGAATTGCTCCTGGCGGTGGGACCATATGAGATGCCAGAGTAGGGTAGGTCACATGCAAGGCAAACGCCCTACCCACTGGACTATCGCTCTGGCCCGCCTAGAAATTTATTTAAAAATTGGTAGGAGGACTGGAGCCAGAGGACAGAGGGAGGGTGTTTGACTTACCTGTGGCCCACTGGTTTCAATCCCCAACATCCCATATGGTCCCCTGAGCATTGCCAGGAGTAATTCCTGACTGTAGAGTCAGGAGTAATGCCTGAGCATTGCCACATGTGACCCCAAAAAACAAAGGTGGTAGGAGCTGGAGTATAGTAAAATGTTAGGGGTGCGAGGTCCAATCTGATTCTACCCCGTCACCATATGATCTTCTAAGCAGGGCCCAAGCAGCTATGATATTCTAAAGCCCTTGGATGATCTACTAGTCCCTGCTGGATGAGTTGTTGGTAACAGACCTCCTGAGCCCTGCTTGGGAGCCCTCCTTCCACACATTCGAAAAGTAGTGATTGTTGTGCAGAGAACGTATAGATGGAAAAACAGAAGCTTAAAGACCAGTTAGCTTAAGTTAGAAAAGTAGCAATAGAAATTACCAAAATGGGTCCATTTTAGAATTGTTTTGGAGGTACAGCTAGAGAATGTGGGTGAATCTTGAATGGACATTATAAAGGAGAGTGAAAAGCAAAGCATAGCTGTGGACTCATTACGTGGAATCAGAGAGATTGGAAAATAGAATGAGTGAGGTGGGAAGATGGAGGAAAATGTTTTTGGTATGGGAAGGATGTAAAAACAATTGACAAACTGGGTGATAATATGGATAACTCAATGTAAAAAAGATGTAAAAAGACCAATAAGGCCAATACGATCTGATGAATTTCAACTTTACCAAACAAATGCAGATGAAATTTTAAAGTATCATTTTAAATTGATCAAATTAACAAACTATTGGCGAAAGTAGTGAAACTAACCATGTACTGTTACATAAGCATGAAACTTCCACAAGCAAAACTATATCACCTAGGAGAATAAACTTAATTTCTAGAAATGTGTTTCAAAGAACTAGTTATGTGAACCAATGTGTATCAAGAAGAATGTCAATCACAGCATTTTATATTGCAGCAAAAATTAAAGCAATCAATAATTTACTGATGTGAATTTTAAGACTAATGTTAAGTCATGCCACTATACAATAAATGCCTGTAATGTTATTATTAGTAGGGGTTTGAAGACATGTTTCAAAAGACATTTTTAGTTTACATTAATGCAGAGTTCTTTGAAGTTAGCAAGCTATCTGCACCAAATCTCATTCCAAACATACAGGTAAAATAAATTCTATAAGTATCAGAAACCACATGGATCAAGATTAAAATGCCAGTATACAATCATACTAAGTTAGCTGAAAAGGAACACAACATTTTTAGTACACTGTAAACATATTAGATGACAGGCTTAAAACTATTAAATCAAAACCATTACACACCCATCAACGCAGCATTATTACGTAGTATATCCAACTAGCAAGTGGGAACATAAGTTGAATGGCATGACTGAAATCGTGGCTCTTATGTGACTATGGAGAAGTCAGACTAAGTGTTTCAGAACATTCACTTACCATTCCCAGCCCCGTTTGCTACCAAAGCCAAAGACAGGACAGGCAGAGTCTAAATAGAGCAGACAGTACACTGTGAATTACAGCAGGTGAAAAATAAAACAGAAAAAAAAATATCCAACTACTGTCATGGGTGCTCCTATAGCGACAAGTGTGGGAAATATTGTGGTAGGATTCCTGAGGAACTTTCCACAGTTAAAAGATAAAGGGCACTTAGGTGAAATGCAAACATCAGCTCTAGGGTTAGGGGAGGCGAAGGAACTCAAAGCAGGTGCTGTCCAGTGCTGCAGCAGGCTCCAGGGAGTCCATCAGGGTGAGAAACACACCGTGGCCCTTAGCCCGCCTTCAGCACAGGCAGGAGGCTCAGGGGCCTTCAGAAGTGGACCGATTCCTTCCCAGAGCTTTCAGATGCTTCCCTGGGTGTTCGGGATGACAGAGATCTGACTCATACCACATTCAAATGATGCTTTTAGTTAAGGCGCCATATGCGTCTCTAAATTTTTTTTTCTGATACTGATGAGAGGTGAGAAGAGTGTTCAGGAATAGTGAGAGATGTCTTCATTAAAGAGGGGATAAAATCAACATCCATTTCCTTAGTTTCTGCCTCTGGCCAACTCTCCACTGTATAACCTGATGTGTTACCAGGGATCCCTGGAGAAGAAACTTCTGTATTATTGTACAAAAATATATGTATAATTATTTATCTCCTTATAATCTACAACAATCCATGTCATACGGTAGTCAGATTTGTTGAGAGTTCTGCTCAAACAGAAGAGAGACAGAACTCAAAAAAAAAATAAACCGTTCTAACACAGTGATGAATGAGAGCGAGAGTGAGAGGGAGAGAGAGCCAGAGAGAGAGACAGCCAGAGAGAGAGAGAGAGAGAGAGAGAGAGAGAGGAGGAAGGTGTCTGCCATGGAGGTAGGCTGCTTGGGTAGGACGGGGGGCTGGTGAGGGGGTAACTGGAGACACTGGTGGCAGGTGACGTGCACTCGTGAAGGGCAGGAATCACAACATTGAGAGACTGAAACTCAATCATGAGCATCCGTGTAATTGTCTATCTCACAGTGATCCAATAAAGACACATTTTTAAAAAATGACTCATTCTGTCTTCTCTTGGGTCTTGATAGCAAGAATGTTGGCAAATTTCAAACCAGCATATGTCTATGTATAAACATACTATGTGGATGTGGATGGAAAAGGCATAAAGGAAGCAGGATATGCAAAAATTGTAACTGCAACTGTTATAATCTCTGGTGAGAAAGTGTGTATAGTAAAATATTTCTGTTCTTGTCAAGTTTTTGCAAAGTACTTTTCTAAATTGTATTAAAATGTTCTTTTTAATGTAGTGGTACTTAATACTAAATTTTGGTGGAAATTTGAGTTCAGACAAAAATAACACATTTGAAACGCAAGATCATCTCATAAGTAAGAAGGAGCTGTGAACTCTGGCTTCCTGGCACACAAATGAACATAACAGTAAGCGGGGTAGGATTTCTGGATTGTATTTAAAAGTAAAGGATTTAGCCTCTTCAGTTTTCTCATTTAATAAGCTTACAGTTTAGAGGGTTTTTTAATTACATCTCTCTTGGACCCTTCGCTTTGTATACAAAATGGGATTCTTCACTTCTGTTCCACATATTATTAATGCTAACATATGTGCGTTGCTGCACCTTTGTAAATTTATTTTTAATACCTATGAATTGATATTGGTGCTTATTTTTCTCTCCTAACAATAAAAAATGTTTTATTTAGAGAATGGTGCAAAATTATATGTATACGTATGTTCCTATGTGTGCGTAATGTCTATTATTGCATGTCATTTTATTTATATTTTAATATATACATTTTTAGGTATGTATGTACGCATGCACATTTATAAAGACTTTATTTTCCAACATTTTCTTCTAATGTGACTTTCAAGTCTTGTGGAATCCTCCAGTTGAAGATGCTACTATGTCAGCCACACTGGGACGCAGTGGCATGACAGAATTCCATTCAGTTTGTGGCTGAGAATGAAGCCTTCTGGACGCTGGGGTCTGGGTGGTGCTTTTCTCTCGAGACTGGTACTGGAAATACCCTAACAATCCGTGTGCATAGCACTGACAAATCACAATAAACATCCACTTAATCAAAACAAATTTTAACACTTGTGCTTCTTTAAGAACGACCAAACTTTCATCTGAAGTATTTGGTTTACAATGTAAGTTTGACACACTTGCTAAGAAGTTGAGAATTGTTTTTGACAGAGAAATCATTTATCTTAAAGCATTGTTTTTGCTTTTTGTGTCACACCTGCAATACCCAGGGCTCACTCCTGACTCCGTGCTCAGTGATCAATTCTAGCAGGGCTTGTTGGTCCATTTGGGCTGTCATGGATCAAACCTGAGTTAGCTACAGGCAAGGTCAGCCCCCAATCCACTGTGCTATCTTTTCAGCTGCCTTAAAGTACTTTCTTGTTCCATTCATGGATAAATCACTGGGGAATGAATATCCATCTTCTTTTATATTAACTCACTGACTGTTCCTAATCTCAGCAAGGACAGAGTACTGAAAAGAGTTCTCAAGGGTAAGGTCCCGGTAAGGCCAAATACAGTCTATGAGCAATGTACTTTCTTATATATGTAGACTAAGTGCCTTAACTGCCCACATACATCTATTACGAGAACTATTAACACCCCAATCCAACAAGAGGAAAGGTGAATTCAGAAGAAACAGTGTTTCAAAAAACAGTACAGATAGAGATGAAGTACTTAAAAAGCAAGAAGCAAGCTGATAAAGCAACTCGAATAACGGCACACCCAAATGTCTACATCTCATCTCAAGAAACCATGTCTGTATTCCCTTACAGGGTGAAAATAAATCCTAAATTTACTGGGTGACACGTTGTCACAGAGGTTCTCAGAATGGAGCCTCATTCTTCCAACTCAGATGCCTCCATCAGTCCTAACATCTTCCTTTTGAATATAAGGCAGTATAACCAAAAGTTCCAAGGATTACTTTTGTTTAACAAACCTTGATGTATTGAAATACCCAACAAAACATGGTTATTTTTCCAATCACTCCTACATGAGCCCGCGTCTCTAGTCCTCTAATACAGAAGTAAAATACAATAAGTACTGTGCAAGACATATTTATCAGTGTCATTATCCTTTATTTTTATTCAGGGACAATGATGCCTTTTTTATTTTTAAAACTACCCATGCAATTTCAAAGGAGAGATAATAGAATGATAAAGAATTTTATACATGTTTAATAGTCAAAGCTATTTTCCTAAAACTTCCACTGATCTTTTGTTTGAGGCACAAGCAAATGCTGGGAGGAGAAAATCTTATTCAAATTCAGCATAATTTTTTAACAAGCTAAGTAACATGTTAAGAGTACATAACATAGAAAAGCTACAGGAAGAAGAGTGTGCATACATGCATCAAATGTTAAATCCATCTGCGCACCACACACATGCACACATATACCTCCACAAACACGTAACGTTATGGTCTCAGAGAGCCAAGCAAGGAAACTAGAATTACTTTATACTAATCCATGTTTCCTAGATTCATGAGGGCGGCTTAGGTTATTTTCTATTGAGTTTTCTTGTCCACTATATTAACAACAAAAAATATGGGCTAATTTGCTAAGCCACAAAGCCTTATCCTACTCTACCCATTTCAATCTGTGCGTTGCTGAGTATGAAACACAGGCATGAAAGAGAGAGAGAGAGCACTTCCATTAGAACATAAAATTCCTAATAGAATGTAAATTTCTACCAGAAATGAATACACTTATGTGTGTAGGTGTGTAAACACTGCATTAAAAATATCTGTACAATGGACGTGTCTAGGCCCGATTGAGTGTATTTTTAAGATGCATTTTCATATGGGTTGACAGTAATTCTTTTTTATGATTAACTGTTATTATATTTGCAATCATTATGTGCCTTGAGCACCTGGTTAATCTTTTGCTTAAATTCTATATCAGCCAGGTGTCCTCTTACAGCTCACATAAAGATAGGACTTCCTTTAAGTGTGAAATAATCCTGTTGCTTCTATGTGAGAATGAATGAGTCCAGGATTAGATCAGATAAAACACACTCAAGCTAAAGTGCACAAGGTGGATTATGCAAGAAAAGAGGATTTAGTGAAGAACGGATCCACAACTTTTTGTTAACACAGAGAATGGTGGCTTTTGTAAGCAACATTTGTGGAAACTCAACTGGAGCTTTAAAAGCTATGTCTTTTGTTGTACATTTCTCTGCATACATTTGCTTTGTAGTTGGGAGTGCTAACTTTGGAAGCCATGCTGGGCCAAGACTCAGGCTCATTTTGCCTAATGAAAGCCTAAGGATGTACTTTTCCTCATACATTCTTGTTTTGTCTTCTTTGAAGTTTATTAAGCTCTCCTGAAAGATGTGAAGTTCATTAGGTTGTTATTATCATGACCACAAATTAAATATATGTTCCCTGGGGAGTGATCAGCTTCAAGTATAAGCTACCCTGACTATAATATTTATTTGATTACTACATTTATGGCATATTGCTCTTAGAGTAAAAAGGGATAACACACCTATGAAGATCCACTAGTCTATGTCCTGACTCTAAGGTTATACTTGCTTAATTATTAATGTTCTGGTGCTTCTACTAAGTTGTAAATTATATATGGAACAGACAGGTAAGTGGGCTGGGATGCCCACCAAAAAGTGCAAAACTTTTGAATTGCAACTCTAAATCTCAGGATTCTGTGATATTCTCTAGGAGAGGGTATTTTCGGTAAATAGACCTGTTCTTTCAAATCTGAAATTCCAACATTTCCATCTTACCATAGACATCTTATTGCATCCAGAGGTTTTTATTTGTGTTAAAACAAACTAAATTCACCTCAAATATAAAGATCAAATGATTGTTAATTCTATCCCACTATCTCTACATCGCTAATTCTACTCCATTGCAATTCATTCTTTAAATATCCATGTGCTTCTTTTTATCAATTGAATATAGTGGGTAATTTTCATCCTTGCTTTTGTCACTGTGCCATATGCTTAGTTTTCTGAGCTTTCTTCGTATTGTTGGACTTAAAGGAGATGAAAAGGGAAATATGTTTTTAAAAAAAGACAAGTTACTTTTGAGAAATGAATACGAAATTACTACTCGATTTATCAATTTCTGATTAGGAGACTATTTTAATAAGTTGTTTTCAATAACTGAGTCTAACAAGCATACCTTTTTCACAGGCTTGGTTTAATTCATTCCTAATAAGGTAACATTAAGGTATATTTGCCACTCTAAAACTATTGACTGCTCATATAAAGAGAAATATCCCTGCTTATTAATGTAATGAGGTGATTCAAAACAGAAAGAAAGATTTCTCTTCTTCAAGATATATTTCTCTGCAACATGTAAGATTTTAAACCAAAAAATCTTGTACTAGATACTTTAGGAGATGTTTCCTTTTTGTCTGAATATACCTCAAAATAAATAATAATTTAAAATTGGAAAGCTAATCCAATAAAGGTCATTAGCAAATGAATGAATGCCTATGCATTTAGTATTTGCTGTTAACCCTTTGTAGTAGACAATGAATAAATATAAAAAAAATCTCCAGTCCCTTAGGAAGACTTGAGACTTAATTTTTATCACCAGAACTTCAGTAAGAGAGTTGTGTAATGCTCATTTGGAAACTGGACAATTAGTAGCAATTCTTCCAGACAAAAAAAAAAAGGGGGTTTGCTCAGCTACTGGAAAATCTAAGCCAAATTAAACAGTACTTAATAAGCATTTTTATTTGCTAACCTTTTTCCTTAGTCACAATTTTTCTTTGGATTTATTCAGTTATTTTTGTGGTTTTCTTTTTATTCCACTGGTATTAGACATAAGCTTGATTTTTTTTTTTTTGCTTTTTTTGGGTCACACCCAGCAATGCTCAGGGGTTTCTCCTGGCTCTGCACTCAGGAATCCCTCCTGGCGGTGCTCGGGGGACTATATGGGATGCCGGGGATCGAACCCGGGCTGGCATGAGCCGGCAGCATGCAAGGCAAACGCCCTACCCGCTGGACTATCACTCTGGCCCCTACATAAGCTTGATTTTTAAATCCTCTGTGTAAATTTATTTTATCTTATTTGTGCTTTACATTAAATTTCCTGTTATATTTCCCTCAATGTAATTAGAATACATACAAATTGAAACATGCCACAGTTTGGCCAGAGAACTCTCTAAACATTTTGTACAGTTCTTATGTGTTACTAAAATACTAGACTCACTTATAATTATAACTTTCAAAAATATGGTCAGTTGATCATGTGGCCTATAGAGAATTTGGTAGTTGAGGAGAAAACGTTGCATAAGATGTATAAGGTTATTTCAATAATTCTAGAATGTGCTTGATAATTTTGCTATTACTAAAGGTACAGAAGGCACCATAGAAAATGCTTATCTGTCTTTGCTGCTTTGATCTCATCAGGACATATCACTTTCTGGCTGATTATTTTTTTAAAAAATCAAGGCAAGTTATATTTAATACAAACTAAGTTCATATTTATTTCTTAAGTCAGCTAAGAAGTTGTGTATTATTCCTAGTTCTTTAAAATAAGAGCTATTCAAAAGTTGGCCACTGAGGAACCAAAGTCTTATAAATCACAGTGACAGTCAATGCCACAGAGTTAAATATGCCACGAAATAATAAGATGTAAAGCTGCCTGAGCGGCTTTGAAGGTAGGGGCGATGAGTAGAGCATGACGTCTTTGAAGGCTGTAGAGTGCATTTGGAAATACGAACTAAACAATAAGTCTGAAATGCAATTTGGAGCTTTAATTTACCATCTAGATGTGCTCCGAATCCTCAGAACAGTATATATCATAAAGTGGTTTTAAAGAGCGGCATGAGGGGCCAGAGAGAGAGGATAGTGAGGAAGTCTGTTAACCCGGTGTGATCCTTGACACTGTATATGGTTCCCTGAACACACAGCCAAGAGTAAGCCCTGAGAACCACTCGGTGTGGCTGTAAAGAGTGATATAAATCATAAGATCTTTGTGTTTTATAAAACAGAATGATCTCCCCAGCACAACAATCATATTCCTCCTGAATATCTCCAGAACAAATACAAAATCATGCTTCTGAACACGAGTTTGACCATTTTTTTTCCTGCTAAAACAGAATTTCAAAATTTACCCTTTCCTTTATAGTAAAACCATTTGCAAGTCACATACTGCCAAGAAGCATATAAAACCATCTGCAAAGTGACAAATATTATGCTCAGAAGAAAGCAATGCAAGCTGTTGGCAAAATTCCTTTATCAAATGACACCATTTGACTGTGTATATCAATAGCACACAAAGGGAAGGAAAAATCCACTACACTGGGTGGGTGGGAGGAAATTTTGACTTTTATAGTCGCATGGAGCCTACAGTGTAGAAATCCATGTTGTAATCTATGTGCAGGGAAATATGTGGACTCAATGGGTTATTATTGCATTTATTTCTGAACACTGTAATATAGACGAATACTTACTTTATAAGTCTTGATGTTAGTTGAATGGAGAGAGAGCTGCAGGCTCTTCTCTGAGGGATAGCAAGCCACACACAATGGAAGAAGGCATTGCTGGGTGAATAAAACAGCATTGCCAATCCACACACTGCTTTGCCCACATACTGCTTTATTCGCAGGGACCAGTTGGTGGTTTACAAAATGCCTCCTCATTTTGATTTAGTGCTGAAGGGAATGGTGAAAATCGTGGTCCAATGATACTAAACATTTCAGAAGCTCCGTTGAATGTCAGGCTTTTATGGTGCCTCATGAGAATTATTGCTAGAACCTTTCTAATTAGTTTCTAAAATCATTCCTGACTATTCTAATCCATGGGTTGGCAAACTTTTTTTAATAAAGCCTTTGGTTATAAATACTCTAAGCTTTGCAGGACATATGGTCTATGTTGAAACCACTCAATGCTATCATTGTAGCACAATATGCAAACAAATAGACCTGATTGTGTAACACTTTACACACACACATATACACAAATAGTGGACTGGTTTAGACCATGGGCATAATTTTCTGACTCCTTCTCATCTGATCCTTCTTCTAAGAGTTAAAAATTATGTGAAAGTTTTCTCATAGCATACCTGTACTTCATAGCTTTCAAGGATTCTTGACTTTGCTTATTTAGACTTGACTTATATTACTGCACTTTGACTTGCATTAAAGAATAGTCAAAATTCTTGATTTATTTCACTTCTCCTACCCTTTTAATCTCATTTTATGCCTTATTTCACCTGTTCCTTGAATTGAAACCTAACCAAAAAATTAGAGCTCGTTCAGGGTGTCACCCTTTAACAATCTGTACTTCTAAATAGAATATACTCCTAGATCATGTCCTGACTATGGAACTCAATAATTGTGTTGCCTACAGTAGTTTATATATTTGACTCCTGAATCAAAAGATAAAACCCTCAGAACAGTGTGGCACATTTTACTTATTTTTGTAAAGACCACAATGCAGAGTACTAACTCAGAGAGACTCTCAGACATGGGGCAGAACTTCTACATGCTCTCCCTGTGTCCAATCGCTCATGAATCGCCCGGGAGGTATGGCGGGTTCTAGCCCTGGCCTGTCACCCCAGCAGAGCTTCACAACAAGCCAGACGACTAACCCCCTCCTTGGGGCCCGCCATTTTCCTCATCCAGACTTCCCTCTCGTCACAACTCCACCCAGCAGACCAGACTATCACACCCCTGGTCATCGACACCCACCCTGCAGCAGTTGTTTTTTTTTTCAATCCGGCCCAGGTATGCTGAACCAGAGACTCTCAGACATGGGGGCAGAGCTGCTACTTGCTCTCCCTGTGCCCAGCCGCTCATGAGGCGCCCAGGAGGCATGGCGGATTCTAGCCCTGGCCTGCCACGCCAGCAGAGCCTCACAACAAGCCAGACGACCCCCCTCCTTGGGGCCCACCATTTTCCTCATCCGGACTTGCCCTCTCATCACAACTCCACCCAGCAGACCAAACTATCAGAGCCCAGCTCGCGCTGCCACTAGCGACCTCGCAGTTCATCAATAAATTCTTTATTTAGAGGTGACTACAATAGTATGCCACCGTCACTGCTAGCCTGGCAAGCTGCTAGTGTAGTATTTGATATGCCAAATACCAGTAACATTTATATTAGGTCATTCCCGTGACCTAATAAAATGGTTTGAGGCTCTTTATGTTCCTGGAGCAAGCGGATGCCTTTGCGTTCTCCTAGCATGAGACAGGACATATGGAGATATTACTGGTGCCCGCTCTAGCAAATAAATGATTAACGGGAAGATAGTGATAGTGATAGTGATAGTAAAGACCAACTTTAAAACAGCACCTGGTGAGTTATATATACTTACTAAATGCTTACTAAAAATAGCACATTAGTCATGTAACAATGGGTGACTAACAGTAAAAAATGATTTGCCTCTATACTAGCAAATATTGGAGTGGAAATCTGGAACATATTTTGGATTAAATTTTAAATGCAAGTTCAGTTACAATAGAGTAGATATTTGTAACTTAAATTGACTCCAAATTTGGCATGCATGCAATATCTAAACTTTTTCTTTTAAGTTTCAAGATACTTTCACAAAGATCAGTAAAGCACTATGCCAGAAACATGTATATAGGGATATTTATTAAGGCATCTGAATTTTGTGTGCTCTTTTCCCTGCACATACGTTTTAGAAATAATTTTAATAAAGCCTTATAAAAGAAGAAAAAGTGGGTCTGTTTCTAGTCAAGATTATAATACTGGGGGCCAGCACAATAGTATCAAGCATAGGGTACTTTCTTTACTCACTGCTGACTCAGGTTTGATTCCCCTAGCCCAAATGTTCCCCAGAGCTCCACCAGGAGTGATCCCTGAGCCAGAATTAAGCCCTGACTACCGCCTGGAGTGCCACCAAAAAGAACCAAGAAAGCAAAAAATGCTGGGAAGACTAACTGGATTCACCTACCTCACCTAAAATAGACAATACACGGGACAAACGTTAGAACCAAGTTCTTCTTACACATTTGACATTATGAGAGTGATTGTTACCTGGGAAATGGGAAATAGGAGAATGAACTCTATGACCACACCTGGTTATTCTCTGCACTATGTTTCCGGGTTTCAGAAACAAAGAAGAAGGAGAAAATGACCAAAAGTAGCAGGAGGAGCAATTTACAAAGATCTTAGATGCTGGAAATGTGTTCGTTCCTATCAGAGTTGAGTGAAAAAGAACTCACTGGACAGCTTTAGAATCTTCAGAAGGGCTTATCTGAATAGTGAGACAAAATCGGCACTGAACTGGATTTTGATCCCATCTAATAAAAGTAAAACTATTAGGATAGTTTTATCCTAATAGTTGTATCCTAATGTCATGCCTATTAGGATAAAACTACTTCCTGTCCACCTCCCAGAAGAAACTTTAACAACAGGATAAGAGTCACCAATGTCTGGCATGAAATAAAAGTTCAAGCATGAAAGAAACAGATAAGCCAAGTAAGAGATACAATCACTCAGAAATGACACAGATGATAGAATTTGTCAACAAGATTAAATGACAAATTGAAACCAAAAAGCTAAGTGAAAGATAGGACATTGGGTGAAGACTTAGATGCTCTAAAGAAGACTAGAGATAAAAAATGAAAATGTCTAAGATTAAAAAACAATATTACATAGGATTACAAATAGATTGTATACTGCAGAGGAAATTTTACTTTTAGTTGGACTTGAAAACATAGCTATGGGAGGTACTCAAAATGAAGTAAAGAAAATTCTGATAGCAAAATATGGACTTCAAGTGAGAAGAGAGGACGATGCTCTTGCCCAGAATATGGCTGACCTGGTTTAATCCCCAGCACTGACGTCATTCTCTGAGCAAATCTAAGAGTGATACCTGCGTACAGAACCAGGATTAAGCCTTGAGCACACTGGGTGTGGACCAAGATACCTTTCCAATAAAAAATAACAAGAGACAGAATCTTAGCAAGAAAAAAGAAAATTACAAATCCTCATATATTTGTCAAGTGTTTGAAGAGTTGGAGAGGGAAGAAAAACACTTGAAAAAATAAAGGCAGAAAATGTCATGGAACTGTTAGTGTGGAGATCCAGAAGACAACGTACCTATATAAAAATAGCAAGAAAAGTAGACCACAGCAAAACAAATTGCAGCCAAGTTACTTAAAATTAATAGGAGAGGATCTAAAAACGAGAAAGAGAATAAATACACATTATGGAACACATAAAAAACCCTATGATAGCCAGTTTAACTGGGAGGAATGCAAGCCGGAGCACAATGGAATTATCCTTCATTTTACAGGAAAGATTGTATCACTTGTATCACTTATCTTCCCATTGTTCATCGATTTGCTCGAGAGGGCACCAGTATCATCTCATTTGTTAGAAATGAAGTTCTTATTGTTACTGTTTTGGCATATCAAATACACCACAGTAGCTTACCAGACTCGTCCTCAGGAAAGATTAGCCAAAGGAAATTAAAACAAAACCAATCCATCGCCCTATAATTAGAATATATTTCAAGGGTGGAAGATACACTACAGTGGATAAGGCTCCTTGTTTTCACATGGATAACCAGGGTTTGATTCCTGGCATCCCATATGGTCTTTGCAGCATGCCTGTAGTGTAATCTGAATGCAGAGCCAGGAGTAAGCCCAGTGCACTGCTGGATATGGCCTCCAGATCAATAAATAAATCCAAATAAAGGCAAGTTTGTTGGTTTCTCCCAAAGATAGAGTCATCAAAGACTCGGAAATTTCACTATTAACCTTCTGGAAAAGAAACCCTGGACTTAAATGGATGCGTGCATATATGTTTCTCATAGCATTTTAACAACAAGAATGGGCAAACAATCCAAGCTCACAAATGAATGGCTACAAGTGTGACATTCTATAAACAAAAGATGATGGTGCATCAGATGCTGTCAAATAGTTTTTGGGAAGCCTAAAATTATAACACTGATCTTAAAGAGGGCACGAGCGCAAGGGAGCCACAAATTATAACACTGATCTTAAATAAAATTTAGTTTGTCAGCTCTCCATTTTGTTTTCCATAAAGGCTGAGCCAGACGATATGAAACAAAATGGAGAGCTCATCAGAAACATAGGAGTAGAACTCCCCATACAACCTGGCAATATTACTTCTTGGCATCTAGTCCCCAAACATGAAAACATTAATTTGAAAGGGTATATGCACACCTATGTTTGTTGCTTCACTTAGTACAATAGCCAAGATATGGAAATGACCCAGACGCCAAACTACAGGATGAATGGATTGAGAAGTTGTGGTGTATGTATACATGGAATACTATGCAGCTCCACAAAAGAATAAAATCAAGCAATTTGTCATACTCACAGACATGGGGCAGAGCTGCTACTGGCTCTCCCTGTACCCAGATGCTCATGAGGCACCCGGAAGGGATGGCAGGTTCTAGCCCTGGCCCGCCACCCCAGCAGAGACTCTCAACAAGCCAGATGATCCCCACTCCATGAGGGCCTCCATTTTCCACATCCGGACTTCCCCCTAGTCAGAACTCCACCCAGCAGACCAGCCTATCACAGCTCGGCTCGAGCAGCCGCTATGGATGGGCGGTTCATCAATAAATGCTGGATTTAGAGATGACTACAAGAGTATGCTACCCACATGACAGGGCCTGGTAAGCTACCCATGTTGTATTTGATATGCCAAATACCAGTAACAATTATAGACCTCATTCCTATGACCTGATGGAATGGTTTGAGGCTCTTTATGGTTCCTGGAGCAAGCAGGTGCCTTTGGGTTCTACTTGCATGAGACAGGACATATGGAGATGCTACTGGTGCCTGCTCGAGCCAATCGATGATGAATGGGATGACAGTGATACAGTGAAATAAACCTAACCCTCATGTATAAAATATTATACTGTCCAACTGAAATAAAACATCTGTAATAGGTAAGCACATAGTAATAGAAATAGATCAAAGGTTGCTAGAAGCAGAAAATAGAGGGAAGGAAATTGTTCATTGGTACAGAGTTTATGTTTGGAGGTAATGAAAATTTTGGAAATATATAGTGGTGATAGTTGTGCAAAAATGTCTCTAAAAATTCCATACTAATGTAAAATGGTATTAGGCCAGAAAGAGAGGACGGGGTTAAGGCAAACACCTTACATGTAACAGAGCCTTTTCTATTCCTGGCACAACATGGCTCCCCATGCATAAACAAGTAAAATCCTGGAGGATTCCTGGGCTCTGCTGGGGAGGCCTGAGTGATTTCAGCACCATGAAGACCATGTAACAACAGGGCTTACTCTGGCCCTCAAATTAAACTGCTAGCAAAGTCGTCTGGGAATGATAGACACAGTTTCTCCCCATCCACCAGAATTCTGAGCGCTACTTGGGAGGCCTATTCCCTCCCTCTAAATGGCAAGTTCTATTGTAATGAATTTATATCTATATTCATGATATATATGCATATATATGTATACATACACTATATGTGTACAAGTATATGCATATGAGATATATGTATGTAATATGCAAAAGAATATTAGCAGGGATGAAAGGTGCTTTCAGAACGTCAAAAGCTCAGTTCAAGAGGCTGTTCCAGTGCTAATATGGGAGCACCTAAGAGCAGAGCTCCCAATTTCTGAAGTATATGCAACATAGAAGACTTTTAACACAGGAAAACAACTTGGGCTTAACCTAACAAACTCTTAGGGAAGATTTTCAGCGTAGACTGGTATGCCTTATTTATTGATAGAGTCAATTTGAGTTTGAGGGCTACAGCCAGGCAGTGCTCAGGATTCACCAATGGTGGAACTCGGTGGGTATGGTATGTACGCTCTGGTGGGTATGGGACCCGCCTAGCCTGCATGCAAGGCAAGTGCCTTACCCACTGTACTATCCCTCCGTCTCCTGACTGGCATGCTTTTAAAATGTAAATAAAACATCACCTCCCCCGATAAATCCTATTCTGGCACAAATCCTAAATCTCAATACATTTAAAGTCATTCGAGTGAAACAAAGTGTATTTTCTGGCCTCAGGGCAACCAATTACTATCCAGTGATAAGGAAGTATTTAGAAATTTTCTGAATTTTGAAAATGAAACAGAGAGCCTGAAAATAAATCATAGGTCAACAAAGAATCATTTTGAGCTGAGTGAAAATGAAAACTCAAAGTACAAAAATTTATGAACTGAATCTAAGGGAAATTTTTCTCCAAAGTCCCATGTTGGAAATTGTCTTGAGTCAATTTTACAATTTTTATCTTAAAACAGAAAACTGAATAAATGAAACCCAAAGAAAGCACCAGAAAGGAAATAATATACTTGAATGATAAATTAATGACCTAGATAACAGAAAATCAATATAGAAAATAGAACTAAAAGTACCTCCTCCTAGGTCATTAAATTGATAAATTTCTAGCTAGACAGTTCAGAAAAAATAAGATAAGATACAAATTAATAGCATCCAGAATAAAAATGATACATCACTAAATATCCTAAGGACATAATAATAGGATAATGAAACTATAAACAACTTTTGCCAGTAAATCTGACAACTTAGATGTGACTAAATTGCCAAAGATAACTTGGAAAGCACAAAACCCAAAATCTTATAAATGATTACAAGAGGGTAATGACAATAATAATAATAGTAATAATGATGACAACAACAACAATAATAATAATGAGGTATAGATTGATCTATTTTAGAAGAATTTTTTTAAATTTAGCTTGTTGTCAAAATATTTTTTACAAAGAAAAATTCACCTTTTATTTATTTGGAAAATTCTACCAAATATTTAAGACATAAATAAGAAAATTTACACAAGCTCTTGCAGAAAATTGAAGATCCCTCATTTTATCAGTCCAACATTACTATAACTTTAAAATTAGATAATGATGTAATAAAATTATGTGGAGGTAACAAAGCTATAAATATTCATTACTCACATCTTGGTTGTCTATTTAGAAAAAATCTGATAAAAATATATAATAAAATATACTGAAAGTGAGTTAAGTTAGCTAGGAGTAAACCTAAAAAATAAACAAATACTACATTGTATTTCCACATACTAAGAGCAAAAATAAAAATGAAATAGTGACAACAAGTATATAAAATACTTATCGATAAATCTGATGGAATGAGTAGAAGGCATCTTCCTAAAAACTAAAACATATTGCTCAGGCGAGTAAAGAACAAAGCTAAACAAAAATATCCATTCATCTTTAGATCTAGTATGTGCTATCTATTACGGAACAGAAGACGCAATAATTATTAATTTGCCAATTCTTCTAAATAAATCTTTAGAATTGGTAGAGTCTTATAAATTATCCTGCAACATTTATTTTGTGAGATATGACCAATTGACCATAAACTCATATGGAAACGGAAAGAACTTAGACTAGACAAAAACGTTGTGTTCAAGACCACAGTTGAAGTACCTTAGTATTCTGCAGTGTGATACATCTGACACCACAGTTTGACTTACAACTAGAAAAATAAAATTTCCACAATGATATTGAGACACAAATTGATCAATGGAACAGAGGAGCTGCACCTGCATGTGTTGTAGTACACTGACCTTTAAATGCCATTTAAACTTATGAGGTTAAATTTATGAATAACTGAACTGGCATAAGCAAGAAATAAAAAAATACTTGAGTGGTCAGTTTCTGTCTTCAGAAACTCTCAAGCTCATTGGCCAACTTGGCAAGGCGGCGAGCCTCAGGAGACCAAATGCTAATGTCCAAGCTTGCTAAACGGTGCAGAGAAGCGATAAAAGAAGACCTCAAAGACAGAAGAGCAGAAATACTGGAAGATGCAGCAGAAGCTGGGAAAAGCATTTGACCGCCCGCCTGTCCTTCACCAACTATAAGACCAAGATGACTGCCCTCCGACACCCTGATGGATCTATCACATCTTCCAGAAAGGCAATGGAGAACATTATCCAGGACTTCTATTCAAATCTCTTTATAGCAACATCCACCTGCCCACATACCAAATTCCACAGGATGGATATGCCATTGCCAACGTTCTCCCTTCTGAAATCTGACATGCCATCTCGTCAGTAAAGAAGGAAAAAGCACCAGGCCCAGACAAAGTCAGACCCGAGCACATGAAGAATCTGCCGTCAGTACTCATCAATACACTAGCTTGAGCTGACGATGGGATCCCGAGGAGGGCAGATGGGTTTTGGGTGTTGGCCCATCGCCTCTGGGGGTCCCGGAAGCAGCCGGATGAAACTCGCCCATCACACTAGCCACCATCTTCGCTGTCCGAACGCTGAGAAAATGCCTCACGACCAGATCAACAGAGCAAAACCAGTTCGAGCCCAGGTAGGTGGCTCACAGAAGTGGGAATCACTGGGAATTCGCCAGATGGAGTCAGGGTTCAGCCACTCCCCCCACCTCCATTTTGTCGAGCCTGGTGGACCCGCCCAGGAGCTGCCCGGGAACCAGTATGCAGAGCTGCGCAAGCGGTTGGGGAGACTGGAGCCCGGCTCACGCCGAGCCCAGCTGACGATGGGATCCCGAGGAGGGCAGATGGGTTTTGGGTGTTGGCCCATCGCCTCTGGGGGTCCCGGAAGCAGCCGGATGAAACTTGCCCATCACACTAGCCACCATCTTCGCTGTCCGGATGCTGAGAAAATGCCTCACGATCAGATCAACAGAGCAAAACCAGTTCGAGCCCAGATCGCGCCAGCGCCAAGCGGCCGCAAGAGTCCACTAAAATAGTGAAACAATAATGTCTTTTAATGCACTGTATTCCACGAAGAGCAGGAAAGTTTATCGGGAAGGAGATATAAAGACGAAAAGAAATGACATACAGAATCTG
Organism: Cryptotis parvus; assembly: GCA_021461705.1. Lineage (NCBI taxonomy): Eukaryota > Metazoa > Chordata > Mammalia > Eulipotyphla > Soricidae > Cryptotis > Cryptotis parvus. Next base: position 50,874 of record JAJIBD010021552.1, read on the forward strand.
CCAAGTAGTTGAGGTGCAGGAGGCGGGAGGGAGGTGGGGACATTGGTGATGGTAGATGGGTTTGGGTGGAGGGATGGGTGTTGGAACACTGTAGATCCAAAACTCTACATGAGCATCTTTCAATTGTATGTCTAAAATGGTGTAATAATATTTGGGGGTAAAATAATAAAATTAAATTAAAAAAAAATACACTAGCTTGGCTCTTCACACGCTACCTGTCCAAATGCAAGGTGCCCTCCCAATGGAAAAGCAGCAGGACAGTTCTACTGTTCAAGAAGGGAGACATTCACGACATCGGCAACTATCGCCCCATCTGCCTGTTGTCCATCATCTACAAGCTGTTTACACGAGTCATCCTGAACAGGATTGGCAGAACACTAGATGAAGGACAACCATGCGAGCAAGCAGGCTTCCGGAAAGGATTCAGCACAATCGACCATATCCACACAGTAACCAAGCTCATTGAGGTTTGTAGGGAGTACAAGATGCCGCTCTGTCTCACGTTCATTGATTTACAGAAAGCCTTTGATTCTGTGGAGACTGAAGTAGTCATCGAAGCCCTAGCCAAACAGGCTGTTCAAATCCAATACAGCAAGATCCTTCTTGAGCTGTATGACAGATTCACCACCAGGATCTCACCATTCTACAAAGAAGTGATCATTGATGTCAAAAGAGGGGATCGACAGGGTGATACCATTTCACCAAAACTCTTCAGCGCCACCCTCGAGAACATCATGCGACAATTAGTATGGGAAGGAATGGGAATGAAGATAGATGGTCGGCAACTACACCACCTCCACTTCGCTGATGACATTGTTCTAATAACACCAAAATTCGCCAAGTGGAACAAATGCTGGCTGACTTTGACCGAGAATGTGGAAAGATAGGTCTACAGCTGAATCTGAAGAAAACTATGTTCATTAAAAATGAACTAGTTCCTGAGGCCCCATTCACTCTCAATGGAACAAACATCTCTGAATGCAGCAGTTATGTGTACCTAGGTCGAGAAGTCAACATGTTGAACGACCTAAAATCTGAGCTGTGCAGGAGGAAGAGAGCGGCATGGAATGCCTTCAAAGGCATCGAAGAAATAGCTAAAAGGACAAAGAACCTCCGGCTCCGGGCACATCTCTTTGACTGCACCATTCTCCCTGCATTAACATATGCCTCAGAGACCTGGGCCCTAAGAAAGCAGGATGAGAATGCTATTCGGGTCTCCCAGAGAGGAACCGAAAGAGCTATGCTTGGAATATTACGCCTCACTCAAGTGAGAGAAGGAATCGGAGTTCTGACCTCCGTTGCTATTCCAGAATCAGGGACGCTGTCTCGTTTGCCAAGGCATCAAAAATCAGATGGGCTGGACATGTAATGCGATTTGGAGACAACTGCTAGACTAGAGCCGTTACTGACTGGATCCCATGGGCTATCAAAAGATTACATGGCTGCCCACCTACAAGATGGTCAAACTTCCTTGTAAAGACCCTGAAAGAACGGTTTGAAGCTCTTCATATTCCTGAATCAACCAGATGCCATTGGGCTACATTGGCACGTGATAGGGTCCAATGGAAATGTTACTGGCGCCCGCTCGAGCAAATCGATGAATATCGGGGTTCAAGTGATCAAGTGATCAAGTGAGTGGTCAGAGCTATTGTACATGGCATCACATCTGCTACCCCAAGCTCTGGCAGGAGAAATTCCTGAATGTAGAGCCTGGAGTAATGCCTGAGCATCACTGGGTATGGGCCAAAAAGGAAAGAACAACCAAAATCCTTGAATTCAAATTAATGTAATATATAATATTTAACTAAAAGTAAATCATAGACTATTAAGTACGAACAAAATTGATAGCTTATAACAGGAAAACTAGAAACTAGGTTAAAAATCATAGTTATTTTTGAAATTATAATTCACTTTAATTTAGGCACATGGTTTAAATACTGTAAATGGTAGCATTGCGTCTTTCACCAGTATTGGTTTCTCTCCCCAGGGCCCCTGGGTCCTCTCCCTATCCCTCAGTGCTTCCTGCTGCCCTACCCCACGCCCCCTGCCATGGTAAGCTTCCTACACTTCTCGGTTTGTGTTGCCTTGGGACATTTAAAACAGAATTTTTCAATGTTCTTGGTTAAAACACCAAATTATCCTTTTAAGATTACTAAAAAAGACAAGCCATACATATAGAGACAATGTTTGTAAATTATATATTTATTACAATCTTGTATTAAACTATATATATAAAGTTTTCCAAAATTTGTAAGAATAAGAAGCCCAGTTATTAAAACGGTCAAAATATGTTAGCAGATGCTATCTGTAATAACCAAGATATACAGATTGCAAATAATCACACGAAGTGATGCACAGCATCATTGATCATTTGGAAAATGCAGAGGAAAACTGAAATATCTGTCAGCCACTAGGATGACTAGAACTAAAAGTCACATTTGTATCAAGTATTAGCATGAACAGAAGGAACTAAGACTGTTCTCTTCTAGAACAGGTCCAGAACATTGTAACTACTTTGGAACACGTTCAAAAGCGGTTGGGGCAAGTTCTTACAGTTTCTTAGAATTCATAGATATACCTATCTGATACTAAGTCATTCCTTTCTTGGGCATCCCTGTTTCCTTCACGCCCCACTCCAAATATGAAAACATATATCCGAGGCAGGAGAAATAATATGGGGTTAACTTGCTTGCCTGGCCTGGCATGATTTGGATATTGACTTGACCCTAGCCACATAAGCTAGACTCCCCTGACCTCTGCAATGAGTGATTCCTGTTCATAGAGCCAGTAGCAAACTCTGAGCACCACTGGGTGTGGCCCCCAAACACAAAAAAGCAAAAAAATGAAAGCATAGATCCATTTAAAAGAAGCTTGTTTATGAATATGCTAACAGATATTATCTTCAGGCAGAGCCAAAAATGAAACCACTCTAAATGCCAGTCAAAAGTAATTAGAAGCCATCATGTGCAATTTTTTTTTGGCCTGTATTTAATGTTCAGTTCTATGTTGGTATCAGCCCTTTCGACATTTATTCACACATGTTCCCTTCTCTGTCTTACCCAACCTCTGACTCCCTCATGTTTGTGGTAATTTCCACTTTTGGTAAGATCACCTGATATATTTATGTCATGCAAATAAATGCAGTCATTCTATGTCTCTCTCTTTCCTTCTGACTAATTTCACTCAACATGATCCTTTCCATGTCCATCCATTTATAGGCAAATTTTATAACTTCATTTTTCCTGACAGCTGCGTAGTATTCCATTGTGTAGATGTACCACAGTTTCTTTATCCAGTCATCAGTTCTCGGGCATACTGGTTGTTTCCAGGTTCTGGCTATTGTGAAAATAAAAGTGCAGGCTATGGGAGGGAGGAGGGAATTGGGAACATTGGTGGTGGGATATGGGCACTGGTGGAGGGCGGGTGCTGGAACACTATGTGACCGAAACCTCCAAACATTAACAACGCTTGTAATTGTATATCTCACGGTGGTATAATAAAGTATTAAAAAATAATTAGATAAACACTCTGTATTTTAGTCAGTGGAATATTTCTCAGCAAATAGTGATATAAAATATTTGTGGGTACAACAGCTTAAAGGAATCTCAATACAAATTTTAGAAAAGGATATAGTATATATAGATTTACAGAATCAGGGAACTTATATTTATTAAGTAATTTATTAAGAATAATCATAATTCATAAAAACAAATATGTGGAGTGAGTGGGTCATCATTGGAGTCTGTGATGGCACAGATGGACAGAGCAAAGAAGTACTGAGAAGAGCAAATCTGAAGGCTTGATGGATAAATTCATTATATTGGTGGCAATGTTAGTTTCACAGACATGCCACCATCACTATTCTATCACTATCTTCCCGTTAATCATCTATTTGCTAGAGCGGGCACCAGTAATATCTCCATATGTCCTGTCTCATGCTAGTAGAACCCAAAGGCATCTGCTTGCTCCAGGAACATAAAGAGCCTCAAACCATTTTATTAGGTACAGGAATGAACTAATACAAATATTAGTGGTATTTGGCATATCAAATACTACATGAGCAGCTTGCCAAGCTTGCTGTGAGGGTGGCATACTGTTGTAGTCACCTCTAAATAAAGCATTTATTGATGAACCATGCGGCCGCTAGCAGCCGCTGAGCTGGGCTGTGATAGTCTGGTCCGCTGGGTGGAGTTGTGACGAAAGTGAAGTCCGGATGTAGAAAATGGTGGGGCCCCATGGAGTAGGAGAGGGTGGTCTGGCTTGTTGTGAGGTTCTGCTTGGGTGGCAGGTCAGGGCTAGAACCCACCATACCTCCCAGGCGCCTCACGAGCAGCTGGGCACAGGGAGAGCAAGTAGAAGCTCTGCCCCATGTCTGAGAGTCTCTGGTTCAGCATACCTGGGCCTGATTGAAAAAAAAAAACTGCTGCAGGGTGGCTGTTGATGATCCGGGCTGTGATACTGGTCTGCTGGGTGGGTTGTGACGAGAGGGAAATCCGGATGTAGAAAATAGTGGGCCCCATGGAGTAGGGGAGGGTGGTCTGGCTTTGTTGTGAGGTTCTGCTGGGGTGGCAGGCCAGGGCTAGAATCCGCCATACCTCCCAGGCGCCTCATGAGCAGCACAGGGAGAGCAAGTAGCAGCTCTGCCCATGTCTGAGAGTCTCTGGTTCAGCATACCTGGGCCGGATTGAAAAAAAAAAAAAAACTGCTGCAGGGTGGCTGTCCATGAACCGGGCTGTGATAGTCTGGTTTGCTGGATGGAGTTGTGACAAGAGGGAAGTCTGGATGTAGGAGTCCAGATCATCGACAGCCACCCTGCAGCAGTTTTTTTTTTTCAATCCAGCCCAGGTATGCTGAACCAGAGACTCTCAGACATGGGGCAGAGCTGCTACTTGCTCTCCTGTGTCCAGCTGCTCGTGAGGCGCCCAGGAGGCATGGCTGGTTCTAGCCCTGGCCTGCCACCCCAGCAGAACATCACAACAAGCCAGATTACCCTCCCCTACTCCATGGGGCCCGCCAATTCTCAGAGATACGTATGTATAAAAATACCAAAGGGTCCTTTAAAATAAGCATCTTGAGGCTGGGTAGATAGTATAGGGGCAAAGAAGCTTCCTGTGCAACAATCAGCCAACCCCATTTGATCTGCAGGACCTCAGGTAACCCCATCACCAAAGAAACTTACTATATATCTGTTGTACCTTGGTAAAGCTGTTAACAGTAAAATGAAAAGTGAAAACAATATTTTTACTGTAAGGCTTCAATCTTTGGGACAAGACATCAGAGTTTAAATTAGCCGGCATAATTTTAAAAGGAAAGTAGAGCACCTGTCCGTTTGACACAGATCCTCTTCACTGACTTCTGGACACAGTTTGGAAAGCCTTGTAGTACTCAGTATTCCTAATGGAGACACGGCTGACCTTCTAAGAAGATAAGCACGCACAGACTCTGTGTCAGTGAAATAATGTGCCAGGCAGATCTTGACCTTTCTCCAATAAGCAAAGAGCTATTTGGCTCATCTCCGATGAATTTCACAGCAGGTATAAAAATTAACCAGTGGAAAGTTACTACAGAATCAAACATGAGATTACTGTGATTTTTAAATGAAGGAAGTTTTTTTTATTTTCTTTTTTTATGAACACAGACATGGGGGCAGAGCTGCTACTGTCTCTCCCTGTGCCCAGCCGCTCACAGGGCCCCCAGGAGGGATGAATGGGTTCTAGCCCTGACCCGCCACCCCAGCAGAGCCTTGCAACAAGCCAGATGACCCCCCAACTCCATGAGGGTCTCTATTTTTCACACCCGGACTTCCCGCTCAGAACTCCACCCAGCAGACCAGCCTATCACAGCCCGGCTTGAGCGGCCGCTTGAGGCCTTGAGGCCGGGCTGTTCATCAATAAATGCTGGATTTAGAGATGACTACAAGAGTATGCTACCCGCACGGCAGAGCCTGGCAAGCTACCCATGTCGTATTTGATATGCCAAATACCAGTAACAATTATAGACCTCATTCCCATGACCTGATGGAATGGTTTGAGGCTCTTTATGTTCCTGGAGCAAGCAGGTGCCCTTGGGCTCTACTAGCATGAGACAGGTCATATGGAGATGTTAATGGTGCCCGCTCGAGCCAATTGATGATGAACAGGAAAACAGTGATTTATGAACCCTTACAAGCAACAATATTTATGAGTATGTTTACTAAATTCATTTCTCATTTATTTACTAAATTAATTTATTTATGTTTATATTTTATTTGTGTTATATTTTTTATAATATAATTATGTATTATATTTTATATAAAATACATTTTATATAATATTTATAGTTATATATTATATATAAATAAATATCTATTTATTTATTTATTTATTTTGTTTTGAGGGTCATAATCAGAAGTAATCAGAAGCCTCACTGGATGGTGTTCAGGTGCTATAAGCCTTGCAGGATTGAATAAGGGTCACAGCCATTGCTGAAAGTTGGGTTAGACCTTGACCTTTGTGCAACCTCTCGCATTCACTCTTATTTATTAAATGTATTTGCTTTTATCACATGTTTTCTCAGCAAAATCAAAGGAAATGTTGCAAGGCTAATGCCTCTTATGATGAATTTGTTCTTGTGTCCAATTTTCCTGCCTGTTGGAGGTTCTTTACTTCCTTTTTGTTTTGTTTTCCCAGCCCAAATGAGGCTCATTCAATGATCTCAGAAATACCCACTTGGGGATGTTTGGAGAAAACCTACTAACCCCAAAAGAAACATTGTCATAATGCATTTGTTAAACACAATTTGTGATATAATTTAAATGCAGCTTTATCTTTGCATATCATCACCAGTTTAAAACTTGTTCACTGAGAAGAATGTTTCTATCAGTGGAAATTTGGGTAGATCCCATGAATTGTGTTTTCATGCTTAGATACTAATTCAGTAATTAGAATGTTTCTATAGATGCTGTTGATCCATATGTATGCTTTATCCCCAAGTTAAACTTAGCTTTCAACTAGCTAACCAAGAGTAGCTTCATATGAAAAAAAATGATGCTTTAGTTTTTTATTTTGTTTGTCCTTGTTAAGCAGTTTAACAAGGACAAACAAAAAAAACTTTTTGAAGTACCCTGGAGCAGTTACTCCCAATCCGCCCAGGAGCTGCCAGACTCTCAGACTGCGCGGTCCTCCCCCGGCCCAGCCTATAGGTGGGAGGCTGGTGGGTCCAGCCTTGGCCCACCACCCCGCAGAACACACAACAAGCCAGACCCCCCACCCACCCATGGCGCCGCCATTTTCCACATACTTCCCTCCATCAGAACCCACCCGCCGACCAGCCCACACAGCCCGGACACACACCCACCCTGGCGTTTCTTCCTCAATCCCGGTAGCTCCAAGACCCAGACATGGGCAGAGCGGTCCTGCCCCCTGCCCAGCCGTGCGTGGGAGGCATGGTGGCCAGCCGGCCCACCACCCGGCAGAACAGCACACAAGCCAGACGACCCCCACCCACCCATGGGCGCCGCCATTCCACATTGACTCCCCCTCACCCACCCAGCACCAGCCCATCCAGCCCGACACGACACCCACCCTGGGCAGTACCCAATCCGCATATCTCCAGGACCAGAATGGGGCAGCGTTCCCCCCGGCCCACCATAGACGGAGGCCAGCCTGCCCCACCACCCGCAGCACAACAACCAGACGACCCCCCCACCCACCCATGGGCGCCCCATCCACATTCCCCACAACCCACCCAGCCGGGCATAATAAGGCTTTTTTGAGGTGTTATAGATACCCCCCCGCATACTCTTTTATATGCAAATGCCAGTAACAATATTTAGATCATCTCATGACCTAATATAATGGTTTGTGCTTATGTTCCTGTACAGCCGATGCCCTTGGCTCACAGATGTGACAGGACATATTGAGATATTACTGGCCCGCTCTAGCAAATAGATGATTAACGGAAGATCGTCGCGTGATTTGTCCTTATTTTCTTAAGTCACTTATTAGAAAAATGACAAACATCAATTACTGATGGAAATTCAAGGGTTCGCTTAGGTTCTCTTTTCAATAAGAACTAAGACAATACTATGTCTTTGTTACAAGTAGTCATTCAGAGTAGAAAAAAATATTCCAATGGAATCTTTCTCTCCTACGAAACATGAGTTTTCTTCTAAACTGTTTGTATAGACATTTTGTTATTGTGTTTGAGCCATAGTCAGTGATGCTCAGGTCTTATTCCTGGCAGGTTCATGGGGCCATGTGGGATGCTGGGATTGAACTTGACTTAGCAGCATGCAAGGCAAGCACCCTACTCGCTGTCCTCCCGCTTGGTCCTTATACAGGTGTTCTTAGGTTCACTTTAGAACCTGACGTATCACTGGTTTTTGAGGTAAAACTTCTGAATCCAATTACAGTTGCAATTCTAAATTTATCTTTTACAATAACTTGTATCTTTAAAAAAATAAATCCTTAAGAAATTCAAAATAATCTCAAGTTAAAGAATTTCAAGTCTCATTGAGAATGAACATTTTATACATGCACAAAAGTCAGACATTCAGAGAGATGAAATTTTCTCCAGAAGCCTGGAAGTTATTCCAAATATGGAGCTACAATAAGCTTTAGCTATAATGTTTATCCCCAAGCTATTGAAACTAGGAAAGGGGGACTGTTGGTTCCTTTGGAGGATTGAAGTCTACTCCTTTTATCTTTTCCTAATACATTTTTAGCTGAAAGGAGCTATTTTCTTCTTCATCTAACAGAACAGTGGCAAGTAGAGAGAGTTAACACTCATCTTCTATCAGGGAAAAGAAGAATCTAGAGCAGAGATGTTACACTAGCTGTCTAACTGAAACACACGCTCTGCCTCACGGGATTATCATAAGAAAACCACAATGACCTAGAGATTTGCCCATGATTGAAATCACGCAAGTAGTTTAGGTCAAAATAGAGCCATGTTCTGCACCATCTGGTGTGCATCGATCATGTTTCTGTGCTAGGGCCCAGGTGACTATTCAGAAGTGGGGAAAAGCTGCAAGGGAATTAATCTAGACGTGGCATCATGGCACTGGCCTCGACACTGTCCTGCTCCACCTATAAATGTGGGATGCAGTACCTGGAAATGAATGGCCTGGATCCAGATGGAAACAGCTGACAGAAAAGCGCCTGAGTGACATGAAAGAAAAAAGAAGAGGAAGAGAGATTCAGAGAGAGAGAGACAGAGAGAGAAAGAGAGGAAACTGGGGTACCTGCTATTGGGCAGCCTGGTGGTGGGCGGGAGGGGGGGGGGTACATTGGTGGTGGAAATGGGGCAATGGTGGAGGGATGGGTGCTGGAATACTATATTGCCAAGAACCAATTATGAACACCTTTGTAATTGTATGTCTCACGGTGGTATAATAAAAAATTTAAAAAAAGAAAGTGGAGGGTTGTTGTAGCCTCTCCATGTGCAAATGTCCTGTGCCATAAATTAGTGAGAAACTAGCAAAATAGACTGACAGAGCAGTGCTTTTCAATGCCTTGTCCACATTCTGACTACTAGAAAGAAAGCTTGCAAAATGATTATGGTTCTAGAATGTTCTAGAAAAGCTCATTGAAATTTGCAAACCTCATAATCAGCTGAAGAAGTAGGGTTCAGAAATACATGAAGAAGTCAAGAAAAATAAACAAATACCAATTCAATTTTTAAATGGGAAGAGGGAACATTCAGACATATATCCTGATGACCTACGGGACTTAAAAAGATGCTTATTGCCATTAGTCATGAGAGAAACACAGTTCTAAGACACGACGAGGTATTACCTCACTCTCCTAAGTATAGCTGTTATCAAGAAACAAGTGTTGGTGTGGATACAGCTTTAACAGACACATTGGCATTTTCTCCAAAGAATTTAAAACAGAAATACTGTAAGATTCAGGGGGCTGGAAGGTTAGTCAGGCACTTGCTTTCTATTATATCAACCTAGGCTAGACATCTGACATCAGGATTGATTCCTGAATGAAGATATAGGAGTAAGCCCTGAGCACAACCAGGTTTGGACCAAAAGCCAAAAAAAAGAAATCCCAATTCTGATTGGATAGCCTAAGGAAATAAGTCCCATCTCTAAGAATGATCTATCTCCCCACATAGTAGCAGTATTTACAATAATCAGCATCTGGAAATAATTTAAGTGGTCACATGACAAAAGGGTAAGGTAACATAAAAACTTGAAATAGTTTTTACCCACCATCCCAGAGGCAGCATCAAGCAGTGCCTGAAGTCCACACAAACACTATTGTAACTCTGACTACAAAAGGGATGAGAGAGGAACTGCGCAGTTGGCCACAGATATTCACTTCACTTGTGTCACTTGTCTTCCCGTTGTTCATCAATTTGCTCGAGTGGGCACAAGTAACATCTCCATAAGTCCTGTTGCAAACAAAGTGTACCCCAGAGGCATCTGCTTGCTCCAGAAACAGGAAGAGCCTCAAACCATTCCTTCAGGTCAGGGGAATGAGGTCCATAATTGTTACTGGATTTTGGCATATCAAATATGACATGGGTAGCTTGCCTGGCTCTGCCGTGTAGCCCCAAAATAGAATAAAAAAAGCCAGGGACAGGAGAGATAGCACAGAGGGTAGGGCTTTTGCCTTGTGTGTACGCAGCTGAATAGGTTCAATCCTCAGCACGCCCCGTCATCCTGCAAGCCCCCCAGGAGTGAGCCCTGAGTGCAAAGCCAGGGAGTGAGCCCTGAACAAAGCCAGGTAAAAATATAATTAATTAATTAATCATCATAATAAAACCACTGATTATTACTGGTATATTTCATTTCATAATATATTATGCTAAAATATGATTCCAGTTTGTGAAACATGCTTTCTACTTCCCCCATCTCCATCCTGCACTTATTTCATGGTATTTCAATGAGGGATAATCAATCTGTTTTTTTAAAAAAAAGTTTTGGAAAGATTTTGAGCTGAAATTGATTTTGAAGACATCATCTCACCCCCTGTGCTCCAAATGTGCCATTGAAATTCTTGGGCATTAATGCCTACTAGATGTCTTAGATGAGAATATAAAGCCTGTACTTCTAATAATACAGTGCAAAAAATGTTTTACTGATTTCAAGCAATGAGTTGTATGTTCTCTGTGTCAGATCTTAATTGGCCATCCGATTATATATGCATCGTTTTCCTACAAGTATGGCAAATATGAATGTGAGCGTCACTTCCCAGGCATAATGCATTCTGGAATGCTTTTCCCATCACACCAATTCTCAATCAGATCTGACACCATCCATCGCTGGTAAATATTTCCATAGAATGAATATAATACTGAAAACGCAATTTTTAAAGGTTAAAATCAAGCCTCTGGATATTGAATAACATATTGAAATTATCTAAGAGTACATATACTTATGTACTCTTAAGACACATAACACATTTTAATTTAAACTCCTGTTATTACAGTAACTAGTCACAAAATGGCTCCCTATTTATGCAATATGTTAGCTGTAATGTTACTTAAATTGAACAGACGAGTGGCTTCTAATAATGTATGTTTACTTCATGAACTTGTAGGCAATTACATTGTAATTATGTCTTTGTAGGTGCTTTTACTGACATATAGCGCCAGTGCATTTTAAATGTAATTGCTGTTCTCTGTACCATTTAGCAAAGCTGAAAATTGTTAAAGGTTTGTAAATTACCTACATTTAGACCATAGGCAACTAGCCAAATTAAGTGACAATGTCAGCAATGTTACAACATAAATTGGTAGCAAGTATAAATTCAAGGTAGACTTTCTTTTCTAAATAAGAACGCTGCTTATAGAGCCTTTGAAAAGAAAACAAGCAAGAAAGTAAGAAAGACAGGAAGAGAAGCATGGTGCTCGGTACTGACAGCATAGATTTGCCTTCTAATGTGAATGATAAATGACTGCTTTGCAATATACTGGGAATCGTAGCGCTCTTTAAAACTAGAAATTTGGGTGGGTTTCATAACGCTTGGGGAAACAACCCTCGATGGTTCTGGAGGAACGTCCAGGAGATTCTTGCAGTGGAATCACAGAACCAGTGGGGAGCATCTGGCTCCAGTTTCACACAGGTCTGTCGCTTTTCATCCCGACAGCTTTGTCCCAATCACCAGGTTTCTTGAGCTGCAGCTTCTTCATCTATAAACAGGACCTGGATCTCTTTAAAGAGTTTTCACATGAATCCAGAGCTCCACATCTTCTGAGTGGTGGAGGCTAATCTGGAAAATAAAATAAAGCAAAATAAAACAAAATAAAACAAAGTAAAATAAAATAAAGCAAAACAAAACAAAATAAAAAGATGTTCTCCTTTGATGAGGGGATGGGCTGGTAGGAGACTGAGCTGAGTCTGGCCGGGAACTGCCAGGCTTGCAGGGATTTTCTTTCCCCCAGGGGAATAAAGAGAACTAGAGCCAGTTAGAGACTGAAAAATGCTCCCTTGGCTTTTAAAGCATGGTCTCGTGGAGGAGCCTGGCCCCCACAGACCAGCCTGCAGTTCAGGAAATTAATTGTGAAAGTATTACTCTGTCACTTTCCGCCTCCAGGCCATCTGCTTATTGATGGCAAGGGTTTAGGTTGGGATCAAAGCATTTCACCCATGCAAGCCCTCTCCATTAAACGGGCAACCAGCATCCGCCTCTGACAGCTCCGAGGGCGCTGCTGTGCAGAAAACCACGCTTATGGGTCATTTTCTTCAAGTGTAGGATTAGGGGGAAGTTCACGCAAGGCCACTTTCCTCAAGTACAAATAATGAATTAATAATATGACAAAATTGCACGCACTTGAAAGATCCCGCGCCTGCAGCACATGCTCAAGGTTCAAATGACGATTTTCAACGAGTCCGTTCTGTAGCTGTCTAAAGCCACTGACAACCAAGAGCTGACCGGGGGTTGCTCTCCCTCAGCGGGGCACCTTGGGCCTGCCTAGTCTCTTTCTGCCTAAAGAAATAGAATCGTGGAAAAACTGCCCTTCCTCTTGCTAGTTTTAAATTTATAACTGAGGTCATGTGCGAGACAGTCTTCATGGAGTATTTAGGTAGTGTGCGTACCTTGGGGTGTCCTGAGTTTTGCAGCGTTTTGATGGGAAACTTAAAACTCCGATGTTGAAGTCCATGTTCTCATATTCACTCTCTTTTTTAAAAAAAAGTCTTTTTTCTGTGTTTTTGAAATTTATTTTATTATTTCAGCGGGAGAAAGACGATTACAATGCTGTTCAGAATTGGGTTTCAGTCATACAGTGTTGCAGCACCCATCCCTCCACCAGTGCACGTATCCCACCACCAGTGTCCCCGATTCCTGTGTGGCAGGCACTTTTCTCCTCTGTCTCACTTCTTTTGAGCATTGTGGTTTGCAATACACACACCAAGGCATTATCATGCATATCCCTTTATCTACTTTCAATACTTGGTTCTAGTTTGGCATCACCATTTCCAACTATTATTGGCAAACTGATCCCTTCCCCTATCTTACCTAACCTCTGCCCTGCACACACTTAAGGTTGATTCCAACCATTGACAGGTCCTCCTGGACCCTTTGCCTAGCTTATTTTGTTATATCGTAAATGAATGCTGTCATTAGATAAAATGATTTACCATAGTGTTCGCTCTCATGGTATTGCTAAACAAAGTTACCAGATCTTCACCTTCACCAGAGTTCCCAAGGTCCTCACCAATTCCTGTCATCTGTGTTCTCAAATTCTTACAGTAACATTTTCCCTCTTGTCTAGAGGCATAATTGAACATTGGCTTTGACAGTACACAGGTGGATGAAAACACCACCATATTTACACAAGCTTGTGAGTCCTGTAATATGTTATGAAGTTTTCTCCATGGCATAATGTCTCTCTAGAGACAGAAGTAAACAACCTCAGAAGGGCAGAGATACAGACTCAATGGACGACTGGCTGCAGAGGAAACTTCGTCACCAAGTAGAGTTGCTAGTTAAGAGTGAATTGCAGATTTCACAGGGTTCAGAGAAAGGCTCCATGGTTCATGGCTCCTGGTAGCATAGAGTAGAGAGAATTCCAGCCAGCAAAAGCTGACTGGGGGCAGAGAGACAAAATTTGACAGGGTTTAGCAAATCTGTCAAAGAACCTCCTTGGTGGCCAGTAAGAAAGACACAGTCCACTAAAACCAGTTGTCTGTGTTCTGGTGAAGTCTTTAGCTGCAGCTCACAATAGACCACCCAAGCATTTCAGTGTCTAGAAACCACAGTGCAGAGTTGAGGGAGGTTTCTGATTTCTCTGAAAGTGAAAGGGTAATCTGTTTGTGGCTGTGATTTTTAACAGAAGGCCACTGAGAGTGGAGCAATAACTAATGGTGGGTGGTTATAGGCTACCAAGAGTGGAATGGTCCCCATTCTCTCTTCACTCAATGTCACTCTTCTGAGACAATGGTGCAAGAAAAGGGAATTCTAAGAAAATTATTTCAAGCACATTCCTGACCCATTTCCACCACTATCGCCACCACCACCCCATCTCAGGGATCTATCAGGTAAGCTATAGTCATGCAAATGATATTGTTGGACATTGACTTCCCTCAAGGTGAGGGCAATGGATCTTCACTTTGCGAAAAGGATAAATCAACACTGAGAAACACAAAGTGACTCGAAAAATGGGTTGTAGACTTTGGAAGTCCTCCTGGCTGAATAAACTGAACCAGTGCCTAGTCAGGTCATGAGCTATCAGTGGCAGTTAGATGACAAAAGAAGCTGAGAGAGAAATGACTGTAAACTTTTTCACCTGTTCTTTTTCTTTGACCATTGGTTACTCCCATGCTATGGGGTACCTGTGAGAAAGGTAGTTCTTCCTACACACAAGAGAGGTAGTTCAGTATCTGTTCCTCTCCTTCGGCCTAATGTGACTTAGCATGATGCCCCCCTCCTAGTTCCTTTCATGTAGCAGCAAATTGTATGACTTAGTTTCCTTTCATTTCTAATTAAGACTCCATAATTAACAAAGGTAGTGATTGAGTTTCAGGCATACGGTGTTCCAACACCAATCTCTTCACCAGTGTCCACTTCCCTTGACCAATGTCTCCAACTTCCCTCTAACCCACCAGACTGCCTTTCTGACAGGCACCTTTTGTACATATACTAATTTACCATCTTTCATCACCACCTCCTTTTCCAGGCTGGCCACTTCCTTCCACCATAGTTGTAGCTATCATCACCTTGCTGTATCCACACCTGTCACCATGGTAAACTTCCAAACAAACACAAGTTCTCAGGTTCTCAGTTTCTTTTACTATGCACATTGGTTATTACTCTACCATGGTATATTTTCATATTCCACATGTAAAGAAAAATCATTATTTGTCTATCTAATGGAATACTACTCAACTACTAGAAAAGTTGAAATTTTGCAATTTGCTGCTATGTGGATGGATCTATAAAGGCTCATCAGAAGAAGAGGGACAGACACAGAATGATTTAGCTTTTCTTTTCTTATAGCCTGCATTATGGGTGCATACCAAATTCCTGTTATCCAATCATCTGTTCTCAAACAGTCATGTTGTTTCCACATCTTGGCTATGTGACTAGTAGTGACTAGTATTGAGATGAACACAGGAGGGCAAATGTCTTCTTGAAATGGTATTTCGGGACTTTGGAGGTAGATACCAAGAAATGGGATTGCTGGGTCATATGGATGTTCAACTCATTTTTTGAAAAGTGTTTGTATTTTCTGAAGAGGTTGAATCAGTTAACATTTCACAGAGCCATGAAGGGTTCTGATTATGTTTTCCTCAATATCACTAATGTATTTAAGGCCAACACCAGTGGTTTTCCTTGTTTTTTTATGTATACCAACACCTTTTGGTGTGAGATGCTACCTCTCAGTTCAATTTGCATTTCTCTGAAAATGACATGAAAAGTCTTTTCTTTGGTTGTGATTTTAATAGAAGGCCACTGAGAGTAGTGCAGTAGGTAATGGTGGATGGTTATAACTTATGGAGTTTGTCATAACTGATGGAGAAGGAGAACATTTTTCCCATATCTATTGTACAATTGTATGTCTTCTTTATGGAATATCTGCTCATCTCTTCTCCCCATTTTGCATGGACTTTTGAGTGGTGGGCAAATATTTCTCCTAGTCTATGGGGTGTCTTTATATTAGTCTTCATTTCTTTTGCAGTTCAAAGCCTCCAAAATTTAGTATAGTCATGTTTATTTATCTTTTCTTCTGTATCTTGGTTAAAGGAACTAAGACATTGAAAATTCCTTTAGCTTCAATGCCATGAAGGGTTTTGTCAGTTTTCCTCACAATCACTAATGTATTTAATATTTATAGCAATGTCATTAAATCCTTTTGAATTTAATTTTGTGCATGGCGTGAGATAGGTTCTGAGTTCATTTTTTACATTTAACTGACCAGTTTCCCCATTAACTTTTATTAAAGATGCTGTTATTATCCACTTCATACTCTTCACACCTTTGTCAAAGACAAAGGGATGACAAAGTCTGTCAAAGATAAATCTTTGTTTGTTTGTTTTTGTGTCTTACTTTTTCCTATTAGGTCAAACTAAGTGGTGTTCTTTGACAAAAGGTTTGTCTTTGACAAAATTTGTCATCTCTTTGTATATTTAGCAAGTATTATTAAATGACTAAGCTGGTATCCTTTGATCACTTGACATCCTGTTATTCATCGATTTGCTCGAGCAGGCACCAAGTAACATTTCCACTGTCCCTATCACATACCAGTGTAGCCCAATGGCATCTGCTTGCTCCAGGAATACAAAGAGCCTCAAACCATTTGTCCAGGGTCTTGACGAAGCAGTTTGACCATTTGTAGGTGTGTGATCTTTTTGCATCCTGTGGGATCCAGTCGGTATTGGTTCTAGTCCAGTGGTCATCTCCAAGTTGCATTACATGTCCGGCCCATCTGATTTTCAACACTGTGGCAAATGAGCAGCATCCCTGACTCTCCATCGACAATGGAGGTCGAAACTCCAGATTCCTTCTCTCACTTGAGTGAGGCATGATATTCCAAGCATAGCTCTTTCGATTCCTCTCTGGGAGACCCGAATAGCATTCTCATTCTGCTTTCGTAGGGCCCAGGTCTCTGAGGCATATGCTAATGCAGGGAGAACGGTGGAGTCAAAGAGATGTGCCCAGAGTCAGAGGTTCTTTGTCCTTTTAGCTATTTCTTTAATGCTCTTGAAGGCTTTCCACGCCACTCTCTTCCTCTTGCGCAGCTTAAGTTTTAGGTTGTTCATCATGTTCAGTTCTTGGCCTAGGTACACATAACTGCTGCTTTCAGAGATGTTTGTTCCATTGAGAATGAATAGAGCATCTGGACCTAGTTCATTTTTCATGAACATAGTTTTGTTGATATTCAGCTGTAGACCTATCTTTCCACATTCTCTGTCAAAGTCAGCCAACATTTGTGCCGCTTGGCTAATGTTTGGTGTTATTAGAACGATGTCATCAGCAAAGCAGAGGTAGTGTAGTTGACAACCATCTATCTTCACTCCCATTTCTTCCCATTCTAATTGTCGCATGATGTTCTCGAGGGTGGCGCTGAAGAGTTTTAGTGAAATGGTATCACCCTGTCGAACTCCTCTTTTGACATCAATGATCACTTTCTTGTAGAATGGTGATATTCTGGTGGTGAATCCGTAATACAGCTCACGAAGGATCTTGATATGTTGGGTTTGAACGCCCTGTTTGGCTAGGGCTTTGATGACCGCTTCTGTCTCAACAGAATCAAAGACCTTCTTTAAATCAAGAAACTTGAGACAGAGCAGCATCTTGAAATCCCTACAAACCTCAATGAGCTTGGTTACCATGTGGATATGGTCGATTGTGCTAAATCCTTTTCAGAAGCTGGTATATAAAACAGAAAAGCAGTGAATAGGATATGTAAGTTGTCTTTCTTTTGACTCAAAGTAAATGAACTTATGCTATCCACACATCAGGAAACACTCTTGTGAATTAATAATTAAAACTCAGCAAACTTTGCTTATGTTTCAAATCTGAACCATCCTATCTAGATCAGATTTCTGTCCATGCAGAACAGTGATCCCTGAATGTTCGGAAAGAAAAGAAAGGGGGAGAGGAAATAGCTGAAAGATCACATACAGAAACCTTAGGTTCCATTCCTGGTGCATAGAGGTCCCTTGAACACCTCTACATCCCGCCCCTGAGCACCACTGGGTTTGACCTAGTAGGGAAATATAACAACACCAAAACAAACAAAAGAACAGAAATTGTTCTTGGCTAAGGGAAAGGCAAGCATGGTGAGCTTGCTACTTGATCACATTGATGTTTTCTCTCCTTTCGTTTATGTCCCCGAGCTCTTCCAACTACTATGTAAGCTTAAAATACTGGGTTAAAGTCTTTATTCCAGAGGTCCCTGAAGTAGTTTTTGTTTTCTGGGCATAACACTCATTGCTACCTGGGGAAAAGCATCTGGTTCCCCCTCTATTCTGAGTGAACCTCCTTACCATCCAGAAAGTATGTCGCCCCTCTACCCATTCTTTTACTGTCTACGACAAGTTCAACTAGGATACACATTTTTAAATCAACTACTAGAAACAAAGGGTATAAATAAGGAGTCTGCCATTCAGAATACATTGTCCAGGAAATAATGTTTGGAAAGCAATGGTGGTCATCAGGCGACAAAGCAGAAAAGTCAAGAAAGGAAAAAAGAACCTATTTCCTCATGTAGACAGAGAACAAAGAATAACCTACATTATGATTGCTCATAAAAATGCTGTGCAGCAACACGGGTTTCCAACAAATTTGATAACCTGTTTCTGTCTCCCCCTTTCTCCATTAAATTGAACTCTCTGAATTATTCATGAGGGCTATTTTAATGGGATAATTTTTTCTTGCAAACGCTGACACTAATACTAAGGAATATCTCTAGATATTCATCTTGGGTAGATAAGGCTCCTGGTAACTAGTTTTCTTGATGCTTTGCCTTATTCAAATGAACATAGATGGAAGTAACTAATGTAGACTTTTTTTAACACTTAATGTTTTCAATGTTTCTCTCCATATATGTGTTGTCAGGCATATGTTTGCTTAAGAATTAGCCAGGATATGGAATTAAATGAAAGTCAAAAAGAAAGTTAAGCAATTCTCCAGGTAACTCAGGGAGGGCATTAAGTGGGAATTTGAAGTGCACATTTTCCAGCTGAGATGACATCTCACAATGTCTTGGGGAATTCCCCATCCCACTATAGTGCTTTGACCATTTTTCAGGACCGATCATTCACTTGAATGTATACATTAAGGGTTATTAACTCAGGTTAGTAGGAAATCGGATGTTAGTGAATTCCTCCTATAGTGTATACTAACTTTTCTGTCATTTTTTATTTTGGTTTTGGTATTAAAAACTTGCTATCATCCATCAAATGCTCATGGTGTTCGTGACTATTCTATTATCACCAGTTCTAAATGGTAAGGGAAAGGCAAGCTTTAAAGTCAACATTCCTCTGGATTCTCATTGGAAGGCAGATCTCTTTCGTTAAATTCAGTATCAAGGAGATATACAAGTTCTAGGACTTAGAGAAAACTGAGAATTTTGGTAAGTTCTACTTCATTATTTCACATTGCTTAAATTTTACTAGCACCTAAAAACGATTTTTCAACCCTTATCTTTTTTCTAAATATTACTCCAAACATTTTGTTTTCTTGTTATGGATGGATTTTAAGAATCTCTATCTAAACATTGAGAGGATCAAGTTTAACCTGTCCTATTAGAGAGAGGGTATAAAACTTAGCCATCAGTTTGTTGGAAGATGTAAATGCACCTCTGTGATAATCAATAGAAGACTGCTCCAGACTTTTCGTTTCAATCATAATGTAAACTAAGGATTCAATGCGCATTCAAGAAATAAAATTCTAAGAAAACGCTTATCACTGCCTGCCCCCCTAAACGCCTTCCCTCACCATTTAATTCAGTTTTCTAACCAACTGATCAGTGAGAAACCTGACGCGATTTTTGACTTACTAAGGTGGCTGTCACAGCTGTGAAGTGTCCTGAGGCTTTTTCTGTCACGGGAGATGACAGTGTGGCTCCCATGCAGATTAAGCTGGTGTTTACAGATTTGCCTTGGGTGAGCATCTATCCTGCTGTGATCTCCAAATGCCCGTGACAAGTGCCAGACAGATCTCTCTATAAGAATGGTTGATGTGCCCTCACTGAGTGTAGGGTACAGCCCTAATCAGGTGCCCACGGCTATGGACATTTTGTGTTCCCCTTCCCAACTACACTGCTATGGACAGTTGACCTGGGCATTGGGAATGAGCCAAATATTCATGAGGGACTTTTGGGCTGCATCTCAGGATGATCAAACGTTGAGGACCTTGTAGAAAATACTCCGGATCAGGACTATGTTTCTGGAGCTATGGGAGGTAGTGTGTGTGTCCATCAAAACACAGTAGAGGGTAGAGTAAGAGTGCAGCGGGTTGGGCATCTCCTTGCATGTGGCCCACCTGAATTTGATGCCCAGAATCCCACATGGCCCCCCAAGGTCACCAGGAGTGATCCCTGAGCATCACCAGGTGTGGCAAAAAAAAGGAGGGAGAGAGAACTGAACATGTTTGCCTTGATAATTGGAACAGCCAGGTTAATTTTCACACTGCAAGTTTTTTTTAGACTAAAGTGGTGAGATAAGTTATCTGATGGAGGATCAAAGCCACCCGGCTCCGAATGTATATAACCAGGTCATGAGTAGCTCAGAACCTTCCCAACGTCTTGCCATCCCCCTTCAAAAGCATCATCTGTATCCTTGAAGGAAAACCTGCTGCTGTCATCAGATTCTTGAAATCATCAATATTTTGAAACCTGTGATCAGCTTTTCTTTTGGGTGGAGCTCTGATGAGAGGGGAGTCCGGATGTGGAAATTGGCAGTCCTCATGGTGTGGGGGTCCTCTAGCTTCTTGCGAGGCTCTACTGGGTTGGCAGGTCAGGGCTTGAACCCGCCTTCCCTCCTGGGCGCCATGTGATCAGCTGAGCACAGGGAGAGCTGGTAGCAGTTCTGCCCCATGTATGTGAGTCTCTGGATCAGCATACATGAGCTGGGCTTGAAAAAGACTGCTCAGGGTGGGTCTATGATGAGCCGGGCTGTGATCAGCTCTTCTGCTGGGTGGAGCTCTGATGAGAGGGAGTCTGGATGTGGAAAATGGTGGCCTTCATGGTGTGGGCCATGTGTATGCTGAACGGGAGATTCACACACATGGAGAAGAGCTGCTACAGGCTCTCCCTGTGCCCAGCTGATCACGAGGCACCCTGGAGCAAAGGTCGGTTCTAGCCCTGGCCCGCCACCCCCAACAGAGCCTTGCAAGAAGCTAGAGGACCCCCCACACCATGAGGGCTGCCATTTTCCACATCCGAACTCCCTCTTGTCAGAGCTCCACCCAGCAGAAGAGCTGATCACAGCCCAGCTTGAGCTGCTGCTGCGGCAGAGCAGTTCATCAATAAATGATCAAGATTAGAGATGACTACAAGAGTATCCCACCCACACAGCAGAGCCTGGCAAGCTACCAGTGTCATATTTTATATGCCAAATATCAGTAACAATTATAAACCTCATTCCCATGACCTGATGGATGGTTTGAGGCTCTTTATGTTCCTGGAGCAAGCAGGTTCCCTTGGGCTACACTAGCATGTGACAGGACTATGGAGATGCTACTGGTGCCTGCTCTAGCAAATTGATGTTCAACAGGAAGACAAATGACAAGTGACAAGTGATTTTGAAACCAACTCTCTGCATTGTGTCTCTGGTCTTATTCCAATAGGAATTAAGACCAGAGACACAAAAATAGAAAAGTCTTAGGCTTTGAGGATTGTTTTTTCATATCTACATCAGTCTTTCATATCTACATAAGAGTTGCAAACTTATGCTGAAGAACAAAAGTGTTTTTGACTATAGAAGTTCATTCCCTACATTTGCCCAACTGGGAGATTGTAGAAAAGTCCATCTCTGCCACCATGAGCCTTGTCTATGAAGTTCACAACTTTTTTGTGTTCCACTCTTAACTCATGCCATGTTTCTATGGCTTCAAACATTAAAAAAATCTAAGAAACAATTCAGTGTTGATTTATTTGGGGTGAGTGTTAGTGACTGGGGTTATGCCCAGAAATGCTCAGAATTTACTCCTGGTTTTGTGCTCAGGAATTACACCTGGCAGTGGTTGGGTGACCATATGTGATGCTGGGGACTATACGAAGGTTGGACTAGGGACTGGTAGCTTAATTCCTATACTTTCTCCTTTGCCCTGCAATATTAATTTCTTGAAAAAATAGCTTGAGTCCATTGTCTTCTCTGAAGATCTGTTGATATAGCCATTTATTTAGATTTTTGTATGTTTAGTTTAGAGCCAATATTTCCAAACAGGGTCCAGACTCAGAGCAGTAATAATACTGTGGGTAGGGCATTTGCCTTGAACATAACAATCCAGGTTTGATCCATGGCATCTCATATGGTCCCCAAGCACCACCAGGAGTAATTCCTAAGTGTAGAGCCAGGAGGGCCCCTGAGCATCATCAGGTGTGAATCAAAAAGCTAAAAAAAAAAAAAGAAAAGAACAGAAGAAAATGGGGTTCACTTGATCACTTGAATCCGTTATTCATCGATTTGCTTGAGCCGGCTCCAGTAACATTTCCATTGGACCCTGTTGTTGCAGGACTCCTAAGGGCCGCTGCATCTGCTCTGGATTGCCTCCCGCAAATCACCTCCGAAATAAGGGGGTAGTCTAAATGTGGCAGTTTATCCGACCATGTATGCTGTAACTAGCTGGTATAAATATTCTCCCATGCTATCACAATCATCGTGGGACTAGCTAGATCTTACCAGCATATTAGCCTGGCCACGTAAGGACACCTAAAGTAATTAGACCAGAGAAGTGCTGTTTGCTTCCAAACAAACAAGCATGGCTCCCTGATAAAATATAAAACTACAATGAAGTAGAGGAGACTTGTGAAGGCTTGGAGAAATATTTAACTGGCATTGGTGTTGATCTTTGGTACAGTGACATGCCATCTCAGAAACCCCCTTCTCTACATTTCCAAAAGGCATTCCGGCTCAAAACATTAGCACAGTAAAGGCCCTAGGTGAGATGCAGGGAGGGACTACCTAAGGGCATTGGACCCTCCCTGCTTTCCATAACAATGGGAGGAAGGTCTGAGTTGCTGGGGTATAAACTTGCAGGTCCCCGCTCTCCCGGGCTTCTTCTTCCTGGTGGGATCTCGCCTTTGTGAGCGTTTATTCCCCTTGGAAGTTTCACACGTGGTGGTCGCCATCTTGGCCTACACGTGGCTGGGGTTCTAGCCTGGAATCCTAAGCATCGGGTTTTTCCTTTTGCTGATTTGTATGCATGAACCTGTGATAAGTAAAGCTTTCTAAAACGCATCCGGATTCCTGAGTGTCCATCCATTCCTCGCCGGCTTCGGGAGGTAGAAGGGAACTTCCGCTTCCCGGCACTGTCGGGACCCCGGCGGAGCGCCCCAACA